>VZTU01031276.1:0-23403 GCA_013400835.1 Zapornia atra | reverse complement strand
GGTGGGGGATCCCAGGGAGTGTTCGGGGGTGGGGTGGTGTGTGTGTCTCGTCCCCCCCCTAAATCTTGGCCACTTGCACGGATGGAAGGGCCGCTGCCGCAGGGAGCCCTGTGCCCTGAGCTCTACCCCAGCTCAGCATTACTTGGGTTTGCTTTTTCTCCTGCTTTTTTTTGTTCTCATTGCTAAATCAAAACAAAAAAACCCCAAACGATAAAAAAATTAATAATAATTAATAAATCAATCCAAAGGGAAAAGAAAAGCTTCGATCCTTCCGACGGTTTTCGCACGGGAGCCACCCATAAGAGACTAAGGCAGAAGGGCTCCCGCTCGCAGCCAGGGGCGCAGTGCCCCGGGTCTTCCTCTCGCCCGGGACCGGTTTCTGCTCGACCCTCTCCGGCTTAGCTGTGGGAAAAGCGGCCCTTGGCCCCCCCCTTTCCGGCAGTTTGGGGAGCAAGAGGTCGTATCCCCGACCCCCCACGTAGTCGCTGCTCCTCCCTTATTGCTTCTGAAGCAGTGGGGCGATAGGCTACCCTCGGGGGTGGGGGGAAGGAACCCCCTTTGCCTGCCCCTCGACTGTCCTCTCCAGGGCTGAGGAGGCCGGTTTGTGCTATAATCCAGGGGGAGAGCTGGGGAGAGCAGTGCCCCAGCACCAGGGGAAAGATGGGGAGGGGCCAAGCAGAGGGAGGAGGGGAAGGGAAATAAAACAGCGACCCGAAAGATCCCAACCTTTGTTTTTTTCCTTTTTTTTTTCTTTTTGTTGGATTTTTTTTGTTGGATTTTTTTGTTTTTTTTGTTTTTTTAAATGTTTTTCTTCTTTTTTGTTCTTTTTTGTTGTTTTTTGTTGTTTTCTGTTTTTTTAAAGTGCAAAAAGCTCTCTGCTGCCCTAGAGAGAGGTTCTTTGGACCAACCATTCATTGCAAAGGAAAAACCGGCAGCTAAAAGGGGATGGGGACGGAGGGAAAAGGAGAGGACAATATGCAGGGCGGGGGCAGGGGGGTGCGTTCGTGCCAGTTCAGTCCCAGGCTAAGAGCACGCCCGGGCAGCCAGAGCAGCCTTCGCCCCTCTGGCCACAGTGGGCAGCCCTACACCCCTTCCACGCAGGGAAGAGAAGGCAGCCCGTTCCCTCAGTGTGCTCACTCACCCCCAGCTGCTGCTTTCAGAATCCTCCCTGAGCTCTGATGTACCTGTGGTTGGCTCCAGTGCTCCCAGCTGGTACCCGGCTATCACCTCTGTGTGTGGGGGGAAAGGGAGGGGGGNAGGGGGTCGCAAAGCCCCATCTCCTGGCCCAGCACGATAAGACCCCGGCTGAAAGAGGGGTGGGAGGAGAGAGGGGCGAATTGATGGCAGCCCCGCAGCCAGGCAAGGGAAACTCTACAGGGGCAAGAAGGGAGCTGGTGGCGGCACAGAGGGGTCTGTTTCATTCCAGCTCTGCTCCCGCTTCCTTGAAGAGACCCTGACCCTCAAGCTTTGTGCTAATGGGGATGTGACAAGTATTTCAAGGCGAGGAGACGACGGGGAAGAGTGGAAAAGCTGGGGGGAAGAGGGAGCCCCATTTCTCTCCTATTACAACCTCTGCCGTGGAAGTGGCCAGCTTCCGGGCCCAGGCTCCCTGCCATCTGCCCGTTCCTCCTCTGGTACTGGCCAGCCTGGCGGGACATCTTCGTCGACAGAAGTCCCGGGGGAGGAGGAGGAGGAAGGACGGTGGAGTGAGGCCAGCAGCGGCCCTGCCTGCCAAATCAGGTGGGAGGCAGTGGCAGGACACAGAGGGCAAGGTGGGGATGCGGAGGAGCAGCTCTCCGAGAGGGGTGGGATGGGCTCTTTTCCTTCTCCTCAGTCTGCCCCGGGGAGGGTCTCTAGCTGATTTTTTGGATCAGCTTCTCATCAGACAGGCAGTAGAGGCTGTTGATAGACAGGTCCGAGATGAAGTGCTCACAGGCTTTGCGGGTGATCTGTTTGCAACCTCGCAGGTCGATGAGAGTGACGTTGGAGATACGCCGCAGGTACAGCAGGGCCTGGTCTGTCAGCTTATTGCAGCCTGCAGGGAGGTGAGAGGAAGGAGGGGCGAGCTGCAACACTTCCGCAAAGCCAAAGCCACACTCCCGTGGCAGGAGGAAGCTGTGTGACTCAGGGAGTTCAGCCTGGGCCCCCCCCGGCAGCGTACCCACCTGCCATGTTGAGCTCGGTGAGAGAGTTGCGTGTGGAAGAGCCTACGGCTGTGAGGAGGTTGGCCGACTGGTCCGTAAGGTGGTTGCAGTGGCTGAGGTCGAGGCGGGAGAGCAGGGGCATATGGCGGATGATCAGCCGCAGCGTGGCATCGGTGATGTCCAGGCCAGCGAGCCGGAAGTCGATCATGTTACGGAGTTTGCTGCGATTGTCCTGACCTGTAAAGGCACAGAGAAGCTGAGTGTGGATGATCTACCCTGACTGGATTCACCACTGCCCCCCGGCTCTGTGCCCAGCATGTCACCCTCCTCCAGCTCCCCACAAGCCCTAGGGACTCTTGTCAAGGAACTGCTGCCCCAGCCTTGCTCGGTGGCAGGCTGGACAAC
This sequence comes from Zapornia atra, assembly GCA_013400835.1. Classification (NCBI taxonomy): domain Eukaryota; kingdom Metazoa; phylum Chordata; class Aves; order Gruiformes; family Rallidae; genus Zapornia; species Zapornia atra. Next base: position 20,854 of record VZTU01031276.1, on the reverse strand, counting down.
AGCTTACTGGGTTTGTCTGTTGGAGGCGTGAGTAAGTCCCGGATCTGAGGGTCCTTGATTCCTACTGCCCACCGAAGATCGAGGGTCCTGAGAAGGGGGCAGCTGGAGGTACTGAGAGCGCAGACCGCAGACCAGGAACAGCCCGCTAAGATGAGGTCTTTCAGGCCTGGCAGGAGAAGAGGAGAGAGAAACCAAGTCAGATGGCTGTGGTGTGCTTTGAGGTGTCTTCCATCTCAACGCTTTTCCTCCAGACACGTGAGGAAGCAGCTTCCCCTCACACCTGGGGTGGGACAGGGAGCCCGGCTCTCTGTCGGAGAGGTTAACATGCGGCCACGGGAAGCCACATCCACAGCGGCTGCTCGCTGGGTGCCAGCACCCAGGACTTGACCTGCTGAGGAGTGCTGGGATACAGAGCCTGTCTCACTGGGGTCCGGCTGTCGGGAAGCCTGGGAGCGGGCCGGTGGCAGAGGCAGGGACCCCATCCCAGCCCATGCTCACCTGGAAGCCTGTTGACGAGCCACGTGAGCTGTTTTTTTGAGATATTGGTCCAGCTGAGGTCGAGACTGACTGGCTGTCTTTTGATGATGCCACTCAGCGCCTGGGGGGTGATGGACTTGCACCTGCTCAAATCTATCTTTGTCCACAATCTCTTGTCGCAGCACCTGGGGATGAGGACAAGGCTGAAGGTTGAGCCCTGAGGATCCCCAGGGACATGAGATGGTGTCCCCAAACGTGTGGGGAGGTTGCTGGGGGTGCTGGCCACCCAGGGATGTCTGGAACAGCCCCAGATGAGTTTTGCTGTCACATAACAAGACTGAGTCGTAGCTGCCTGCCTGCTTCCCTGCTCCTGCGCGCTCTTCCTCCCAAGCACACTCGCTCCCAGCAAGCAAATCGCTCATCCCAGTCCCACCCCACCGCCCGACAGTGCTCACTGGCAGCCAGGAGTTGCGACAGAGCTTGGAGACAACACAGACTCCTCCTCTCCCACGGGAGACTCGGGACGTGATGGCAGCTGAGCTGCACCCCGAAGATGCCACACGAATGACAGGTGAGGGGACACTCTCCTCCAACCACCATGTCCCAGCACTCACACCGATCAAAGTGGACTGAGTTCTTCCCACTGTGCCATTCCCGCTTTTCAGGGGTTAGAAACCTCTGAACCTCCCAAGTTCCCAGTCCCCCCTCTGCTCCCAAGCCCGCCATGCAGAGCTGTCCCAATGCCAGCATTGTCTTCAGGCCTGTGGCCCCCTGAGCCAGCAAACCCAGCCCTGCCCCAGCCCACTGCAAGGCTGAGAGAGGTGGGGAAGGGCCAGGACCACGCAGGGCAGTGGGGGAGGAAAGGGCACTGGCACCTTGCAGGGACACGGCAGGAATGGCAGCCAGCAGGCCTGGCCACAGGGTCTGAGGGCAAGCACCAGCTCTGGGGAGCCAAGGGAGGCCATGGAGGGGGCTGGCAGAGAGACTCCTTCCCCCTTTGCAGAGATCCCCCTCTTCTCCCCCGTGGGCTCTGGCTGAGAGCCACTGAGAACAGAAGGATTGGTCCAGGGGTTAGATGGTGGCCGTGCCCCCCCTCGCCTGCCCCCACGCGTCCCCGCACTCACCACTTGTACCAGGTCTTGCACACCCGCATGCACTCGCAGAGCTCCCTGCGGGTGAGGTAGCGGAAGACGGACATCCACACCTCACGCTGCATCCAGCTCTCCTCGCCCTCCTGCGACCGGCCCCCTCGGCCATTAAGCCGGGACGCCCCCCCCTCTTCCGCATTCTCATCCTCCTCCTCCTCTTCCTCCTCCTCTTCCTCGGCCACCTCTTCCTCTCCACCACCCCGCAGGGGCATCCTGGCGGGCGCGTGGCGCATGACCACACGGGGAGAGTGCTGCAGGTTGGCGGAGGAGGCGGTGATGGCTTGCAGCTTGGGGACAATCGAAGTGCCGTGGACATCTTTGGTGGGGCGCTGGAGCGTCACGGTGAGGTAGGAGCCGTGCAGCTTGGCCTTCTCCACCTCCGACAGCTCCTTCTTGCCGCTGGGGTTGTTCTCCTTCTCCCGCACCATGGTTCGCTCGGTGGCCTGGAGACGCAGCAGCTGCCGTCGCTTGAAGCGTTCGTCTCTGCTGGCGCTGTGGTGGTCGCTGGGGCCGGCTCCTGGGGACGAGCGCGTCACCACACCTCGTGGTGATGCTGGGTCGTGGATCAGCTGCAGCATGGGGGTGGGAGAGTTGGGCGGGGGGGTCAGGGGCTCCTCACAACTTCGCAGGGGCCGCAGCACCTTGGCTTGCGCTGTGTCGTCATCGCTCTCCTCCACCTTCCGCTTCTGCGGGGAAGTGGGGCAGCAGGTCATGGGATGGAGCTGCTGCAGGCCTGGGGAAAGCATCCCCTCCCTTGCTTCTTCCCCGGGGCCTGTGCTGGCACTGCCCAGTCCAACCAGGGTCCACCCACACCAGTAACTGACATTTCCCTTCTCCCATTGCAAGAGGGGCATCCCAGGAGGTTGGGGTAGCTTCACATTGCGCCCAACAGTCCCTCATAGCGGGAATTCTCAGGATCACAGCTCAGAACAAGACACCGTGGGGAGAGCTCATCACGATCACGCCTGCTTGAAGTGCTCGGGGAACCCAGCAGATGCACGCCCCAAGCATGCACATCACCCAGGAGAGGGTGAATGTACCCCAGAGAGGCTGTCCCTCGCCTGGGCTCGCCGCAGCTGCTGCACTGCCATCCACAGCAGTTGGCATGGCCCTACTGGTGATGCGGCAGCCCCAGGCCAGTGTCCTGGGCAGTGCTGGCAGCCACTGGTGGCCTTGGCCTGCTGACAGGCTCCCTGGGAGCCAGGGACACAGAGCATGGGGGCTTTCAGCTGTCCCCTTCCTGCACGGTGCCAGGAGGGGACCATGGCAGGATGCTGCCAGGCCCCCATGCACTGCACCCCAAGGACCCCTGCTCTCACCAGTCACTGCCCTGTTGATCCCCCAGGCTGTGCTGGTGCCTGCCTGAATCCCAGCCCACCCGTGCAGCCCGGCCTCGCTGAACATCCTCTCGACAGGATAGGGGATACACATCCTGCCCCACTGCAGCGCAGCTTGCCTCCTACCTGGCCCTTCTCCGCATCATCACCCTGGTAGCACTTTGGGCACTCCCAGCAGTTGGGGAGCTCATCGTTGAGCAACCCTTCTCCATCCATCTGGGAAGAGAAGAAGGCAGTCAGGAAGAGTCTGTCCCCATGGCCAGGCCCGCTCTGCCCTGGTGCCAGCACTCTCACCTGCAGGCAGCCAGGGTGAACGATCTCATTGCAGATACAGCACTCCATGAGCTTCTTCTCAAAGTCCTGTGAGTCCTCATTCTGGTCTACCTCCCCACAAAGTGCACACGTGACCGAGTGAGGCAACCTGGGCTACAAAGGAAAGCTGGGGTGAAACCAGGGCAAGGTGGGACAACCTTTCCCCTTTCACAGGATCCTAGGACAGGTCGCACAGGTCAGCATCCAGACAAGGCTTGAATATCTCCAGAGAAGGAGACTCCACACACCCCTGGGCAGCCTGTCCCAGGGCTCCGTCACCCTCACCGGGAAGAAGTTCTTCCACATGTTGGTGCGGAACTCCCTGCACTCCAGCTTGAGGCCATCACCCCTTGTTCTGTCCCCACAGACCACTGAGAAGAGGCTGGCCATTTCCCCTGTGTCCCACACTTCAGATATTGATAACCACTGATCAGATCCCCTCTCAGTCTTCTTTTCTCAAGGCTAAACAGCCCCAGCTCATTCAGCCTTTCCTCTTAGGAGAGATGCTCCAGGCCCTTAATCACCTTTGTAGCCCTTTGTTGGGCTCTCCCCAGGAGATCCCTGGCTTTTCTATACCAGGGAGCCCAGAACTGGACACAATACTCCAGCTGGGGCCTGACCAGGGCAGAGTAGAGGGGGAAGATCACCTCCTTTGACCTGCTGGCCATGCTCCTTTTGATACCTCCCCAGGATGCCACTGGCCATCTTGGCCCCCGGGGCACGCTCCTGGCTCACGGCCACCCTGTCGCCCACCAGGACTCCCAGGTCCTTTTCCACAGAGCTCCGCTCCAGCAGGCTCCTCCTCCTCCTCCTCTCCCCCATTGCTTGAGTCATGGGGAAAGGGCCAAAAATCCCCCCTAGAATCAAACGCCATCCTCCTCTGATCCTGACTGGCCATGCAGGGCTGCAGTGGACTTCTGAGGAGAGGACGAGGCCGCAGACTCACCGCTAAGCACTGCCGGAGGACGCAGGACTGCTTCATGCGGCCAGGCCCACCAAACTTCTTCATGTCCCTGCAGTAGTGGCACATGCCACACTCGCCCTGCATGCAAGCCTTGCATTTCCGGCACCGCACTCGCCTCCGCCTGGCGCCTGACACAATGGGAGAGACTGTAGGCCTGACGGGTGTTGGACGGGGGGTTGGCTTCATGGTGTGCGGCTTGGTGATGGGGATGGTGGGCAGGCGCACCCTCAGCCGGGCCTGGAGCTTTAGCTGGCAACAGAAAGAGAGGGAAGTGATGTGAGATGAGCGAACCGCTGCATTCAGCTCGGATCAGAAAGCCTCTGAACCCCGGCTCCCTCACTGCGACCTCAGACAACGTGCCAGAGCGCAGCCCTGCTCCCTCACCTCTCTCTGCAGACAAAGGGGCCTGTATGGGCGCTGCCCCGGGCAGCTCTCCCCCTGCTTGGCCTTTGCCGCCCCACACGAACAGCTCTCCTTCTCACCCCCATCAGCAGTCAGAAATGGGCCTGAAGAAGGGCTGCTGAGTCCCAAAAGCATCATGGGTGCTCCAACAATGGCTGCCCTTTCTCTCTGAGGCAAGGCACGACAGCGTCCACCCGGGCTGCTGGGAAGGCTGTCCTCTCTGTGCCACCCAGGTCCCTCTGCCGCCTGTACAAGGGGACAGGGCCCAGCTTGGATGCTCCCACAAGCTTGAGGTGCACTGGGAACACCCGAGCACCCTGTTTCATAGTGCAGGTGGGATGGCACAGCTCTCCAGTGGACACAAGGCATCCCCATCGACTCTGACAGCAAGCATGCTGCCCGTAGCAGCATTTTGGGACTGGCTGCAATGCTGCCCACACCATGGATGATGGGGTTGGGGAAGGGCAGGCACCCCAAAAAATATCCAACACAAGGATGGGGTTGGGAAAGTGCCAAGCATCTGGGTGCTGCGCCCAAAACATGTGGATATCTCCAGGTTTCTCTTCCCAAAAAGGCTGCCCAAAATGCTTGTGCTGCTCAATGACCAGCAAGAATCCCCCTGGGCAGGCCTGGCAGAGACAGGTCCAAATCACCAAAGGGTGATCTGAAAGTCTCCCAACACCCAGCCGGGGTGTTACCCATCATTCCCAGCGCGATAGGATTGTGCTCTTCCCATATGCTGGCCTGTGAGCTTGTCTCCTGGCAGGAAGGAAGTAGTGAGCTATGGGAGCTGTGGGAAGGCAGCCTGCAGAGGGGAAGTCCGGCCAGCCAGTGCCAGGCTGGCCCTCAGCTCTCCCTGCCCGGCGAGCTCAGCTGGGCCGCAGCTTTGGAGCGCAGCTGGAGGGAGCAGGGCAGGGGTGCACGGGAAGATCCCTTTCTGAAGAAGGTGGCATGTCCCTGCCAGCAGAGCACCAGGGGAGGTGGCTGCAGGGGCAGGGACCCAAGGAGCACACTGACCCAGCGGGGCTGATGCCAGTCACTAATCCCCAGCCCTCTGCCCTTCTTCTCCTAGGAGCTTCCTCTCCTCTCAGCCACTCCCAAGACCCAGTTACCACCCGTTGGCCAAGCTGGGGTAACTGGAAGGGTAGGACACTGCCACCGCTACCAATCTATAGGTTTGTCTGCAGTGCTGCGGGGGTGGTCGCACCCCACAGCTGCCCCTGCGATGCTCCCTTCCCACTCCCGACGCAGGTATAAGGAAGCCATGCCACTGCCCTCCAGTTGCGGAGGGCAGCTCAACCAAGGGCAAAAGTTACCAGCTCAACCACCCGCAACACCCCCCACATGTCCCCTCCCTGCAGCTCCTACCTTATCTCTCTTGGGCCACTGGACGATAGGGACGCCTGTAAGTGCCAGTTTGGGGTCGCTGTTAGCGTATTCCTCTAGCAGCAGCTAATGGAGAAAGTGGGAGGGGGAGAAAAAAACCAACCCAGAGACAAAAATCAGAGGTGTGACAGGAGTGAATGAGGCCCCGCCAGAGGTGGGCTCCGAGCAGATGCCAAGGCCAGCACGTTTCAAAGAGGGCTGGGAAGGAGCCCTCCTCTACCCACACGCGCCAGCGCTGATCCCTCCCCACATGAGGCAGACAAGCTCTGTCGAGTTGATCTGCACAAGCGCTTTCATCAACTGCAGTTCAGCCCTGAGGCCCCCACGCTGTGCAGCAATGGGGTGGGGGGGGGTGGGGGAGTGCCAAGCTTTTGCAATCCAGGGGGGATTTATGGAGGAGAATTCACGAGGATCACCCCCTCATCTGCAGCTTCCCCAGGCACAGGGTAGCTGGGGGGGGTGCAGCCTCAGCATCCCCTTCCCACCCACACCCTCCCGTAGTCTGGTGCAAACTGTGAGGTAGCTGAGAGCTTCTCCCCCACGCTGCCCCAGGGTTTGGCTGTGACTTTGCCACAAGAGACCCCTTGGCACACACCGGATGGGTACGCCACCCTACACCACGACAGGCACCCTCGGTGGACACGGGCTCCCTACACTCACTGCTGGCTGTTTCAGTCCTCTCGCTCTCCCACACTCCTCCAACACANCCCCGAATTTGCCGGTTGCAAAGGTGCTTTATTTACTTGGCGTTGCCATGGCTACGCTGGCAGGAACCTCCTGCCGGCATCCCCACGCTCCTCAGTGCTTCCCGCTGCCAGGCAGGGCGAGGGCAGGGGCCAGCCGGCATGGCCCCTCACCCGCAGCCCCTGTGGGGCTGTCCATTCTTGGGGTCCGTACCCCAACCCAGCTTCCCACCGCCCTTCTGGGGCAGCTGTGGTTGGCAGGAAGCAGCAGGCACCCCTCCGCTACTCGGCAGCGTGGCGTGCTGCCTCCAGCCTTCCCACCGCCCCACCAGCCTTCCCATGAGTGCGCACGGAAAGGAAAGGTCAGGGGCTGGGGGCTCACGCTGGGACATTGGGGGCAAGGAACCGCAGCCACCCCACAGCTACCCAGGGTACCACGGGGGTGGTGATAGCTCGGGCATGCCTGGGGTTGGGGAAAGGGGGGGGCCCCCCCAAGGGGCACCTGGATCTTGTGGCTGCGCCTGACTTGGAGCCAGGGTGGGCGACAGCCCTCTGGGTCTCTGTGAGCACTCACGCTGTGGTGGAGGGGGGATGGACACAGGGACACAAGGTGGAGGGGACCCTGCAAGCTCACTGCATGCTTCCCCCGGCAGGAACTCGGCACCCGGCGAGCGCGCCCCAAGGAAGGGGAGGGGAAGGGCGAGCCCAAGCACCAGCCAGGGACCCCTCCAAGGAAACAGGGGTCCCCCCGTGGCCCCCTCCCACCCTGGCTGGGTCCAGAGCATCCCCGCGTCCCCTCCCCATCCCGCGAGCATTGCCAGCTGCCTGACCTTGTGCCTCTGGAGCTGCCGAGACTCTAGGGTGAAGTTTGCCGAGCCCTCTTTGTTTCGGTGCCCGCACTGCGAGGGCTGGGGCCCCCCCCCTCTCCCCAGACACCTCCAGGGGCTGGCTCAGCCTGAGCGGACCCAAGCCGGACCCCCGATCTTCGGGGACATGGTTGGAGGAGCGGTCGTACTCCCCACCCCAAGCAACCCCGGCTCTTCCCCCAGCTCCGGCAGCCGCACTGGCAGCCTCGTGCTCCTCCCGAGCCCTTGGGCAGCAGCGGCAGCTTCCTGAGCCTGAAACAATGCTGCTGCGTCACCCACATGCGGTTCCCAGCAATGCTTTGCAACGGGAAGATGGCAGAAGAGAAAAAGCGAGCGAGTGAGCAGAGGGCAGAGCCGTTCTGCTGCAGAGCCGGGAGGGGCCGGGACAGGCGGCTGGCGCCGCACGGATTGGCGCAGGGGCCTGGGCGGCGCGGCCCACCTTTCTCCCTCCGCCACCGCAATTGGAGACACCGGGACCAGGCTCCCCGGGGCCGGGGCAGAGAGTGGCAGAGAGCCCCAGCCGGCCCTGCTCACGCCCAGCCTCCACGACGCCTTTGTCTCTTCCAAGGTGGTTTTGGGGGGTCCCGCTGGAAGCTGAACCCACCTGGACCTAGGAGACACTACTGGCCTGAGGAGGGAGCAAGGGCTTTTAAATCAAGGCAAGGGGGAAGCAGCACTCCCAAAGCACAGGGGTGTACAGGGACTGCACCCACACTCTTCCAACCCGGATGCATAAACCTTCCCAGACAAACATCCCGCCAGCCAAGTTTGGGAGCAGCTCTGGTCCCTAAGCCACTGGTGACCTAACCTCTAGAGGGGGACAAACCCCTATTGGGTGAAGTGAGGTTTGCTCCCCACCCCATCAACCAGCCTCCTGAGCCCACTTCCCCCCACCCCTCCCCCTCAGGTCCAGACCATCGCAATTAAAATGGAGGAAACTCAGAAATTAAAGCAAGTTCCCCAGAGCAGCATTGGAGAGCGGCAACTGCTCCTACCCCGGCTGCAGACACAGCATTTCAGCTGTCATCCCCCCTGCCCCCAAAAAGCCCCTGGGCCACACTGATGAGACACCCAGGTCCAGACTGCCACCCCTCAGACACTGGCAGCACCCTTGGGTCCCTGGGACACGTATCTCACCATGAATCTTGCAGTCTGCATCGTGCCAGGGCTACCTGGCCCTGCAGTGGGGTTTGGCCCCACACAGTGGTGTGTGGGGTGGCTCCTCTGTCACATGTCCAAGGTCAAGTGCTCTGGCTGGCCCGACACCTCTGAGGAAGAGGAGTCTTTGGCCAAGTGTGCTCCAGGATGATTTGGACAGCAACCATGGAAGCATTGGGCTGCTGGCATGTGTGCGGGGAGGAAACCCTTGCACACAGGTGCTTCCCGCTGTGGTTTAGTCTCATCTGACCTCAGGGGCCACCCTGGCCTTCCTCATCCACCCCTCGTGGAAGCAGCCCCTGTTCCTCACTGACTACCCAGAGATGAGGTCCTGGAGACAGGATCCACACTTTTGGGATGGATTTTCCTCATTTCTGCAGTGCTTGGTGCTCCAGTGCCTCCACGCAAAGCCCAAATAGATCCTGTTTATGACAGTCAGAGGCCATGGGGCTTGGTGGCACCGCAGCAAGCAAATGGTTTGGATGTGGGCTCAGCTCCACCCAAGAGCAGGTCCAACAGCTCTACAACCTCACGACCCATCCTGCTCCTCTGAAGTCTAAATGATGGAAACCAGCACGCCGGAAGAGGGGTGAGAAGCGATGGACACAAGCAGCCAAGAGACAGTGGGACCTCTCTGAAGTTTCCCTCTTCGCCAATGATCCTTCCAACATTCCCTGCCTGGACCACACACAGAGGCATGACCAACTGCACCATAACTCCTCAGCAAGACCTTGGAACTACGAGGTGATGGGTCACCACCTCAGATCGCAAAGATAGATCCCCTCTCTGCAGGCTCTGCCAGGAACCTTTTGGATTTCTACAGGCCGCCCTGTTTAAGCCACTGCCCAGCAGCTCTCAGTCACTGGTTCAGAACAGCAACACAATGTCACCAGGAGCTTTCAAGGGAGACAAAGTTTGAATGGTTAAGGAGTGGCAGAGGTGGCAATGTGTTCTTCCTAGCCCAGATCCTGGAGGCAACCTCAGCTAGGTTGGGTTTACAGAGTCTTGGCAGATGGGATGATCCCTCCTGCCACGGAGCTGGAAGCATTTCTGTCGTGTCCAAAGCATCACGTCCCACCACGTGACAGCTCCAGGCTCGATTCATGACAGGATACCGAAGTGTCTATCTCCATGTGACTCAACCCAAAATCACAGTCACCATGCAAGGGGCTGTGGGGAAAGGCAGCTCTTCCCTGAGGCCACTGGTTAGCAGCGGGTGGCAGGAAGCGTGGCAGGATGCTTGATCTGACTGGCAGATCAAGGTGCTGGGTCTCTGCCTGCGTACCTGGGCTCTATGATGAGGAAATGCCATGTTCTGATCCCGGGACGCAGAGGGACCGAACAAAGGTGGGTCACGGCCATGAAAGCTGTCCACACCACAGTGTCTGCTTAACCAGGAGACAGCCACGTCATGATGGCAGCTGAGTGGGTGAGAGCCGAAAACACACAGGCTCTGTGCTTCTCTGGAGCTGGTCTTTCCCAACAGTCCTGCTGGGCAGATCCCAGCTCTATCAATGACCTCACTTGGTGACGTGCTGCAGAACAATGGTCTCAGAGCCAGGACAAGACACTGTGGGAGACGTACTGCTTTTGGTTTGGCTTAAGCCCCTGACAATGGGTTATGGCTGTAAGTTCTCCACAAGCAGCTAAAGAGAAACAGCGGCTTGAAGGGATCTAGGTTTGGGGTGCAGCATGAGGGATCCCGCATGGATCACACCTCTGAGCTGGGAGGGAAGGCAGGAGCGCCAGACCAAGATGGGAGAAGGAAGGGCTGAGCTTACCCCCCTGCAGCAGGGCTGCGCTCTGGAAAAGTCACACACACCAATGCTGTGGAAGGAGGGAGCTGTACCAAACCCCACATAGGGAACACCCCTGCATCCCACACCCAGACTTACGGACGCACACGTGGCCGGGTCACACCCCCAGCTTGGTAACAACCTGGCCTGCCTAAAAGAGAAACATGTACAGAATAAGGCACTCTCCAGACAAGCTGTTGATACTGAAAGTGCTCCCTTCGCTGCTCAGGCTTTCTGGTGACCAGGCCCATTAGGAACAGCTGTTAGCCGGTTTCAGGATTTATAAGCCAACCTACACTTGCCCATTCCACCACATCTACAGAATATTAAAGTTGTGAAGGTAGAAGGTGGCTGTGGTTCCACAGCCTTGTCCTGTCTCCTCCAGCCACTGCACTCAGATCATTCGCGGCCTTCAGGCCTGGAGGATGCTCTGTAGCAGAGAGCTGGTGCTGAGGGACATCGTCCTGCAGCTCAGGGTACTTCCCAACTGCTGGGAACAGCCAGCTCCCAGGAACGAGTCCTGCAGGGAGGCTGCTTGCTCTGATCCGACCATAGGGACAGTTCACCCACAGTTCATCCGTGACTGCACACAGAGGTGGGTGGGTCACACCAAATCCACAGGTCTGTTAGCTCCAGAACTGGTCTCAGGCCCAGCAGAGCACTGACCACACTGAACGCTCTGCCTCCAAGCACACAGTGCAGGACACTAGCCCCTCAGCTCTTCAGCACTCATAGCTCAGCTGGAGTTCCTCTGGAGCATGGCTCAAACACACAGAGCATGTACTCAAAGGCCACAGCGCACACAGAACAAAGCCTCAGGAAACCAGAATCCCACTCCTTTGCCCACGCACGACTGGAGATGGGCCTACAAACATCAGCTCACCCCGGGACCTCTCCTGTCCCCTCTGCTCCAAATGCAGAGGAGAGCTGTGTTTCCCAAAAAAAGGAAAGAAATCCTCAGGAGACAGCACTTGGAAACAAAACACGACAGTAAATCCCAGGATACAGCCATGACTGCGCCTGCATGTCAGCTCTGGTGCAGACAAGTGGCTGAACAGTGGATCACTATGGGCAGGGGAAGGGCCCAGGAGATAATGGCGGCTTTAGGGACTGAGATGGGCTTTTGGGGGAATAGAGCGAGGAGTGACGCTCTCACTTCATGCTGAAACACCAAACTCATGAGGTCAGCACAACAGGGCTGGCAGGGAGAGCTCGGGTGAACAGCAGGGCAGAGGGGAAAGGAAACCAAATCTCTCAACACCTGAGGTCATGTCCTGTGCAAACCCCACAGAGCAACAAGGCCAGATTCGCCTGGGGCATGGAAAAGGCTCCAGCCACCACAGCAATGGGCAGCCAGACCTGGAAGTGAGCTGCATCGCACGTGAGCCCTCTGGCACTGACACCAGTGAGGGACCCAGACAGGGCCCAGAGGGTCTCAGCCTGGCAGCAGCTACTGGTCCCACTGGGCCTGCCCCAGAGTCCAAGCCAGTGCTGTCCTTCAGTGTCAGCTGGCCACCATCAGCTGTGTGTAGAGGACAAGAGGACACCAAGCCTCTGGACACATCAGCTCCAGGACATGGTTACTGTCATGGTCAAGCAGTTTCCCTGTGGGAAAACGCCTCTCCAGCTCTGCTGCCGCAAGGAGAATTCCTCCCAACAGCCCCGAGGTACGGCAGCGCTTGTGGCTCCCTCACGCCTACGTACCTTGACGTCAGCGATGAGGGCATCCTCATCCTCAATGCCGGTGGGAACACACTTCTTGTGCAGAGGGAGCGACTCCAGCTTGTCCACGAGGCAGCGCAGCCCCTCCAGCTCAAACTGCGTCAGGTGCACCCTCCTGTTCTTGCGTGGGCTGCCACCATTCGGGTCCCAGGCCTGGCCATTTTGGGATCCCCGGCTGGAGTCGGAAGAGTCTATAGATGGGGTCTTCTTCAGACCCGGCAGGCTGCTCCGGGGGCAGCTCTTGCCCAGTTCATCATAGTCCACATTGGCACCATTGGCAATGGGTGGGCTGGTGAGAATGGACCGCCTTGTGACTGGTCGCCTGGGTTCCTTCCCTGCTGCATCCTCCTCATCTTCCTCTTCCTCCTCCTCTTCCATGTTTACTGAGTCTGAAGAGCTCAGCTCCATATCTGCCATGACAGAGAAAGAGTGAGAGAAGAGCACAGTGGCCAGATAATCACTCGCAGGAGATGTTCGGTTTCTAGAGGAACACCCCCAGTTACCACAGATGCTGGAGCAACAGGTACGTATGGTGACCAGGAGAGGAGATGGGAGGGGCACATGGTGGGTAGGAAAGAACAGCCAAACTCCTTTCCCATTCCTGGCTCATTTTATGGGAGGGCAACGCACAGGACATGGGAAAACTTCCCGGAAGAGAGAGCAACCCTTGGAGTTTCACAGAACGATTTTGGGTTGGAAAGGCCCTTTAAAAACCATCTAGTCCAAAGCCCTGCCATGGGCAGGGGCATCGCTCACTAGATCAGGTTGCTCAAAGCACCATCCAACCTGACGTTGAAGGACTTGGGATCTCCAGCCACACAGTTCTGTGAGTGACTTGGGACCTCGCTCCTGCCTTCATGGTGGGAAAAAAAGCATGTGGAGAAGACCACACAATAAAGCACCCTTCCCATAGGGGAAAAGGGAAGAGGGACTGCCTGCTCCCCTCCTTCCAGCTCTCTGTACAATTTCCCACCTCACACTGCTCAGGGGCAGAGAAAAGGCGACAATGGTGGCACTGGAGACCTCCAGGCAGGAGAATGACAGCGCCAGCCTTTCCCGAACCAGGTGCTAAGGGAGATCTCAGGAGGGCCATGGGCAAAGGATGAGAGCCGGGAGCTGCGTGCCTCTGCTAGGGCCCCTCGGACAAAAGTCCTCCTCCGAAGAGGCCGTGAAGAGCACAGGAGTCAGCATCTACAGCCTCTTGGGAAAGCGAGGATGGATTTGCTTCAAGGGATTTGTGTGGAGGCTCTTTGGCTCTCCCCTACTCCGCACAAGGGTCTCGGGAAGAAATCTCTTGCACTACTGCTCAGGCCCTGCATGCCTTGGCTGTAAGGAGGCTGACCACCTCTCCCTGCCCTCCCCTGCATATAAGCCTTAACAGCACTTCAAACCCTGTGTGCAGGAAGGCCCCAGTGAGCAAGAAAGCATCGCTGCTGCCCCGCAGCCCAGCCCTGGTTACCACAACTTCCCTCTGACCCTTCTGTTAAAGGCCTCGCGTGCACTGGCAGCGCCATGGGCTTGTCCACCGGTTTTGTGGCTGCAAGGAGCCTGGCCTGGCACAGGGGCAAAGGAGGAAGCAGAAGTCCAGCTAGAAACAAATCACCCCTTCTTCAGCCAGTCTACAATGCCCTCAACGCCCCAAGAAAACCACCTTGAGAAACTGAGGAAACGATGGTCCCAAATTCTTCCCATAGAGCCTAGCCTGACGGCACCCTGGCAGGAGGAACTGCCTGGGTATGGGTGAGGAGGGAGGGAGGCCTGGACAGCCAACGTAGGGTGCTTACCCATGCTGAGCGATTCCTTCTGGAAGTCCTTGGTCAGATGCGAGCGGCTGGTGATGCAGTAGACGTATCGCTCCAGCACGTACCAACACATCTCGTAATAAAAAGGATAACGAAACTTATTTGGGACCTGGAAAAGACACAAGGGGAAAGGGATCTGCTCAGGCCTCCTTCACCACAGGGCCGCACAGCGGTAGCTCTTAATCCTAAACCTGAGCCATCCCCTCCCGTGAGGCAGGAAGCAGACTTGTTTAATGACAGCATTTATGTTCCCAGCAGCCTGATGCAATGCTCCTTGCAGAAGGATATTCTCACCAGGCAGAGCAGAGACCAGGCACTACTCATTTCATTGCTGTCTGGGAGGGTTGCAGCTCCTGCCCCACACGTCTCCTCCTCATTAGTAAAAGGAAAAAAAGTGGCTGGTGCCACAAATATTTCAGGCAAAGGTAATGGTCCAAGCCCTCTTCCTAAGCACAGCATCCAGCAGGATAAGTATGGGAGGAGGAAAAGGGTTTGTCTATTGAGAGCCGAGCACTATTGGGGCTCTGTCACACCAGTACTTTTGATTCACATGCAGGCAGAAGATGTCCCTAACCCTGCTGCTGCCTTGGTCCTCCTGAGGTGACACTGCTCAGGATAGAGCAGGACACACTCCACTGTCCTATGTGGCAGCTGCTCTGGATGATGACGTGACGTCAGAGTACTAGTACCCAGAACCTGCCCGCTGCAGCACCCTGAACTGCTTTGGAGCGGCCAACAGTCTTTCCACTGGCACGTCCTGAGGCTTCTCTACAGGAACGGAATGCTGTGGGACCCATCTCCACAAGTAGCAAATGAGAAGATCCACTTGCCAACAGCATTCTCTGCTCCAGCTGGCAGGAAGTGTTTAGCTTCGGTCATCTCAGACCACAGTGAGGTCCAAGATCAACACCAGGCAGGCAGGAGAAGAGGCAACACGCTGGATGCTCAACCATGGACGTGCTGCTGCCTTCCTCTTCAGGCAGCCAGGGAGGTCTCTCTCCGTTACACTCACACCAAGGTTTCCAGACCCCATGCAGCCCGGTGTCAGACCGGAGTGGGTACGACGGAACACAACATGCCTTAGTGCCCGTTACAGGCCGTCCCTCTGCCCCAGCTCCCGCCTGTGCCTCTAGCAGGCTGGGACACCTGGCTTACAGACAGCCAGAGCTTGAGCAACATGCCACAGGGCGAGACTCAACCATCGCTCCTGGCTGCACACTCCCACTATCCCAGGCGGCCACATCCCCCCAGCCCTTCCCCAGGTCCTCACCCGCGTGCGGTCTTCGATGCTGTAGATCCGGAGCTGCATAGGGATATTGAAACTATGTAGGAAGTTGCCTCCGAAAACCAGCGTGTCCATGGGAGTGTACACGGCATGGATCCAACCTTGGAGGGAAAGCAGACTTTGAAGACTCCTCCTGAGAAACTAGGCAAGGTCAAGATCTCCTAACTGACAGTCCAGCCCTTCCTGCTTCAGTTCCTCCACAGTCCCTTACGAACAGTGTTCCGCAGAGCAGCGCTGTCAACTGCACAACCGTCCTGCCACTCAGCTAAGGCCACCCTGACATCTGCACCCTTGGCCTGCACCCTGGTTAGCTGCAGACACACCCACCAGTCCTAGAAGCAGCAGATAGGATTCGGCCCTGCAGACAGCCAGCTCTGAGAGGAGGGCAGATGGCGCCGCGTGCCAGTAACAACATCCACCCTCCTGAGTTACTCAAGACTCGTCTCATTTGACCCATCTGAGAGCTGAGCCCATTTGTACTTGGGCACTTAAGCACACTTGTGGATCTGGCCTCATGTCCTCCTGCATCCACCTCCTGCCCAGAGCTTTTTGTCATCCTGCTGTCTCCAGAAAGTTGCTTTCTTAGCTGTGTTAGGCCTAAGAACACCAGCAACGAGGAGAACCGGCTTCTAAAGTCCGAGAAACAAATAAGAAACCCTCAAAGTAACTCAGCAGCTCCCAGATCTGGTATCTCCAAGGCTAAGCAATCCAGCCAAGCCCAACCTTTTGGGAATTCCAGCATGGGTTTCCTTAGGGCAAGGCCACTCAGTTCTAAAGAAGCCTCACTTGTGATAGCAGAACTCCAGTAACTTGTGCAATCCCCAACACTTTCTGAAGCCTTCAAAGGGGTCCCACACTCTTTCTCCTTCCAGGGAGTATTCCCTAGCACAAGCACAGACATCCTGGGTCTCTTGTCACAGGCTGTGCAGGGCTGGAAGCCAGCCCTTGCTTCAGCTGCTTTTCCACCCGCCTCATCTCTCTTGCCCCTGCTGCTTTCTAGCACCAACTGTGCACACATGATGCTGCCTCTGATTACCCTGCTGCTGAACCAAGTTAGGCAAAAGGTTTCTCCTACTTCTCCCAAACGCAGCCTCTGTGCCCAAGTCCTTGGATATTCCACAATACCCTGGAAGTCTCTCCATATCACTGCTTCCCAGCTCCCTATCGTGTTCTGGAGTTTCCCCATCATCCACTCCTAGCTATATGCTTTCCAGTTCTCCCATCTCCAGCACACACAGACTTCCATTGTCTCTCCTCATGTCCAGAGTGGTCACACCTTATTCCTTAACCTCCCTCACTGGCTCCCTTCCGTGCTGCACAATTGGAACCTAACTCTGCTGAGATTCCACAAGAGACCCGGAGCTGAGCTGCCTCAGGATCGCCTCAGTCCTCAGTGTGCAGCGCTCCACACATCAGTGTGCTGGGCTTTGGGAAAGCTGCCTTTAATAACCCATCAAGCCTGACATCAGCCAGGGCCAAATCCACATCCCATCTCCCTCTCCTGGTTTCTCATGGGGGAGGAAGCTAAATCCTGCCTGTTCTGATGTTGCTTGTATCCCAGGAGTTCCAGCCTCTTGCCACAACCCTGGCAGAGACCAGGATGCACCTGCCCACCCTGTGGTACCTGAGGGGATGACAAATGTGTAGCCCTGCTTGAGCTCGATGCGCTGGCACTCTGACACTCTATCCCCAAGAAAAATGTCTCCCTGCTTCCCTGAGAGAAGCCAGTTTTCATAGAGCTCCAGGTTCTGGGGTGTAGGAGGGATCAGCCAGAAGATCTGCAAATAAAGACAACAAACGTATGTAAGTCACCATGTAACTAACAGCTACAGACTACTGCCTGCTCCTTCCCCACCTGCCCTGATCCCTCTCCAGACATCCACATCTCTTCCTCTCCCCACCCACAGAGCACAAGGCCCTTGCAGAAATTCCCAGTCAAGCGACCTAACAGCTTTCCCAGTGGAGAGGACATGTCACTGGAACCGGGTCCTTCCTGACCTGAGTGCCGCAGGCAGGCCGAGCTTGGGATGCTCTGTAAGGCGGCATATCCAACACAGGCCTAAAGAGATGTAGAGCGCACTGAAGACACCAGAGTCTTGGAGACAGAAGGGATACCTACCTGCCTATCTCTGCCACTTTAGCAAGAGCTACAGCTGTGCCCCTGTACCCGGCAGTGGCGAGGCCACACCTTGAGTGCTGAGTCCAGTTCTGGGCCCCTCACCATAAGAAGGACGTTGAGGTCCTGGAGTGTGTACAGAGAAGGGCAACCAGGCTGGGGAAGGGGCTGGAGGTCAGATCCTATGAGGAGCAGCTGAGGAAGCTGGGGTGTTCAGCCTGGAGAAGAGGAGGCTGAGGGGAGACCTTATCACCGCCTACACTGGCCTGACAGGAGGGTGCAGAGGGGTGGGCGATGGTCTCTTCAGCCAGGGGACAGGAGATGGGACAAGGGGAAATGGCCTCAAGCTGCACCAGGCCAGGGTCAGATCAGATGTTAGGGAAAAGTTCTTCCCTGAAAGAGTTGTCAGGGCCTCGAACAGGCTGCCCAGGGAGGGGGCTGAGTCCCCACCCCTGGGTGTGTTTATCAGACGGGCAGATGAGGTGGTCAGGGATATGGTTTAGCACAGGACAGGAATGGTTTGACTCAATGATCTTAAAGGTCTTTTCCAACCAAGTGATTTTGTGAAGCAACTCCAGATGAGCAGCTCAAATCCTACACCGTTTCACAGCTACTTATCACCAGAAACTGCTCAAGGGGTTTAAAGCGGAGACCTGTCGTTGACTTTCAGTTCCAAGAGACTAAAAGCCACTTTAAGGGTCTGCTCTCCTACCTTCCCCCCTCGGTGGATGTGGTACCACACAGAAGTGCCACCGAAGTCCACGTGGAAATCTGTGTAGCAGCCCTTGACGCTCATCAGACAGTACCTGGTGGGAAACATGATGACAAGAAGATGAAAGTGAGTGGTGATGCACATTTTAGAGTGGGGACAACCTATCCAAAGGGAGCAGGCTCCCCAGACTCAGGACAGTGCCTCAGTGCAGTGCCAGAAGCCAGTTGCTGCAGTGCCAAGCACTGTAGCTGCCAGGAGGTGGTGGCTTTCAGGAGAGTTCTCTTTGCATCAGTGTTATAAAAAGATACAGCCCAGCTGAGAACTTGTCTCCTCTCCCACCCAGCAGGTCTAGAAAACCCCATGTCACAGGTCTGGCGTACTGGGCAGCGCCAAGAGCTCAACTGACTCTAGAAGTCTCAGGCACCAAAGCGCAGTGAGCTCCTAGAATCCATGCAGCCACCCTTCTGCATGGCACATGAAGGGGCTGAGCTTAACTAACCGCAGAGTCCAGGCAAGCGGTGCCCACTGAAGCACAGGGACTGTTCCTCCCACTTCCCCGTGGTACAGACTGCTCCTCTCATGGGCAGCTTGCAGGCTTTGCTGCCTGCCGTTGCTGGAACAGCTCAGGGAGTCACTTACTTCTGCACCTTTGGATACTGCATCTCCAGGATAGCATTCGTAGACTCTGTCTGACTCTCCTTCAGGTGTCTGGGCCACATGTTATCAACCCAGTCAATCAAATCCACCTACAGCAGAAGGGTGGGAGACATGAGTAGAGATGAAAGGGGCACAAGAACCCCTTTTGCTACCCCCAAGGCCGTTCTGGGAGCTCAAAACCACCTCCCGCATGCCCGGTGAGCCCGCAGCTCACACACAGCTGGGCATCTGTGGGATGCAGGGTCACGCTGGGTCACAGAATCATAGAATGGTCTGGGTTGGAAGGGACCCCAAGGATCATAGAGCTCCAACCCCCCTGCCATAGGCAGGGCCACCAACCTCCGGCCTGGATCTACACAAGATTGTCCAAGGCCCCATCCAACCTGGCCTTGACCACTTCCAGGGATGGGGCATCCACCCCCTCTCTGGGCAGCCTGTTCCAGCTCCTCACAACTCTCTCTGTAAAAAAGTTCCCCTTAATATCTATCTAAACCTTCCTACCTTTAGCTTTAATCCATTCCCCCTTGTCCTGTCATTGTCTACCCTTTCAAAAAGTTGAATCCCCTCCTGTTTATACGCTCCCTTCAGGTACTGGAAGGCTGCAATGAGGTCCCCCCGCAGCCTTCTCTTCTCCAGGCTGAACAAGCCCAGCTCCCTCAGCCTCTCTTTGTAGGGCAGGTGCTCCAGCTCTCTAATCATCCTTGTGGCCCTCCTCTGAACCCTCTTCAACAGTTCCCCATCTTTCTTGTATTGTGGGCCGCAGCTCTGGGCACAGGACTCCAGATGGGGCCTCACGAGGGCAGAGCAGAGAGGGACAATCCCCTCCCTGTCCTTGCTGCCACCCCTCTTCTGATGGGTCCACCAAAGCCTCTGAGATGCTGTGCATAGACTGCCAGCACCCCGATCGCAGAACACACCCACAACCGACGATGGGACCAAGGGAGGGAAAGAAGCCCTGGCATTAGCTGAAGGGCCACAATACCCCCTTTTTGGTCCCCTCCAGGTCTAGCTGGAGTTTTACGCCTGGCCTCATGCTACTGCACCATCTCTGCTCTGAACCCTTCTTTAGCCACAATGGAGCTGGTTACTGCTGTGGGACACAGGGGAGGGCTCTGCACCACGCATCGGAGTGGTGCAGCACACGGCGCAGGGGAAGGCAGGCCCGAGGCTGAGCGACAGCCAAAGCCATGGCCGATTCCACTGCCTGCCAACCGGGAGAGGCTGGGACGCAGCATCCCCACCCTGTCCCCAACACTCACTGCTGGGCCAGAGCACTAGTCTGACCCCTCCAGCCAGACTCAGGTGCGGTTCAAACGCTGAGCCTGGTCCTGATCACCAGCCAGATGGAGCAGATTCCTGCACCCCAATTATTCCGCAGCCAACCGCTTCCATTTCTCTAATTGCTGACAGCCATGAGCAAGCCAGCTCTCCGCGGATCCACACGCCAGCGACACGACTGTGATCACTATGGCTGAGGGGTGCACGGGCTGGGCAGCTCCAGCCAGCCTGGGAGATCAGCCAGAGCAGGTGAGGTCCAAGACAAACGCAGGAGGAGCTCCAGCACCTCCCAGAGCACAGTGTCGACGTGCCTGCCCGAGCCCACGCGTGTTACAAGCCATCCCTTCTCCTCAGGCGCAAAAGGAAAGGAGGCTTCTGCAGGAGGAAGGGCCGCGCTCACCGTAGCAGGTCTCTGCACCAGGTTCTCCAGCTTGGTGTGGCTGAACTCCAGGCTGATGACGTTGTAAAGCTTCTCCCGCTCAGCCTCCGGCGTTTCGTAGTAGCGTGCCCACTGTGCCATGGACATCTCAATATCCCTCTGCGTGTTCACATCCATGACGTCCACCATCCGTCGGCTCCCTGCCAGAACAGACAGATGTCACCGCACCGTCCCCGTGCACACCCAGAAGAGACACAAAATCCTCAGAGAGCCCACCCATGCACGTGCCCTGTCTGGGCCTCTCAGAATCGCAGGATGTGTGGGGTTGGCACGGACCTTCAGGGACCATTGAGTCCCACCCCCAGCAGTGAGCA
>VZTU01031274.1:0-28335 GCA_013400835.1 Zapornia atra | reverse complement strand
TTTGCTGGAATTCTTCTGTTCTCTTTTAAATAATTTCATACCATAATTATTTTCACTAGTTCTTCGGTTCCTGCAGAAGTCGCTGCTTGACATACAGGAAGAAAACAGGCAAGTGAATTCAATAGAAGCTGTATTTGACTTGTTTTTATTTCACTCTGGCAAGTTAATCTGGCATGGTTTGGAGTATCACTTTGATAGCGGTACAATGTGATGATCTAAAATAGAGGAAAGGAAGAAAATGAAAGGCGGCAATGTTTAGGGCCCTGAAACTGCGTTAGACCTACTGCTTTTAAGGGAGGCCCTTGAATTGTGGTTTTGCTGCCTCAATTGTGTCTGAACACTGTAATGAATAGTTATACTTACTAAAATTCAGGTAGACCAATACTCTTCCGCTTTCATGAGTGTTTAGTTTGGCACTGATACTTTGTTTTGTCTGTCACAGCAGTCATCATTTAATATCTTGACATTGTCCAGGATTGCGTTAAGTGCACTTTTGTCTCTTTTCTTGCCCAGAAAGAACCATGGAAACCGTCTTGTTCAGACTCAGCTGATGCACGATTTACTGATAGCCATTAAAGTTTCAATGATGCTTGTACAGAAATTACAAGAAAATATCCAGGGAAGTCTTTGGAAATGCCAGGAGTCATTTGTTTGGCAAAGTATGTGTAGTTTACTGAAAAGCTCCACAGACTTCCTAATGGATGGTAAGTTTCTTAACATTCAAACCCAAATATTTTTATTGTCAATCTTGTTGTTTTTATAGGTACAAGTTGTGTTTACTACAACAACTTGGTTTAGCTTGAATGGAAATTGCACTGCTGACATTAAGGAGAGGGGGAGCAGTATTAGATCTTTTCCATATGGTTTGTAGATCATAATTTTGGAGTATACATTTTAACTTGTCCTAGTACAAAAAACCCAAGGTAAACACTATTCCTAACAATTTAGAAATGAACAGAAATACTTTGGAGACTCACCATATGTCTGTGCCTACAAAAATGTACATACCTGTACAAATCATGCTGTTGGAACTATTTATCAGTGCACTCTCTCTAATTGCGGTTATTTCTTATACAGGTGTTTTTATATGGTAGAATTTAACATAAATGTCCTTAGGCTCTACCACAGTCCTCCTTTTCTGACTGGGCAGTTCTGTATTTTCCATATGTTTTAACACACGAATAGCTTCCTATTACACTAGAGTATAAGTTCATTAATATTTCCTCCTGGGTGGGCACTACAGATTTGTGATTGTGCAAGTCCAAGTAGCCCAGGAAAATTCAATACCTTCTTTATAATTCAGGTGCATAGCTCTAGCACACAATGTTTGCTGCACTCTAATGTAAAGTATCTTTCTTGGCTGTATAGCAACTCTCCTGCAAACTGTCCAGACTACCTCAGGGCTGGCCGTCATTCTATTTATTAAAGCTATGTATGAGCCAGTTGAAGAATTACCTTCCTTGGTAAGTGTATTTCTTTGCTAAAGACTGTGAAATGTCACTGTGTTGTTTTTCAGTTCTACTAGTGTTGTTCAGAGGCTTTGCTTAAATGGGTGGCAGGACCTGCCAACCTCTGTGTCATCCATCAGTCTTTTTCTGGAGTGTAAATCTTTTATTTCATACAGCAAAGAGTGGATAATAAGACTAGGTTTTTGAATTTCAGAAAAACAATGTACTAGAAATCTCTTTAGATCTTCTAAGCTTTGTGGTTATGCACAGAA
Organism: Zapornia atra; assembly: GCA_013400835.1. Lineage (NCBI taxonomy): Eukaryota > Metazoa > Chordata > Aves > Gruiformes > Rallidae > Zapornia > Zapornia atra. The sequence goes on along the minus strand of VZTU01031274.1, from coordinate 26,615 downwards.
CAGTTTTCCTGTTGTGCTGCAATACTAGACTGGGTCTTATTTTGCTGTTACAGGTCAGTGACTTGCTTCTAGGGTCGATGGAACACGCAAGCGTGCCAGCGTGGTTTGCGAGGAACTGTGGGGCTCTGTGTATGGGAGAGCTCCCCGGCTCGTCCCTTCTCTTCCTGTGCCACGGAGCACTGGCCATGCTGGAATGGAAGAATGGCAGCATGGGTGAAAATGGAGAGAAACTATTGTTAGATATCGTGTCGGTCTTGTTGTCTTTGAGTTCAGAGTAAGCCTGTAGTTTATTTTGTATTGTTTCTTGTTGGGGGGAAGGGGGTTGATCTTTTTACTTGCATTCTTGCATGGCTCATACGGTCTTGGTGGACTAACCTCAGTGTTTTCAGTGTCGTATTACTTCCTGACGCATATCAGGTCACCTTTTAAAATATATTCAGAATAGCTCTCAGTTTGAAAAATATCATGTTTTGATATGTGGGATTAGTTTACCAACTACCTGATATAGCAGACTATGTCGATGGATAAATTTTACTTTCAGGGTATCATCTCCTGTGTATTAAAAGTACAGAAGAAAAGCAAGCATGCCAGTGAGTGTGATACTTGAAGTAAGAAGAGTTTGTAGGGTTTCTCTTTTTGCTTACAAGCATTGACTGCTAGCACCGTTGGATAGCATATTAAAACGTGTTCAGTTCAACATTTGTTCCTGCCCTTGGAAGTCAGTTTTGTGATTTTTGGTTTTGCACACTGGTTCTCTGTTTTTATGCCTTTTCATGGCAATGGAAAGTATTTGGTATGTTTTCAAGAAGCAATCTGTAACATGATGCTGCTCAGATATTAATGCGTGGATATTAATTTCAATTTTATTTTTTAAAATAGCAAGTGTAGTGGCTTGTCAGGTTCCTTTTCCCCATATTTAGGGGTTTTAGCTGTGGCCAGGTAACAGGATGTCAGGTTACCGAGCATATGCTTTGCAACATCCAATTCATCACCACCATTTTGCGTTGGTGCTCTCTCTTCAATGAATGCTTAGTCCCTCATTACCTGTTTTAGTGTGAGGTAAACTACTGAGAAGAATAATTATTTTAAAGGAATTTAAGTAAACCCTGCAAATAATGAACTACTTATGTTTATTCTTCTTAAAAGGTTAAAAGAATCCAGTATGGCAACCTCTTTGTCTAGAATCCTTGCTGTTTGGACTAGTTCAGCAATAGCTGCGCTCGCTTCAGGTTCCCCGGCTCTAAAAATCAAACTTAATGGGAACTCGGACATAATTGGGAAGCTGCTGGAATACATTTACACACACTGGGAGCACCCTCTTGATGCTGTTAGACACCAAACCAAATTGATATTCAAGAATCTTCTTCAGATACACCGAGCCACTGTTGCTGGATCCAGTGAAAAATCAGACCCATTCTTTGCAAGGCTGGTAAAGCATTTGCTAAGCCTGGAATGGCATGTGAAAGGGAAATACGCTTCTCTTGGCTGTCTTGTGGATTGTGTGGGCACTGAAAATATACTACAGTTGGACAGAACAATTCCCATACAAATCTTGGACGTGATGAATGATCAGTCCCTTGCACCCTATGCTAGTGACCTTTTGGAAACCATGTTTACAAATCACAGAGCCCATTTTACTTTGAGTTTTCAAGAAAGTACCTGGATTGACAAGTGGCATGACATCTGGGTTTCTCCTCTTGTAGTAATACTGTGTGAAGGGAACCATGACCAAACTACTTACATAATAGATTATTATTTACCAAAATTGCTCAGATGTAGCCCTGACAGTCTGACCTACATGATTAGAATTCTTCAGGCTTCTGCAGATGCTAATCTAGGTAAGAAAAGACCATATTTGTAATTATAATATTTTAAAAAAACTAATCTCAGAAATGTGATTTTTCTGATCTGTTAGAATAAATTTGGGAGAAAGTTTCCAGATGGTTATTATTGCTGATAGTATTACAAGGTGGAATTCTTAATAATCCTAAGTGTGACTTCATGCTGTGAGCAAAAAAGTCAGTATTCTAACTGTGGGTGTCTTGCTGTTCTCTTTACATAGCAGAGTTTGTTACAGATCAGTATTTTTTTTCTCCTGTTTTTCTGTTCTGCTGTATTTCTTACACGGGCATGTCCAGTAACATGGCTTTACAGACTACTTTTTGTTGCAAATATGTGGATTTATGATTCTTTGGCAGTTTTTGACATAATTGAGTGTCATTCTTAAATAAGGGCTTGTGAGACCTCAGAAAGCCCTTTTTTTTGTATGACTTGTTCAAGACGAAGCTTTTTGGGTGCGGGGTGATTTAGAGCTGGTTTAATCTATGAAAGGATGCTTGTCTTGGGGTTTATGGAGTAAAAACTAAAAGGGGAGTAGGGGCCATGTGCTGAAAGAATTGACAAGCACAGCAATTAGTACGTTGCTTTTGTTAATCTGTTACTGGATTTCATTTTCTTTAGGCTCTCGCTGTACTAGAGGAGCTCTTGGAGCATTGATGGCATGCCTAAGAACAGCCAGGGCTCATGGACACCTGGAACTTTCAAATATGATGAGCAGTGGTCTTATATCCACTGAATGTATAAAACAGGGTCTAGTTCATCAGCACAATCAGGTAAGGGGACAATGGAGTTTTTTGTGTCTTTAAGTTAGAAGAATTGCTTAGATCCTAAGCAGCGTGTCAGCATTGTTTTAAAGGTATCATCATAGGTGCCTGTAAGTCTTTTGTAGTTAACATCTAAATATCTTTCAGGTTTGCATTGATGCTCTAGGTTTACTTTGTGAAACCCATCGTAGCACGGAAATTGTGTCTATGGAAGAAATGCAACTAACCCAGTTTTTTATGATGTACAACTTGAGCAGCCAGTCTCCTTCAGTAAGGCAGCAGATATGCTCTTTATTGAGAAAGGTAATTTCAAATGATAAATGTCTATTGTGCCTGTTAATTTATTTATATAACATTTAAAGAAAACAGTTCTGCTGTGTATTTTAGGAAGTTGCTCATCTTTAAGAGTAAAAGCTGTAGGACCAGGTCTGTGTTGTATGTATTACCTACCTGAGTGGTGATAAGTCATTGCAGGCAAGGATGGCTTAAACAAGAAAATTGAGAGGCACAGTAACTTGATCATGAACAGCAGTGAGTGTTACTTAACCTTTTGGCGTGCGCGTGCTTTCCCAGTAGCAAAGCAACTTGCCTTGGAGTAAGCAATGAACCTTCTGTTGCACCAGGCACGTTCAGGTGATCTTTACCTCTGGAAAATTCATGGTCATAGAATCACAGAATATCCTGAGTTGGAAGGGACACACAAGGATCATCAAGTCCAACTCCTGGCTCCACACAGGGCTGGCCAAGTCAGAGCATGTGACTGAGTGCATCGTCCAGATGCTTCTTGAACTTGGTCAAGCTTGGTGCTGTGACTGTTTCCCTGGCAGCCCCTTCCTGTGCCCGACCACCCTCTCAGTAAAGAATCACAGAATTACAAGGTTGGAAAAGACCTTTAAGATTGAGTCCAACTATTCCTGTCCTATGTTAAACCATATCCCTAAGTACCTGATCTACCCTTTTTTAAACACATCCAGGGACAGTGACTCAACCACCTACCTGGGCAGCCTGTTCCAGGCCCTGACAACTCCTTAGTGAAAAACCTCTTCCTAACATCCAACCTAAACCTCCCCTGTCGCAGCTTCACACTGTTCCCTTGGGTTCTATCACTGGTCACCAAAGAGAGGAGATCGGCGCCTGCCCCTTCACTCCCCTTCATTAGGAAGCCACAGACCGTGGTGAGGTTTCCCCTCAGCTTCCTCTTCTCTAGGCTGTACAAACCAAGGGACTTCAGCTTCTCCTCATAAGACCCTTCATCCTCATTGCCCTCCTCTGGACACCCTTCAATAGTTTTACGTCCCTCTTGTGCAGTTTTGGGTGCCACAGTACACACAGTACTTGAGGTGAGGCTGCACCAGGGCAGTGTAGAGTGGGACAGTCACCTCCCTGGACCGACTGGCAATACTGTGCTTGATGCACCCCAGGATACAGTTGGCCCTCCTGGCTGCCTGGGCACACTGCTGGCTCATGTTTAACTTGCTGTTGACCAAGACCCCCAAATCCCTCTCAGCATGGCTGGCCTCTAGCATCTGATCCCCCAGTCTGTATGTGCAGCCAGGGCTGCCCCTTCCCAGGTGCAGAATCTAGCACTTGCCCTTGTTAAACTTTATGCTGTTGGTGATTGCTCAGCTCTCTGATCTGTCCAGGTCTCTCTGCAAAGCTTCTCCACTCTCAATGGAGTCAACAGCTCCTCACAATTTGGAGTCCCTTGTTCTTCTTCAGCAACCTGCCTTGGAAGACAAGGTAGAGGATTGTTAAGGGGACAGCATGACATGTTTCTGTTTTAACATCTCAGCTCGCTTCCCCAGTGATATCCAGAGCACGAATGTTCTCTGGCAGGGAATATCCCTTTGGCCAGCCTGGGTCAGCTGTCCTGGCTGTGCTCTCCCAGCTTCTTGTGCACCTGGCAGGGTGTGAGGAGCTGAAAAGTCCTTAATTTAGTGTAGACACTGCAACTACCTAGCAACAGCTAAAAACAATCAGTGTGTTATCAACATTGTTCTCATGCTAAATGCAAAACAGCACTGTAGCAGCTGCTAGAAAGAAAAATAAGTCTGTGTCACCCGAAACCAGGACACATGTGGCTGTGCTGTTACAGTCTGCAGGGACTGAGTATTGTCAACACGGTGGAAGTTCCCAGTGTCATATGTATATCGTGGTAGAAGGATATGGGTAAGATGAGGAAACCATGTATGTATAAAGAACGTTTTGAAGGATGTTAATGGCAAAAGAAAGCAGCGTGGAAGGCAAAAATAATTAATTTGAGATGGGGGAGAGATGAGGGAATAGGTTTGGCAGACACAAAAGTGCAGAAGTCCATCCCTCTACGTTCTCACTTGGTGCAGAGTTAGGAATATGGGATGGAAAAAGTGTGTTTGAGGGACTGTAATAAGAAAGGAAATAATACCAGTGGGTAATAAAAGAGCTGGGGGGAAGCACTCCTGAGGTGAGTCAACCTCTTTAAAAGTCACTGAAGCTATAAAAATTGTATACGTTAATTGAGCTTTTTTTTATTGAGCTACATACGTTCCACAGAAAATTAGGAGGTGGGAGGGGGAGACTAGGAAGAAATTTAAGGAGGAAGATGGAAGAAGGTGTTTGGGGGGGTGGGGGGAAGGTTGGCTACAAGAAACATGGGGGAGCAAAAAACTTGGTTTTGGAGTGGACAGAGGAGGATCTGATCTGTGTCACAATGTATGCAAACTTTTTAAAAATTATAAGCAATATGATCTGGAAAACAAACTTAAAATCCCCCTTTCCTTTATTTAACTGTCCATGATTCTTGCCTTACCTATGCTTTGCTTTTGTTTTAAAAGTTATTTTGTAGGATACAAGAGAGTTCCCAGGTGCTTTATAAATTGGAGCAAAATAAAACCCAGCAAGATCTACTTGAAAGCTCAACTGAAAGGCATCATTCAGGGATTTTGCAGCAGTATAAAGTAAGTTAGACTGCTAGAGATACAGATAGAAGTGGTGAGAGAGTTTGTTTGAAAGATAGTCAGTTGTTTTTGAGAACACCTCTGGGTACATTAGTGTGTGTCTTTGCTAGGAAATAATACAATGCATTATGAAGAAACCCAGTAAGTGCTGAGGACCTTGTCCACTCTGTATGCACCTACATGAGTTTGACTAAATATACTGTTGTCTCATGAACTGAGTACTCATAGGTATTTAGAGGGCCTCTTTAAAGTGAATTTTGTCCAAAAGCAATAACTGGTGTACTGTCACTCCAAACTGAAAATTTAAGGTAAAGTCCTGTCAGCTGGTGGCAGGTTAGGAGCAAGTTTTAAAAGATGTTACATTATTTGGGCTTGAAATATGGATCAATCTTGTCAATCGAGTTTCAATCTTGTTCAAGTTCTCCAGAGCCATTGGTGGGAGAATGAATGACAGAGCTTCATCATGAAGACATCTGTATGAAGATTTCTTGTGTATTTGTCCTTTTCTGCTGTCAGAAGAGTCACATAATCAGTTTCTTTTTGTTGAACTGTGTCTTGTCTTGAAATCTGCTTTTCTTGCTCAACTAATTTTGAAGGCTTTGATACAATGGCCATCTTTTTGTGGGAGTGGGAAGGGAAACTTAAAAAAAAACCCAACCCAAAACCAAACAAGGAAACAAGAAATTTGTCAGTACTGCCAAGGTAGGCCTCCCATTGTTCCAAAATTAACTACAAGGTCATAATTTTATGGGTATCAGGTAAAGCAGAGCATCCTGAATTCAGTTACTTAGAGTTTTGTTTGCAGGGCAGCAAGCAAACTGTCTTTAAAACTCTCTCATGATTTTTCAGGATTTCATGTCGTCTGTATGTGACAGACTTTTTGAGGCACTCTTTCCTGGTTCCTCACACCCTACCAGATTTTCTGCGCTAAGTATTTTAGGATCAATAGCAGAAATATTCTACATTCCAAAAGGTGAGACCCCTGATTTATGGGCTGTAGGGATGGGAGGGATTGAAGAAGACTTTTCTATGCCAGCTAGTTAATTCCTGGGAAATTAAAATGGTATTTTTCGTCCTTAATTTCTGTGGTATTTCTGGTGTTGCTTTAATTTTACCTGAAGGAAGGATAGTAAGTTTTCTTGAATAATGGAATGTTGAAGTAAAACCAAATATTTTTTTCCTATTTAATATTTTCCATAAATTGGGCTTTTCTTGCATAGCTTGTTTTTTAGCAAGGTCTTTCAATTAATCTTTGTTATTATGTAGGAAACTTTTGGATGATATTCAGTGTAATTGAGAACTTTATCCCCCTTTCCTGTTCTACTGTCTTGAGAATATGTAATTTAAAATGTTGAGACCATAAGAACCCTTGATTGAAAAGGCTTACAGATCATCATGATGATATTACACTAAATAAGGAACACTTCAGTTGTGCTGCTTATGATATGCTGATGTTATTTTAAATTTCCTTTGCAATGTTATGACAACCCTAATTCAAGAAGTACTAGTTAGCAAGACCATCAATATTCCCAGGCTCTAAATCTTGTTTCGGGATCATATGGCCAACATAAAACTGTTTGCAGTCTGAAGTTGTAACTTTGTTTTTAAAAAAATGAGACATAGAAGATAAAAGTTGATTTTTGAGAGAGAATAACAAAAATACCTTCTTAGTAGATTTGGTAGATCTGTTATCAGGGATTGGGAGAAGTCCTGAACACCTTAATTTTATTGTCACGAGTTTGTGGTATGTTATTGCTGTTTTTGGGGGGAGGGAGGGTGTCTAACAGAAAGTTGCATTGAGAGTTGTTTATAGTAGTAGCTTTAGGATTTCAGAAGCCTGATGTTACTTCTGTCAAGGAGATTTAACTGCTGTTGTGTTCTGTGCTGGAATTCTTGCTTACATCTTAACATTTCTGGCTTCTTTACAGTATCTGGTCGCTCTCTAGAAGTCATGACTCCTGTAAATCTAAATTTAAAAAATTACAATGGAAATCATTACAGGGAATTATTCCTGTGACAAAAAGAACCCCAAAACCCAATGAAGTTTTAAACCTTTTTTTTGAGAGGAATATTTTCTAATATTACATGCTTCCAGGAAAAGAATTTTTAACCAAAGCTAAAATAAAGCTTCTTTTCAATGCTGAATTTAATGTGAGTAAATGGGATTCTGGTTTTGGTAATAAGTTAATTTCTGTATTACTGAGAGTAATTTTTTGGTTATGGTAACTTCTTTTTGTCCCCAACAAGAAACGTGGCATTTGAAGACCTGTTAAAAGAAGTAATATTACAATAATGCTTTAACTAAAATATTATTTTACTGCTGTCTTTAGTATAGCTAAGCAAAACATGAATACAGTCCTTATTCTGGAAAGAATTAGAGCAAGACTATGTATGGGATTGCTTTCTTTGAACAGGCCAGGCACAGGTTTTTCAGCTGGATCAGGAGATTGATTCTGCTCGTGTCCAAACTTTGATCCAGTGTTTTGCCAGTACGTTTGAGGAAGTAAAAGTTCTGGCATTTGGGCTTCTGATGAAACTACGTGATGTTGCATTTAATTTACAGGTATGTAATTAAATACAGTTTAAAGGAAGTAATTCCCTGAAAGGTGAATGTGCTATATTGTAGGTACTTAGGTGGGGCAGAATGCATGATTCCTGAAAATCGCTAGTACTTGCAGTAGTGTTCATTGCTAGCATCCTCTGAGTGTTTTTACATAGCTTCTGCCCTTACCTAAGGGGCTTGTTTCACTACTGGATGAAGGACTTTGGAAGGTGCAGTGGGTGTGACTGTGAACTGTCAAGAAATGGCTAATGCAAGATCCTTGCTTAGCTGTGACTTCCCTTCTGATTGGTCTCAGACTTCATTATCTGATTGTCTTTTTGATTTCTCCCAAATTTTGCTTTTTGACACAGTATTGATTTTTCTGTTTGTTACCATGTGTAACTGTCTCTTTGCTAAATACATACAGGTGCATGTTTTGAATGTAAGGTGATCAGTGTACGAAATAAGTGTACTTTTAAGAAGTATGTGCCAGCAAACTTACTGAAAAGCAGGTTCTTAGATTCCAGGATGCTCGGTAGCCTAATCAATATAGAAGCTCAGTAAAATGGGATTTTTTTTTTTTCAGGATTCCAAAACCCTAGCTCTTCTATTCCAAGCAGCAATGGATCTTAGCACAAGTACCAAGCCGTATGATTGTGTCACTGCTTCCTATTTGTTGAACTTTTTAGTACATCATAAAGAACTGCAGCGTATTTGTTTAGGAAAATGGGTTGAGCACAGCCCCCAGATGGATGAAAGTACTTCAGTATGTCCAGTGGAGAAGAATACTTTAACAGGTAAGCTTTTGGGGAAATGAACCCCTGTGGGTTTTGTGTTGCTTGAATCCTTACTGCTTTTCCTGAAGGCTTTTGGCAAAAGGCACAATGAATAAGAGGTGCTTATTTCTGATAGAATTTTAAGTATATTTTGTTTTGCTGCTAGGAGGCCAGGCGCCTTAGGATCTTAGTCTAGTCCTGTTCATGTTGAGGCTATCAAATGTTCTTAGAAGATGGCTTTTGTTGTTATTTTGATCAGAGGGAAAGCAACAGTGAGGTAGCCAGGTGAAGCTGTGCACAAAAAACACAGGAAAGGAGTCTCTCCTTCCTCTCAGAGCTTGCTTGTCCAGAGTGAAGGCAACCATAGTTGGTCTCTGTCATGTTCCAGTGCTTGGTATTTGCAGTGCTGCCCCTTGGAGCTCTGTTACTTTGAACCATTTTTTCTTTGTCCTGCACATGCATTTCTGTAGTAATTGGGCTTAGTTCATATGTGGAATATTTTTCTTTGGTTCAATGCCTCTGGATAAAAGCAGAGAGTCTCTAGATCTGGCAGATTTGGCAAATTCATTAAATAGACTTCTGCCACCTTTTTTTAACTTGCAATACAACTTCAGTCTTTAAATTCCTTATTTATAAAAAAGCATTGGATATAATTTATAGTCAGTTCACTGTTGTATAGTGATTGATACAGTGTTGTATACTGTTTTTTGTGCCATTATTGGCTTCTCTGCAGATGCCTATTAATACTTTCTTCATAGTCAGTGAAATCATGATTTTGAGACGTGGTTGTGGTTGCCAAAAATGAAGTAAATGCATGGGTAACTTCATGTGTCATTGTTACATAGTCTCTCCTGTTAGTTATCCCTAATTCCTTATGTGGGTCTGTAATTCATTCTGGTTCTGACAGATGGTGCATCATGTAAATAGAAATAAAATAGGCACATGCATCCTTGCAAGTCGGGCAGCTTCTTTAGTGGCTATTGTAAGGTTCAAATGCTTAACTGTAAACTTCTGGTCTTTAGTGTTCTGTAGAACTGCTTGTTGTATTAACCTGGTTCTGAGGGTGAAGTCTGAATTTCAGTTTGTGGTAGGTAACTTCTCTTGGCTTCATTGTGAGCTGTGGGATTGTCCCCGAGTATAGGATCTGGGCTGTGATTTACACAGCTGTTCTTTGATTAGGATATAACTGACTATAACAAATATTGCTGGAGTTTAGGTGACTGAAATCAACAACCTTTATTTAAATAAAAAGAATGAAAAGTCTTAACAAGTAGATTGCTGTATAAGTAGTATTTACTGCTATTTCTTTAAAGCAGATGTTTCTTAGAAAATACATATATGTATAATGCAAATCTGTGCATTTTAAATCTTTAGTTATCAAGCTTTTGTTGGTGAGTGTTGAAGAAGAAATACTTCAAGCTGAGAAGTCTCTGCTTCAAGCAGCAGCATCATTCCCAATGTATGGGAGAGTGCATTGTATAACTGGGGCTTTGCAGCAATTAACTTTTAAGTAAGTAGAACATACTGCTAAGTAATAAGTCATAACCATGTATTTAAGCACAGTGGAAGAGCTGCTCAGGAGAACATAAGAGCATACTGTGCTATTTGTAATGATATCTAGTACCTGTGGCTTTTAGGACTCGTACTGGCTACTGCACTGTTTAGCTGGCTGCTGGGTACCTCCCTTATATGGGTTAAACTCAGTCTTAGGGCTTGTCATACTGCACCCTATTTATAGTTTGCAGTGTTTGTAATTTCACTTTTTTTCTTTTAAGTACAGAATAATTTTTAATCCATGCTGTGTTGTTTTCTGTTTGTGATTTTTTAATTTTTTTTTTTTTAAGTAACTTGACATTGGTAGCTGAATGGAAGGAAATGGTGGCCAGGCTCGTTCTGATGTCATACAAGCTCTCTGCTGTAGTATCACCAGTAGTGCAGAGCTCATCACCAGAGGGTCTTATTCCAATGGATAGTGATTCAGGTAAACAAGCAAACAAATAGAGCCCCCAAAGAATTCTGTTAAAATCTGAAGCTTCTGAAGTTCTGTTTGTTTTACAGCAGTTCAGAACTAGAGGTAGCACTCCACCCTTTCTATTTCTCATTTTATGTCATCATTTTGTCACTATTTCAACTTCTGATAGAGGTTGCCTTGACTTCTCTACTAAAAAAATGAAATAATTGCAGATTGTGGTGTTGCATGTGTTTCAAAACATGACTGTAAAGTCCAGTTTTCTTTCTTAATCCTTGTAATCATCATAGTTTTATATTTGTTTTTTACTGGAAATAGTTTTCTTCTGTACTTGCATACCCCAAACAAATTAAATTTGTATCAAGAACTAGAAGTAAAACCCAAAACTATCTTAAATACTCTTCTTGTTTACTGTGTAGAAAGTGCAAGTCGTCTGCAGATGATTCTTCATGAGATACAACCACAGGACACAAATGATTATTTTACTCAAGCAAAAATTTTGAAGGAACACTGCAAAGTAGAGTCTGAAAAGCTCACTGACCACAGGCCAATGGAAAGTATTTGCAGAGAAATGAGAGGTAAATCCGGTGCTGTATTGGTAATTAAATCAAGATATGCTTTATAGAGCAGCCTTTTTATGTGGGGGATCAAAATTGGAAGTGAGCTGCTCCGTGTAATGTTCCAGTTCGCCAGTAAATCTGTCAGAAGGTAGTTATTCATGGGCATGGTTTTAAAGGCTGATTCACTGTGTTTCTGGAAGATTGTGGTTAATCTCTCTTAAAGCACAAGTGAAAATGAGTTGTTTTGATACTGGCCTAGACTCTATTGCCTTAACTGCACGGGCCAGGTAATCTTTAACGCCTGTTCTGTCAAGCAGCACTTCTAATGCATTTCTTGTTGAAAGGCATTGGTGTGATTTCCTTTCCCAGTGTACACAAGGCTAGTGGGGTCTGCCTTCATCCAATAAAACTTGTTGCATAAAATTGCATAAGCCAAAGGTTCTCTTTGAAAGCTTCCAGGGGTACAATGTTGGATAGTACTTGTCTGCTTGGGTGAATAGCAGCTATGAAATCGAGCCTTACAGTGATAAAGAAGTTGTAGTCCGTAGGGTATGCCGGGATAAATGTATACAAGATCTGTACGGATTTAAATTTAGTAGTTTATGCAAGGTTTTTAAATCTCACATGCTGGAACTTTCTTCCTCGCGTGTTTTTTTTCCTGTGTTTAAAATAGTTTTGGTTGGGCCCTACCCTACCCTACGTAGGTTTTGTTTGGCGGGGGGCAGGCTGTAGCCATCTATGTTACCGTGGCGCAGTGGCCACCAGGTGGGGATGTTGCCTTAAGAACGGGATGATGCCCCTGCCTCTCTCTGTGGGGCACCTGGGTTAAAAACCAAGGAACGGACCGTCAGCGGTGGGTTCATGATTGACGGTGTAGTTTGCTGGGGCTTGCCTCCCACGTCGGAGGTGTTAGTGTACCTCAGTGCACAGGTGAATACAAATTGTGACCCAAAGACCTGTACACCTGAAAACAGCAGTTTCCTGGTGGAATGGTATCCTGCTGCCTTTTCCAAGCCCAATGAAGTACAGTGAGCGGGGGGTGGGGACTGGAAGCAATTAGGCTCAGCAGAGCTGAATTATCTTTTGGGTTAACAAGTTTAGATTTTATTTTTTTTTCCTTAGCTGTGTTGAAAATATTGGGCTAAATGAAATTTAAATAACAAGTCCATGTCTGAAAACCTTGAGTTACACTATTGCATTTGTTGGTTTTTATTTTTAAGGTAAAGAAAGGCAAACGTGTGATGTCACAGCCCAAATGGTTCTTGTATGTTGCTGGAGAAGCATGAAGGAAGTATCTCTGCTCCTAGGGACACTGTGTAAACTTTTGCCATCACAGGCTGCATGTGAACCTTCAGAAGGGCTGATTACTGTACAACAGGTAGGGAGGTACTTCTTATACACCCTTTGCTTTCAGTCAGGGAGTGAAGTCAGTTTTCAGAAGACTTTTTTCTTAAATGCACATTCTTTTTGGGATAAATATTTTTTTACTGCTATGTTCTCAAAGTTTTCTTGCATTATTATACATGGCTAACAGTCTACTTTTTGATGAAGGGTATTCAGAAGGCATAACTGCAGTAGTAACAGATAAGTGAAGAAACTAGACATAGCTAACACACTCAAGGAATACTCATTCTATAATTGTATTAGGTGATTTATAAGGTGTATGATGTGTTCAGGAAGCCAGTGTGCCACTCTCTCCTTATATATATGCCTTGGTATGTACTAGGAATTAATGGAGTTGCTAAAAATCTTCTAAACTGACTTAAATTCAAAGTGTCTTTTGTTTCACTTTGAACCCTGGATTTTGGGATTTTGCTTAAAACTTTTCATTAATTGAACTTCATAATACATTTTGAAAGTCAAACATGCTGACTAGTCATGGTCTTGTCCTGTGTAGGAGACTGAATTACAAATAATTTATATGTAATGTGACTTTTTTATTCTCCTTTTTAATTTTATAAATTTTTATTTAAGAGATCAGAAATGTTAATATGCCATCTGGGTCTCTTGTAGAATGTTGAGTGCAGTGTTTACAAGAAATTAGATTACCACAGGCATTTATTTGGGAAATATTTTGTGTTTATTAAATTTCTGTTTTTAATTGATGACCTTTTCATTTCCATATGGTTTCAACAAAACCAATCTCTACATGGAAGATTGAAATATGCAAGGCAAACTACTACTTAACCTCTTTTTCTTTCCAACAGAAAATATTTATTTCATTTTTCCTGAGGTGCTAGCACTTTCTGTCATAAAATAAATAGTAGTGTAACATACAACTTTTTTCTTACGTTATCTAATGTTGTGATACTGTGGAAATGATGTTAGTACCTTTATTTTTGCACTGTCTCTAGTCTTCATGTTTTCTTCTGTTTAACAGCTGTGCTTGTATTGTTGCAGAGGTCTGGGGTGGGTAGATGAGAGAACAGATATGTGTTTCCACCATTGTGTTCCTTAGTCTGCTCCAAGTCAAAAAGGAATCGGTATTTTAGCATGAGTCATCTCTAACTGTAGCATCTCAGTCTTTATTTAGCATTTCAGAAATGCTGTGTTGTTAAGCAGCATATCTTTTCCTATAGATGCCTGTTGAGATTCTTTGTGCTTCTGATGCCTTCCTGTAAAACATGATGTCTGCATTTTACTTTGAAGAATGCTAATTGATAAGTCAGTTTGACATCCTGGTTTTCAGCAGCCAAGCCTGGCTGCTCAGGCTCGTCAGGAAATGCATGAGGAAATACAATTTGGTTGAATGTTTAACAAATATTATAGGAAGAAGTGAGGGCATTTTCTCATTACTGTTTGTAATTGTAATTACACTATTATACATAAAAAAGAAAGAGGGGGGTTTCACCATAAATGACTAGAAATGTCAATACCAGAACTGTGATGGCTGCAGGCTTTTATTAAACACTTCTCAGTGCTGAGAAATAAGAGAATTGGATTTTGATATCTAATGCATGTAGACTTTCCTGTAAACTTGCCATCTTTTTCTTTATTCTGTAAGTATTAAAGGAGATTGAAGAATACAGAGAGGGAGAAAACTGGAGAGAAACCTTGATATTACTATATCGAGTCAGGGATAAGTAGTTGTAGAGAAAAATCTGGTAGCATCACTTGGCCATTTTGTGTCATCCTATTGCAAACCCTTTCTTATTTGCATCATGCTTCATCTTTACATTGGTAACTGGGTGAAATTGTACCTTATGGGCACAGTGTTAAGGACACAGCTTTATTTGCACATAGTCTTTTGATTGTTTTTTGCCCCCTTTTTTAATTAAGCATGCAGATGAGAAGCAAATGTCTTCTGTGCTGGTCTGCATTAAGAAGTGGCACAACAGTGCTTCTTGGTAGGCAGTGGTGAGCGCCAGCTGCTCGTGGCACTGATCTGTGATACCTCTTTGTAGCTGTTAATGCTGTCTGTTGTGGTATGTGCCTATGTAGGAGAATTTGGCAGAGGCAGCTCTTGGTTTTTTGGTGGTGGTGGTGGTGGTTTGGGGTTTGGTTTTTTTTTTAAAGTAGAAGTTGGGACAGTATCAGATTTGCACTTTGCATGGCATTTGAATGCCACTGTGTGCACTGACTAGAACATTTTCAGCTCCTTGGTGTGGAGATGTGTGTATAGAGGAGTCTCAAAATACAGCATCTGAATTGGCAGCCTTCAAACCTAGCCTATTTTGCCATGGCTGCTTTGCCTTTAAAAATAGACAAAGGAAGTGCCTCGTGTGTTTGGGGAAATCTCTCTCTTTACACACCTATTCTACCTCTCCATCTGACACTTAAAGTACAGAAACTGCAGGTCCAAAGGAGTGCCTGTTAAGGCAATCAATACAAACAGTATAATGTCTTGATAATTACCACTCAATCAACAAAATGATACCTAATGAAGACTGTGTGTTGATTTTGTCCTAGGACCTGCGAATCATGAAACAATGCTCCAAGCCTGGAGGAGCTTTGAGCTCTTCCTCAGACTCCCATTTATCTTGCCTGTGAAGTTTTAGGACTATTTGAGGAGATAACCTTGCCTGAGCTGTGTACCAAAGTGAAAAGAAACAGGCAGCAACAATGAAGACTTGGTATGGTCCCAGTGCCAGGGGTTTTGCTTGGGTTAGCCCAAGAGTCAGAGTGAGCTGATCTGAGCCCTTGTGGGACGCTGAAGTACACAGGAGACTTCTAAGTGCTGACAACCAACTGTACTTGTTGCTTACACAACTAGTGGAAGAGTGTGACTGCTATTGCTGCCTTGGAGTTTCTTCTCTTCAAGGAACAAGTTAAAACAAACAAAAGCCTCAAACCCTTCAAAAACCACCCTCTCCCCAGTTCTTAATGTAATCAGTCTATCACCTCTGGAGTTCAGTAAGGTTGGCAATAGATCACTGGCTACTGGCCGTTTCAAACGGAGAGATGCTTTTGCAGTCCTTCATAGGGATTGTAGGACCCTACTTCAGTGGTGTCTTATTGCCAGGAAAATAAGATACAAAGGCACAAATGTGCCAACTTCCAGAATCTCTTGTAAAGAATTTGTATCTTGAATGCTGAGGTTCTTGGTCTCAGCAGCAGCATAGCCCTGTAAATTATTGATTATTGCATTAATAAGACTAACCTGCTGCACTCTGGGTTTTTGACCAAGATGAATACGCTGTATTTTTAATACTGAGTATTAAATACCAGGGTGATGTTCTCTGTGCAAAGTTTGTTGGGTCACCTTTTCTTACAGTTGCTGTGGGTCTTTGTGATGTTGTACAAAATTCCTTGACTTGTTCTTCATCCTGACATACGAAATGCTTAACACTTGTGGGTGGCTTGATGCTATTAGATAAGAATCCATGCTTACACTTGCTGAAGATTGGTCCTACGTCATTTGCAAGAACTGAGTTAGGCAGTGTTTGTTCTTCAGACTCTAGCCCGTGAGTGGAAACACCAATTTGCAGTAAGGTTCTAGTCAATGTGGCTGTTGCAAAAGGCTCAGAAATAGAGGCAGTAAAGTTGAAAGTTATGTGACTTCCCCCTGAAAAATAATCCATATGAATTATTCTTACAATGTAGGAGGGGTGGTGGAACAGGAGAGTAATTTGATGTGCATGGTTTTCTTGGTTTGGTTTTGTTTACACACCTGGAGAGTGGGTCAGTTCCTTGTGGAGAAAAGAAAAAAACACCTAATTCTCCTTTTGGGCTGGAAAGCCAAAAGCCTGTAGCTAGGTAAATTAGCTTAAAATCCACTCAGAAGTAACTGTTATAGCTCAAATATCTGCAATTACTCTTTGTTTTGTATTAGTTGGGCTTTAGCTGCAAGAAATAATAAGGGAACCTAGTATCCAGGGTTGTTGGGTTTTTTTTTAATTATTGCAATCTCATCGTTTGGGTAACACGAATTACTTAATTACTGAACAGTAGGGTGGAAAACCGTATGTAGGTAGATATGACATTAACTTCTCTGACATCTTAAAGTATGTTCTTTTATAACTAACAGCATAAGCAGAATTATATAAGAGGCTTGTCATGAGTTTATACTTCGTTATATATAAAAACTTAACCTTTTTGCTGAGTAAGGAAATACTCTTAAAGAGAATTTTACATAACAGAATGAGCATGTGCTGTGTGTTTTAAATTATATTGGAAGTTTTTAGATTTAGACCTTGAAAGCTCAGAATTAGAGAAAGAATAAAAAAACCCCTCTTTTTGTAGAATGAGATTGTGTGGAATTGTACGCTTCCAAACAGCTTTAAAAACTTGATATGCTGAGAGAGCCCAGAAAGTAACTATAAGTAAAAATTTAGTTACATTTGGCATTTTCAGCTTTTTTTTTTATATATCTAGCTCTCATTGCTACATCTATACAATGCCTTTTTTATTTTAAAATTGTTTCTAGTAGTCAAAGACAATTATGCAGAATCCTTGAACCTTAAAAATAGCTAATGTAGGTTTGTTTCTCTTTGGCAGAATTTTATTGATGTTTGTATTTCTTATCTTTCTTGGGTATCTTTGTGATGTTTGTTTCTGCTGTTATGATTTGGTAGATATTTTCTTTGGGATTTTAGGTAAGAGTAAAGGCAGACAGGAAGGATTCTAAGCTTGTTTCCTCTGAAAATCAGGGTTGTTTTAAAATCCAAGTGTGTTCCTCTTGGACAAATAATTAATTTTGTCCTTTATTTTTTTGGCCTTTTTTTCACAACAGTGCACTATCCCTTTAACCTGAGAAAAATGAGTATAGTATTTATTATCCTTTAAGTGCTTTTGTTCAATGTGAGGACTTACAGTTGCCTTTTGCCTTTGCCGGTGGCCTTTTCAACCAAGGGAAGGATTTTCTGCTTCTAATTGCAGAAGTTTCTGGCACATGTAAATGATTTGTCTATACATAATATCAAGCAGCTTTTTTTTTTTTTCTTCTCTCTTTTTTAGGTTAAAAATATCGGGGACTACTTTAAACATCATCTGCTGCAGTCGAGGCACAGGGGTGCATTTGAATTGGCATACGCTGGCTTTGTGCAACTTACAGGAATGCTTTCCAGGTAGAAGATAGGCAACTTACGTTCTTAATAATTCTAGAAGACTGTGGCATTGATCCTGAAACTTGCTGTGCAAGCAGATCCTCGATTTCATGTGGATTTTATTTGAGTTTGGTGTAGGCCTGATTATGACATTAGTTATGTTACATCTATGTCTGGGACTGTGTTACTTATGGTTAGAGATGGTGATCAGGCCTTTAAAGAAGATACAGACATTTAACACTTGCTGCATTTTTCTGCATTCTCACGTGTTAGTTTATTGAACAGCTCTCAAAAACTCTTGGGAAAAGGCAGGAGTGCAGCATTCTTTCCCCCTGCTCTCCCTCCCCCCCTCCCCTGGCCCTTTATGAAAACGAATGCCAGACTTTGTGTTTTCGGCCAGGATGTTTTCCTGGAAACTTTTATTACTTGTCACTGAGTTGTGTATTCTGACATTTGGAAGACTACCTGGCAGTGCAATCTTCTTTTTTTTTTTCCTTTTTTTTTTTTCCCCCTTTCGCCTTGTAACTTTGTATTTTCCTAGAACTACATGAGCAGAAGTGCCCTGAGGTCTGGGCAAGAGTGTCGGAATTTCCATGACATGCTTAGTTACCCATTTCAAGTGTTGGTAACGTTCCTTTGTGATATATACTGATTGTATCATATCCAGTTTTTAATAAGGCAAATGAAAATCTCTACTGAATTTGTGGGTTTTGGTGGGGTGGGGTTTTTTTTTGTTATTTGTTGGGGGCTTTCTTGTAATCTAGTCTTTGGAACTATCAGTCAAATTTTCAATTTGAAGTGTGTGTATTTTCATACCAATGCCATGTTAAATAACTAGGGTTCCCCTTTTGCCCCCAGTCGACCAGTTTGAGGCACTGATCTGTTTCTTATTTATTTCAGGGGGTGGAAAGGAAGGAAGGGGGAGTATGGTTTGTTTGTTTGGGGTTTTTTGGTTGGTTTCTTTAAAGTAAAAATAACTCTGGTGATGGAAACAGTTTTAGTGGTTTTATTACAGACCAGTAGCCTGACCAGGTTCACTGTGTCCCCCTCAGTTTTCCCAACATAACTGAGGGGTTGGTCTCTGGTACAGGGTGTCAGTGTGATAGCTGGTTATGGGTACCAGCATTGGTATGGAAACTGGTATTGAATACATGATGACCGTCCTTCTGTCTGCCAGGAGATGTTAAGTTGTAAGCGATACAGCTGTAGAAGGTGCATTGTTTCCTTTTACATGCTAGAAAGCTGAGGCATTTTAAATTGGTCTGAGTAGTTTGAGTGCTCACAGAGCCTCACTGTACACTTGATAACTTATGTGAAAAGGAAACCAAGACACTGATGTGTAATACTGTTCTTGCTTATCTTTTTGCCTATCTAATACATTCTGTACATTTATGTAAACGTTGTGTTCTTTTTCTATACTACGAAAACTTGTTTCAGGAAGTTTAAAGGTGATGTCTCAGATGATTGCCTGGTGACACCCTTTGTGCTAGCTTCTTAATAATTTCCCTGCTGGGCTGGATCTTTTCTGTTTTCAGTGCCTTGAGTGTTGAGAGAGCAGCTCCTACAGTGAGCGGGAAAAAGCTTGCCAAGATGAGTGACTGGAAACATGTCATCATGGACAACAGTTGAGGTGTTCCCACTTGTCTGAGCAGCTTTGTAGAGAAATGGTTATATTGTCACACAATTAGTGAACCTAATTGGAACAGGCTACAGAGCAGACTTTTTATACTTTTCATTTTTTCCAAGTCAAATACAAAGCATTGTTCTGCTAGCTGCTGTTGATAGATACTTGAGCATGCTCTGCACTGTTTCATTCAGTCTCCTGAATAGGCTGTTGCACTTGTGATAGTGGTGGTGTTTTTTAAATACAGCAGCAAAATCTTCACTCTGTTAACTGCTTTTCTTGTAGACCTCTGACGTAACTGAAGATTTTCTGTATCATTATCTAAAATTAGTGAAACTTTTTTTAAAGGCAGAAATAAGTTCAGATAACAAAACAGCAAGAAATTAAGGCACTGGTCATCTTTAGAAACATACAGTGGCAAATGAAAACATGTTGCACCAATAGCTAGTATTTTCATGTCAGGCAGCAAAATGTAGTATTCTGAATGAAGCAAGCTGTTAGCAGTATAGAATGTGTAGAAACAGTTGCTGAATATTGATGGATGTTGTCACTAGGTAGCTTGGATGTGAATATAAACATGTGTTAGTTAAAAAATAAAAAAAATCCATGGTTAAGTTGTGCAATCTGGTTTCAAAGGATTTATTGCTCCCATCAGCATGAAGAGAGTCTGTCCATCAGAGTAATACTGTTTTAAAAGAGAGAAACACTGGCCTTTTTGAGTGCAGAAAGGAGGTGATCCAAACAGGTAAAGTCCCATTAGTCTGATCTCAGCCAATATGCAGGACTGTCTAGAATAAACTTTGTAGAAAAGGCTGAGACACAGGAAATACTGTAAAACATATCAAAGGTGCTGTCAGTTTACAGCAGACTTCCTACGTGGCAGATTAGCTACTTGTCTTTGATTTTAATTTTTAAAATTTCTTTTATAAGCTGAGAGAAATAGAATTGAGCAAATCTACCCAGACCTCAGAGAAGGTCCTGATACGTTTGTTCTGCCATTGTGTTTAATGGAGCATAATCCACCTGAGAGCAGCTTTTACAGTCTGTTGTAAAATGAAGAGCCAAGTGCAAGAGAACTTTGCTTCTCTGGAAGTTAATAAAACATTAAGCAGTATGTGTGCATCATCAGAAAACCCTAAACAGAAACCTGCTTATTTAATTATTTTTCCTTTTATGAATTAACAGTTTACCAAAACAATGTTTTGATGATGCATGCTGCTCAGTAGTTTTTAAGTTGAGGTGTTTCAAGTAGATGAAGTGTTCTTTGGGAAAAGCCAGTTCACAAGAACTGGAGAGCAGCTCTGTGGAAATACTAATTTCAAAAAAGAAGATATTTGCTGGGAAATAGGGGTCTCCAGGCTAATACTTGTAATGTAGGAGAAAGGAGACTGATACCAGAATAGCCAATGACTCTTTGGTTTGGTCCTTCTGGGATATGAGGAAAATCTGGGGACTCTTCCTCAAAACGGATGAGTTCAGTCTCTGGGCAAATGCAGTCTCCCTATGACTGCTGAGCGTTCCAGAGTCTTTCCATTTACTCTCCTGCAGCTCAGGCTGCAGGCTTACCTCTCTCCATAGTTGCCTGGCTCATGGGCACTCTTGAAGCATTTGTATCAGAATCAATATTAATTTACTATTGCAACCACATATATGAAAGGAGAAAGCCTTTGTTCGGGACAGTTCACAGTAATTTATAGCTTCAGCGTGATCACTTGTTGACCAGAACTGAACTCAAGACCTACAGAAGCATATTTTGACACTTTAATTCACTCTTTCTCTACAACCCAGTGAATTATCTGTCACTGAGACTGTGCCATATCCTTTTCCCATGCTTTTATGAAAGACTGTATTTGAACATGGTCCTTTGCTTTTATAGCCAAACATTTGCGTTGAGATATACAACCCTTAAGTACCTGTAAGAACCAAGAGAAGACTTCTTTCTAGACAGAGCAGTAGTTTTCAGACCTGAGTGAGTGGTGAAAGAAGAAATCTTCCCTCCACAGAGATTTCTTATGAACCCATTGAAATTTTATCTCTATCTTGACATTTGGATGTAAATTGCTGAGTCTGCTCTAACTATGCCAGTTACCATTCTAACTTCTCCCTGTTCGTCTTCCTTCTAGGAGTGTAATGTTGCCTTTGTTGTACTTGCACCTTCAGAAAACCATAGTTTTAATATACACAATGCTTAGGTTTTTTAAAAAAAATATTTTGCTGTCATAGTCCCTGAGAATCTACAAACACTTATGGAACCGTGGGGAGAAATCTGTTCTTATGCACTGTGATGCCCCCAGGGTTGGGAAGTGCACTACGTAATAAAGCATAAGATACAATAAGGTACTGCTCTGTTCATATTTTTCCCCCATTTCTTTTTCTGCTTGGTGAAAGCGAGAGTGGAGATGGTGTTGTCTCAGGGGCAGTGTGGAGACTTGCTTTATAAAGACTAGGAATCACATTCCTTATGTGAAAAAGCTGTTAGGAAAGAAAAGACGGTGAAAGAAAACCCTTTTCCCCAGATAGGGAATGAGTCCGGTGCTTGGAAACACTGAATTCTGCATGTAGCCATGTAGAAAATGCTTCTGGCTGCGTGAAGTTTACGCCACAAACTGCTGACATCCAGGAAGGCCAAATCCAAAATCGACCCTTTGTGCTTAACACACCATTCATTTTGGATAGGAGAAAATCCAGTCGCGTGAATTAGGGAGACTTGGATTGCCAGGCTCTTTGTGCTCGTTGCTACTGACCACAGAGAAGGTTTTGGGCCTGTGTGAAATTGTTAGAACCAGCAGACAGACAGAAATTCGTGGAAAAGCACTCACTGCACTGCAGTTTCAGTAATTTGTGCATAAAGGTGCTGTGTTATATTTTAATTAGCAGCTATTTGTTTGATCTGGTAAAAATAATTACTACTTTATTCTGGAAAATGGCATTTGAGCTGGAGACCACCGTTTTGACGTTGTAAAGTTTCGTTATTCTTAAAATGTGGGGCCACCTGCTTCTTAAGACAATATTCTTCTTGCCAGACCGTAAGGAGATGGAGTTGCCAAATTTAAGGGAGTAGTCATCTCCATTGCAAAGTCAATACTCTCTAATGTTTCTGACTTTAAAGCAATAATTCTTTCACTTTTTTAAGAAAAGGTGCCTTGGTGGGTGACTGAGCAAGGTAGAATTACTTGTGGCAAGATCAAAGTAATAGAGTTTTAAAGGAGACTAAAGTTATTGGATTTCAGTGTATTTCTCTTCTTTCTACTATTATGGAAAGGGGGAAAACCCCCTCAGTTTACTTAAGAATAAAATATTTAGTATGCTATGTAGGAACTTTTAAATATTTCCTTAATGCTTTGTGTCCTGTACCGCAGCAGACGTGAATGTGTCTTGCGGGATATTTGTTTTAATCCTAAGATAACACACTGAAGAGAGATGAACACTGCTCTTTGCATGACTAAAATAAGACATTTACATTCTGCTTAGATAGGGGGAGGTAAGAACAGCTGCAGACACAATCAGTAGTAGTGGCTTTTGCAGTACATGTTGACATCTATGAAGAGCGCTGTGAAGTAAAGTCTACCTGCAGAGACCCACAGGGGGAGATCCACAAGGTTTTGTATGGTCTCAACCCTAGAAATGCATCCTCCTTATGTATCCAAAACTGAGCAAAGGAACATGTTTTGAAAATTAGCAGGGGAAGCTCATTATCAGCAACAGCAAAAGGAAAGCCAAAGAAAGAACATGCCGTTAGTTTCCATATTTCTTTGATTCCTTCTGTCATGGGCTTGGGGCAGGAAGTGCCTTTCTTCTATGCCGTGGTTGTGGTAACATACCCCTTGTGAAGCCACATTTCTCTTGTGTTCTGGACTGATGGTTCACATGGTGGCTGCTGTGTTTGAAAAGGTGCTGCCATTAAAAATGGGGAGAATGGCCTGTTAATTTAGGAAACTTATGGTGGAAATCCTAAGGGAATTACTGAAGAGTAAGAAGTCTGATGTGTCTTCTGCTGACCTGTCTGGTACTTTCTGTGACCTCTTGTTTTCTGTTTTATCAATTTTGTGTTTATTTTGTAAAGTAAGAAAAGGAAGGTTTCATTAGAGTCTCACTTGTTGCCTAGTATCAGGTTTTTCGCCTACCTTAAATTCTTGCTTTAATAAAGGGAGGGTATAGAAGGAGAAAGTAGATGTAGACTTTCCATTAGATTTTGGTTTTCACATCAGTACCTGCTACCTTTTAGCTTTCTTTTAAATTCTTTATTTCAGTCACCTAGGTAGAAAACTTGATTGCAGTCTTACAGTAAGTTCTCACTACTTAAATCATGTATTTAATTACAGTTTATATTTTTAGGTAAGACAAGTCCTGCATGGTTGAGATAATTGCAGTTGTATTGCCCATGGTGGCTAATTCTTTCTTCTACTCTGAATCACATGTCAAAACCAGTGTGACAGGATCTAGTAATAACATCCTGTTAATAGAAATTTAACAATCAATGATCCTTTTGGAACTTGGACACAAGATTAATGAGCTGGGGTTGCACACTGTATATGGTATACTTCGTTAACTGATCAGCACCAGCAATTGAAGTAGACCTGAGTTCTCCTTGTCCTTGGAAATCCTTTACTTTCAGGCAACATGGAGTTTTGTAACATCAGAGGAGAAGTTTGACTGATGTAGTATTTTAAAAAGAGCAGTATTTCTTGGATTTAATTTTTTTCTACTGTTCTGAGGTTTGCAGGGGTATTTACATAACATGTACTTAACTCTGAGGAGCTTCAGTTTTGTTTTGTGTGGTTATAAACATAATTGTATATGTTAGCTAATGTAAGGGTCACACATCAGCTAGTGTGTGACAGCAAAGATAGGTATTTGTGAAGTGTCACTTTGCAACACAGTGACTGATAAGCGTATATCTGTTATCTTCCTTGGCAGAAGAGAACCGTTGCACTGCTGAAGTACAGAATCCTTTTATCTTTTCAGTTAATCATGTTTTCCTAGTGGCACCTAAGAAGTAGGGATAATAAAATTTGTACTAACATTGGAAAAAAGTGCAATTAATTTTTAAATTTCTGTCTTCATTAAAAATAATCTGTGTGGTTGGAGATGCTCACGTATAGTGAGAAATATTTCATTAGGTCACCAGTGGCTCTCTTTGCTCCCCTCCTAGTTTCTTCTGTATTTGTTTCATGCAGGTGTAGCAGTGAGAGCCTGTGCAAGATGCCAGAGCGGTGGCTACGCAGCGTGCTGGAAGAAATCAAATCCTGTGACCCTTCGTCGACGCTGTGCGCAACCAGACGTAGTGCGGGAATTCCATTCTACATACAGGTGCCAACTAAAGCTTCTGCATCTGACTTGATGGGGTTTTTTTTAATGTCCTTTCTGGTGAATACACTTAATGTGTATTTATTTCTCTCACTTCAGCCCCTTTTGGTCAGAGAGTTACTTTTTGTTACATAGACTTCAATTGCCTTTGTGCAACCAAGAAGTCACGTGTATTTAAACCGTGTTTGGTGCTGTTTAGTGCCGCATTTCTACTGAGTCTTCAGATTTTTGGCTTGAGGCAGATTCAAATAGCAATTCAAAAGATTGAGCTTAGGCTCTATGTGCCACTGTAATAATACTAGCAAATTCATAAATTAATTCACAGGTTAAGTATGGCTCTGTTAACAGGGTACCTCTGTGCTGCTTCCATGTGAAGTGAGGGAGTGGAAAAATATGGACAGTGTGTCACAGAGCTGTAAAATAGTGGCCTCAAAAATACTACAAAGAACTTGGGTAGTCTGCTCAGCAGTAATGAAGCAGGATCGAGTACTGGAGTCACACTAACTGGTGTTGACTGCCAGTTTCAAGTGGGATGATTGAGTAGGTTACTGAAGACTTACATCCATGTGAGTGGGGCCATGCTCTCAGAGTCTTTTTCCTCCCCATGTTACCATCAGCTCCATGCATCCAGCTTTTGCCAAGTTCAGAACTGATGGGCCGGCTGACAGCAGTTTGTCTCTGCTCAAAGTGCCACCTCCTACTGAGTGCCTCGCAGTAGTAGGCAAGCAGGACGTTAGCATCCTTGTGGGGCTAGTCAGTGCAGAGTCTGTCCTGAAGGTTATATGACATCGTTTCCATTCCTTTGCTCCTGAAAGTGGCCATGGTTCTTTCCCCCTAAATTAACCTCCATTGGTTTAATTTTCAACCAGTTTTCAAAGACAGGAGTCCAAGATTAACTACAGGATTTGTAACTTTCTCCACTCGCTGAAGTACAGTCTCAAGCATGTTCCAAGAATCTGAGGGACTGCTGGGAGCAAGCTCTCCCTGCCAGAGTAATTCATCTTGCTTGTTTTCCACTCCAATTTAGCCCTGAGAAAGTTGAGGCAGCTTGCTTCTGTCTGACCCCTCTTATGTCAGTCACAGCCTGCTCCTGGCTTCACGAGATGCGTGTGTGCTGGGCGGCAAAGATAAGTAGGGCATTGGTTTTGGAGATGTTTTTCCTTTTCAATTTCAGTAAAGAACTTTCCCTTCTCATATCTGTGAGTTGTCTGCAAAATAAATTTGGTGATTTCATGTCTTCTGGTTTCCCCACTCGTAGTGAGCATTAGCTGGTGTTAATCTTGAGAATGTGAAAAAACAAACATGTCTGAATCAATTTTTCATGTAAAAAGTTGTACTGTGTCATGTACCGACTCAGACACAGTGGTATCCCTCTGCAAAAACTGTGTATGTGTGTAATCTGCAGTTGGCCTATGTTACTGAGTCTGTATGGCAAGGCTTATGCTGTGCCATAGCTCTTGAGATAAACAGGTCAGGTGCCTCTTTTGAAGAGATACTCTGGAAGCATATGAAGTTAGTATGGTCATTAATCCCAATGTTCATTTCTGACCTTCTCATTAGTCTGAAATAATCTTTTTTTCTAATTGTAATTTTGTTGTAAAGAGAGGTGCTAGGATTGTTTTGCAATAGTTCTGAATATACTGGGGGTGCATCAAAAGGAGCGTGGCCAGCAAGTCAAAGGAGGTGATCCTCCCCCTCTACTCTGTCCTGGTTAGGCCCCACCTGGAGCATTGTGTCCAGTTCTGGGCTCCCTGGTATAAAAAAGACAGGGATCTCCTTCAGAGAATCCTGTGGAGGGCTATGAAGATGATTA
>VZTU01031273.1:27069-52561 GCA_013400835.1 Zapornia atra | reverse complement strand
GCCCCCAGGGCACACTGCTGACTTGNTCTTTTAGCCCCCAGGGCACACTGCTGACTTGTGGTCAACCTGTCACCCACCAGGACCCCCAGGTGCTTCTCTGCAGAGCTCCTCTCCAACAGGTCATCTCCCAGCCTGTACTGATTCCAGAGGTTATTTCTTCCCAGGTGCAAGACTCTCCACTTGCTTTAATTAAACCCCATCTGTTTTCTCCCTGCCCAGCTCTCCACCCTGTCCAGGTCTCACTGGATGGGCTTTACTCTCTGTGGCTTTTGTGGCACAAGAAAAATGGCAAAAATGCTGATTTCTCCTTTGCTTTTTCTCTTCTCTTTCTCCTCCAGTGTTTTAGTTACACACACAGATGCAGTAAAAATTTCTGATTTTGGTACCTCTAAAGAGCTCAGTGATAAAAGTACCAAAATGTCCTTCGCGGGGACGGTGGCGTGGATGGCGCCGGAGGTGATCCGCAATGAGCCCGTCTCTGAGAAGGTGGATATCTGGTGAGTAGTGTCAATGTTTGAATCACTGCCTTGCCCACCACTTTACAGATCCAGCACTTGTTTTCCTACTGGAGGCACGGAGATGGCTTGCTCCAGGTGGGCTGAGCCTTTCTCCACCTGCCCTGAACTTCACTGCCACACCGCAGGCAGTGAGGGACAGAGAAGTGAATCAGGTGTAAAAGCGGGGTGCTGCGGTGTGAAGGCACCTAACGGGGCTCTGGGCAGCCTGTCAGCCTGCACTTCCTCCCCCTGTCATTGCTCAGGCCACAGCTTCCTTCCAGTCCTGGTGCTCAGGGCTCCCTCAGCCACTTCGGGTGTTCTCACTCACTTTCCCACCCCTTCAAGGCCATGCCTGAGCCGTAGGGAGGCCTCTGCTCTGCTAACCTGGAGGCTCTGACCAGCTTTTGCTTTCTCCATCTTGGGCTTGGCTTTTGTATTTGGCTTGGCCATGGGATTGTAGTCCAGGGAATCTAACCCCAGCTCCACGAGGGAGGAAACCAGGAGATGGTGTAAGGCTTTTGAACACCTATGTCCATCCATGTGAATGTCCCCTCTCTATAGGCACTCAAGGAAAGGTTCAGATCTTGGTATTCAGAATGCTTGGGAGAGGACTCAGCCTTGGAGCTCCTTTGGGGTGCCTCTCCACAGGTTTCAGGGTCCTTGAGGGAACTGTATCTCTGTTCCTGCCTTGTTATTTGTCAGCAGCCAGGGCAAACAGCCTTCTCCCTGGTTTGCAGCCAGGATGCCTTCTCCTTCCTGTGGCTTTTTCAGCTTCAAACACTGCTACCTCCCTCATGCAGCATGAAGCTGCGAGTCGAAGCCATGGGTGGCTCAGGGTGTGAGGGGAGCCTGCTGCTGGTGTTTCAGCTCAGAGCTGGGTCATGACTGGGAGTCGAGATGTCCCACAGGGAGAGAGAGAATCTTGTACTGTGCAGTACGCAGCTCTTGTGCCTGTGGTGTTCTGGGTGTTCATCTTGTGTGGACGTGGTGGGCCATGGCATGGCCAGGTCTTCTGGGAGAAACTCTTGGATTGTTTTGGAAAGAAAATACACTCAGCATTTGTCTTCTGAGCTCCTCCCTTTGAATCACAGGTTAATGAGGAGGAATGGAGCTGGATTTCCACCCTCAGCTTTTGTCCTTTAGCGTGGCTTAAGTTCAGGAGTGTTGTGTGGAGCATCACACCCAAGAAAACCCAGCTTCTCTCTAAACTGGAGAGGTTTGGATTTGATGAGTGGACTGTTCAGTGGATGAGGAGTTGGTTGGATGGTTGCATCCAGAGACTAGTCGTTAATGGCTCGATGTCACGATGGAGATCTGTGACAAGTGGTGTTCCCCAGGGGTCTGTACTGGCACCAGTATTATTTCATATCTTCATCAGTGACATTGATGATGAGGTTGAGTGCACCCTCAGCAAGTTTGCAGATGATACCAAGCTGAGTGGTGCAGTTAACACATGGGAAGGATGGGATGTCATGCAGAAGGACCTGGAGAAGCTGGAGAAGTGGGCCCATGTGAACCTCATGAGGTTCAACAAGAACAAGTGCAAGGTCCTGCACCTGGGTCACAGCAATGCTCATCATCAATACAGGCTGGGAGATGATGTGACAGAGAGCAGCCCTGCAGAGAAGGACTCAGGGGTGCTGGTGGATGAGAAGCTCAGCATGAGGCAACGATGTGGTCACAGCCCAGAAGACAAATAACATCCTGGGCTGCATCAAAAGAAGCGTGGCCAGCAGGTCGAGGGAGGGGATTCTGCCCCTCTGCTCTGCTCTTGTGAGACCCCAGCTTGAGTACTGCATCCAGCTCTGGAGTCCCCAATGTAAGAAGGACATGGAGCTGTTGGAATGGGTCCTGAGGAGGCCACAAAGGTGATCAGAGGGCTGGAGCACCTCTCCTGTGAAGCCAGGCTGAGAGAATTGGGGTTGCTCAGTCTGGAGAAGAGAAGGCTCAGGGGAGATCTTATAGCACTTTCCAGTCCCTGAAGGGGCCTGCAAGAAAGCTGGGAAGGACATTTAGAAGGGCCTGGAGTGATAGGACGAGGGAGAATGTTTTTTTTACATTGGAAGGAGATGGATTTAGGTTGGATATTAGGGAGAAATTCTCCCCTCTGAGGGTGGTGAGGCCCTGGCACAGGGTGCCCAGAGAGGCTGTGGGAGCCCCATCCCTGGAGGTGTCCAAAGCCGGGTTGGATGGGGCTTTGGGCAGCCTGGGCTGGTGAGGGTGTGCCTGCCCATGGCAGGGGGTTGGAATGAGGTAATCTTTGAGGTCCCTTCTGACCCAAAACATTCTGTGGTTCTATGAACTCTGCTGAGGACTGTGGACACTCTTTTACTCTATTCCTTGGTGACTTGGAGATGTTGCTCTTTGGTTCAAGCCTAGAGGTGCTGTGCCTTTGGTGCAGGTTCTTCTTGAGTCCACTAGAGTGGTAGTTGTTGAGACTCCTCCTTGACATCCATTCCTCCCCCAAGATGAGTAAAAGCCATGTTCAAGAATGCTGACAACAAATGAGAGCAGTTCCTAAGCTGCTTATACATCTGCTCTCTCATCTTTAACAGCATGCTAAAGAAAAAATCTATAAACTTATCAGGAGCCTTGAAAATCCTTTGTCAGTTCTTAATCATAACAGAGCTGAAACCAGATGGGGTTTCCTGGTAGCTTGTCCAACCACCTGGATCCCTGCTTTCCTTTCCTGCAGCCCAGGGGGGCAAAAAGCCAGAGAAGAACTGTTTGAATGTGGCTTGTCTTGGTGTTTGGCTCCCCCCTCCCTGCATGGGTTGAAGCTTTGAAAGTAGAACCATGTTCTCATGAAGTTCAGGTTCCTGCCTGATGGATGGTCAGACCCAGGCAGTTTGTCTCTTAGACTTTCTTCTTCACTTAAGAAAAGCAACTTGATGTTAGTACAGGGCACCAAAACACTCTTCTCACCTCACCAGCAAGCTCGGCGGGGTCGCTGTCCTGCAGCAGGATGGGATGTGCAGGTAAAGAGATGTGTCTGGCTCTCAGGTGGAGGTGTTTTAACATGCAGTGAGAGCAGAGAGGGTTCAAGGCAGCGTTTTCTGTCTCTCTGTGGTGGGTTTGATGTTTCCTTGGTGTTTCACCAAGACACACTACAAATAACCACTTGCTGTTGTAAGGGAAGCTTTGGGTCCTTGCTGATCGTTTCCCTAAGGAAGAGAGGGGCAGGGTGAGTTTTCCTACATCCACCTTCCAGCTCCTGTACCAGGAGGTTCTTTTCCAGGTGAAGTTCTTTCAATGAATGGTTTTCCTTTCTTCAGCAGCAGCAGATGAGGCTGCATGTCCCTTTGATACCAGTGCTTAACACATACCATGTTTGTTCCTTCCTTCCTGGGTTGCAGTAGCTGCAGTGATGCGTTGCCAACCTATGGAATCCTCACCCAGGAGCACCTGTAGCAGCAGAGGGAGCTTTTGCCTAGGGAGGAAAACTTAAAAGTTCCATGGAATGTATGGAAAAACCCAGGAGACACCTTCTTTGCTCTGTTGGCTCTGAGGCACCTGCCAGTTCTGCCTGTCCCATAGGCTTTTGACTGTCCTTATTGGTAAGGACATGTCACCCACTGTCTCAGCAAGGCTACCTTCCCTCTTCATTTACCAGGAGTAAGAGTTCCTCTGTACAGAAATGCTTCTAAAATGCTTGCAGGATTTTTGAAATCCACAAGGAAACAGGGAAGGGTGGGTGGAAACCAGTGTGGCTTGGTGTTGAGCCCAGAGCTGGGCCAGAGGAGGATTTTTATGTCCCCAACCTTCAGATGGTGACATGGTCTAGTGTTGGACCTAGGTGGTTGGACTCGATCTTGAAGGTCTCTTCCAAGCAAACCCATTCTGTGGTTCTGTGATGTTTCTGTTCAGTTGGATTCCCATGGAAGCTTTATTTTTATCCCAGTTTCTTTGTTCCCCAGGTCATTCGGGGTAGTTCTGTGGGAGCTGCTCACAGGAGAGATTCCCTACAAGGACGTGGACTCTTCGGCCATCATTTGGGGAGTGGGCAGTAACAGTCTGCACCTTCCTGTCCCTTCCACCTGCCCAGATGGCTTCAAAATCCTCATGAAGCAGACCTGGTAAGAGCCTGAACCCCACCCAGACCTAGGGCTGGCTCCCAGCTCTTAACAGATGCCTAGTAAAACCAATGAAACCAGAGTCAGGGTGGGAGGTTTGAGCCAGGAGCAGAAGGCTCTTAAATAGTCTGACACCTGTCCAGAGAGAAGTGTTAATGTTTTGGATTCTGTTCCAGGCCCCCAGAAGGACACTGGGAGCTTAGGGGAAGGAGGAAGAGACCTGTCCTGTTTGCTGGGTGGATGGGGCTGGGAGTGGGAGGATCCTGTCGAGATGGGAGAGAAATGAGAAGTAGATCCTGATGGGAGCCCCAGCAGCGTGACAGATACTCCCCAGCGTCCTGTGCAGTGTGAGTCAGGAACAGGCACTGTGGAGCTCATCTTCAGTGGCCTTCACATGTGGTGGCAGCTTTGTTGTAGGAAAGTAGGTGGTAAAAGGTCGCTCTGCAGGGAGAGAGAAGGAGCTGCAGAGATAGTAGGGGTCAAATATTTTGTGGCTGGCTTCAGAGTGAAAAGAAACTATTTCTCCCCCTCACACCCCCATGTAAGTGGCTGGCTTTTGAACTGGGAAGAGAGAAACCTGAGCCTTCTGTATGGAACCAGGGCTTGAGGGAGATAGGGGTGGAAATCGCTTTAAGCTTCCTCCACATGCCAGGTGAGAGTTGAAGGTCTTTGCTGCTGTGTTGATGCTTTGCCTTTGTAATGGCTTCTCCACACAGAGCCTAAGTGGTCTTGCAGCTTTCTCCTTCTCTGTGAGTTTTGCCAGCCACCCTCCTGACAGTACAAAAGGAGAATGGGCCCAGAGCATCCGTGTGTCTCTCCAGGCGGCTCTTTGCCCCCCTGATCTGAGCCGCAGCAGGTCCCATGGTGTGGTGTCTCTGCTGAGGCCTGCTCTGGCCTGGCTCTGCTTCTGCTCAGGGCTGCACAAGGCAGGAAGGAGGGTGTGCAGCTCTGAGCACGGAGTACACGCAGTCGTGTCCCCACCTGGTGGAAGCAGGGGGTTTGTAAGGTGGTTTGTAAGGCAGAAGGAGCTCACTCTTGTCTGTGCAGAAGGGCTGGTGGGCTCAGTCCTGGAGCTTGAGCACTGGGCCTTTTTCTCAGCAATACAGCAGGGTTTCTCCTTGAACATGACCGTCAGTGTGTTACAGTCCTGTGTAGGCTTACACGCTGCCACGTGGCAGCTGGGTCTGGCTCAGTGCTCACACACACCCTGCTTGGCTGGATGTACACCCTCATCTCCACCAGATTAATGTCCATCATGGGAATGCTTAACAGGGCTGTGACCTGGGATCTGTCTCTTCCTGACAGACAAGTTCAGAACGGTTTCTGCCTGTATCCATCCTTTGTGGGGACTGGCAGAGAGCAACATGCAATTCGATATGAATTTTAGGTGAAGCCATTTTATTAGGTGAAATCACACAGATTATATACCTTTAATACTGCAAACATGGCAAGCTAAACAACTGCTAATTGCTTACACACACTGTTCACACCCTATTGATTGGTTAGTGATTATAACCAGTTCTGATAAACCTATCTTATAGCTAAATATTGTTAGTTTACCTTTAATACCTAAAAGTATCCACACACCTGCTTTTTTGAACCTCTTGTTATGGTTGGTTCCTAACATGTTCTGTTACTCCCAAGTACCTTCCCATAACTGCTTCTTGGTTTAGGGCAGCCTGTACCCCTATCAACAAGGCTGCTGTGTTTTGAGAATGTGATTATTAGGATCCTCTCAGCAGTAACTTCTCCTTTCTCATGGGAACAGAAGAATATTGTCAAGGCCTAAATCTTGGGAGAAGAGACCTAGGCTGCTAGCAGGCCTGCTGTCTTCCCTGACAATCCTTCACTGTGTAATCACCTTTTCCTGTTTGCTATCATTTTCAGCTCTCTGTCTGTTTCTGATCATCACAAACCCCAAACCAAATACAGAGCAGCTCTAGCACCACAGACTCTCGCTCAGCAAAGAGCAAGCCAGAAAAGCTCCTCTGCTCTGTCCTGTCAGCTGCATGACTCATGTGCTCTAGAGAGAAACCCTTCCAGAGGAGTTGGAGACCCTAGTGATGTTAACCCCATCTCATGCACCCTTACCTCTTCTGTTCCAGGCAGAGCAAGCCCCGGAATCGTCCCTCCTTCCGGCAGACGCTGATGCACCTGGATATCGCATCTGCTGACGTGCTGGCTACTCCTCAGGAAACCTATTTCAAATCCCAGGTAGCTGGAGAAGGGCTGGAGCCATCAGAGTCAGAATGGCCCTAGTGACAGTCAGCGTTGTCTTGAGTATAGGTTTCCAAAGCGTGAGCCTTTCTGCTTGGTTTCAATGCCAAAGGGAAGGAAATGTCCTGGGACAATAAAAAGGGCTTTAGGAATTCTTAAAATTATTTTTTATAAGATGTAGATGTGTTTTAAGTGATCTAATCTGAGCATGAGATTGGATATGCTGTTTGAAAATGCCGAAACTAAACGTGCTGCAGCCTTGTTACTCAAAATAACTCTGCTAGCAGAAACACCATGTCAACCCAGACCCCTAATTTGCTGCAAAGAATTTCCCAAGGGTTTTCCTCTGGTGCACCCAGGGATCCCCAATCCTTTTTAAATACCTGATGCTGAATCCCTTCCCTAGGCTGAATGGAGAGAAGAGGTGAAGAAACATTTTGAGAAAATTAAAAGTGAAGGAACCTGTATCCACAGGCTGGATGAAGAATTGATTCGTCGTCGAAGGGAAGAGCTGAGGTGTGTTGACAGTCTTTATACTGCTGAAGGAGCCCAGCTCCCTCAGCTTCTCTTCAGAGGGCACATGCTCTGTGTTTTCACCCTCCTATTGTACTGAGGGCCCCAAAACAGGACTCAGGATTCCTGGTGTCATAAATTTGGCCAGTCCAAATTCCTTGTGAGTCCAGAAATGGAAGTTCCCCCAGGCATACCCTAGGCCTTGAGCACAGCTTGGCTGAGGGAAACCTAGAGCAACAACTCTGAAAAGTTTCCTCCAGGTGAGAGGCCCAAAGGCTGGTGTGCTTACCTGGGAATAATTCTGCCCAAGCCTTGGGGGGTGTGATAAGGGCACTGAAGCAGGTCCATCCATCTCTGCAGAGAATGCATCCTGCAGTTTGCTGTGAGCCTTCTCTGCCCTGATACTTCCTCTGCATTAGTTCTTTCCAGAGCAGTGAATATGCTCCAGTTCATCAGCCCACTGAGATGCATTTTGAACGTTAGACCAAGTTAAAGATGAAAGCAGAGGGTTTGTTTAGGAAAGGAAAGCCCTGTCTTCTGTGATACACATTTACCAGAACAGTTATGACAGAGAAACAGGAACCAGTCCTGTGTCAAACCTGAGAAACCAAGGAGACCTTGTTCAGCCAGGTTGATGCAACTGTTGGTCAGTGTTCCCTAGCCCTTGGGACCTTTTGATGGTCACAGCTTTCAGCTGTGGTTCGTGATGCCTCCTGCAACTGTGCTGGAGTTGTAGGGGCTCTTTGTGGAATATGAACAGAAGACTTCTTCCCCTGCTTGCTTAGAGGCTGACATGGCCCTTCTCTGTACAAACAGGGTGAGTGGGTCTTGGCCAAAGGCCTGGTGGGTGCACCTGAGGCGTTTGCAGCTTCTCTTGTGAGCAGCATTGCCACTCCTTCAGCAGTTAAATGCCTTCTAACTTGTGATTCATCCGTGTATCGAGCCCTTAATCATCACTCCCTGGTAGCTCGAACTGGGGTTCAGTGCACAACAGCTGCCAAACCTGACGTTTAGGAGGCCTTTTCCTAAAGCCCCTGCACTTTTCAATTCCCCTCTTTTGCCCCATCAGGGTGGGGAATAATGACTTCTCTGGCTTTCAGGCACGCCTTGGATATCCGCGAGCACTATGAGAGGAAGCTGGAGCGAGCCAACAACTTGTACATGGAGCTCAGCGCTATCATGCTGCAGCTGGAGGTCCGTGAGAAGGAGCTCATAAAGTAGGTACCTCTGGGCACAGCAGCATGCAGGAGTTAAACACCCAACCCCAAACCAGTGCTTTATTGCTAGACTGCATAGTGGTGCCTGAAGGTGGTATCGTCCCTGCAGACTGCTGCAGGGAGGAGCTGGCAAGCAGCAAGGCACCCCTTGAGAGCAGATTATGGCACACCTCCTAGTGCCCATGTCTTTACTCAGTGTTTACTCACTGGGAGAAAGGCANGTGGGGGGTGAAAGGGGAGGGGAGGCAAAAGAAACTCACAAAACCCCAAATTTAAACCTCGTGGGTTGGGATAAGGACAATTTACTGGGGCAGCAGAGAGGGAGATGTAACAATAACAGGACTTTATAGCAAAACACACACAACTGGTGATACACAATACAGTTTCTCACTGAACCACACAGCTCAGCCTGTACAGCTCAGAGCTGTCCTGAAACCAGACCGTCCCCAAAAACCGCGTGTCCTGGAGCTGTGTGCTCCTCTCCCCACCAGCCCCCCTTTATGCTGAGCACAATTGAATTGGCATGGAATAACCCCTTTTGGCCAGTTTGGGTCACGTGTCCCAGCAGTGACCCCTCCCGGCTCCCTGGGTGCCCCTCACCTCCTCGTTAGCAAGAGCTAACATCTTTCCTGATGTTTCAGGAGGGAACAAGCAGTGGAAAAGAAATACCCTGGGACTTATAAACGCCACCCAGTCAGACCAATAATCCACCCCAACACTGTGGAGAAGCTGATGAAGAAGAAGGGAGTCTCCCATAAACCAGGCAGCCAGACTAAACGGTAAGAAGCAACAAGCTAGTTCTGTGCTAGGAACCAGCAGTGGATCCAACCCCCCTCCCTGAGGTGAGCAGGCAGATTACTTCTCTTTGAGGGCGGCACAGGACCCAGGGGAGAAGGGGTGTTCTCCCCTGGGCCTGGTCTGATCCTCAGAACCACCACTGTTGAGCGATGGCAAGGTGAAGGGGACGAGTCCTGTGCCCCTTCTGCCTGAGCAGCTTTCTGGAACCGTTTGGCTCTGGGTGATGGTGCTCTGATGGGAGGGATCTAACGTGGTGCCTGGAATTCCTGACTGCCCAAGCAGAGAGCAGCTAGATCAGCCTTGACTTGGATGGCAATAAAGCAGGGTGAGGGATTGTGGAAATCAGCCGGTCCTCAGGGAGGGTGAGGTATTAAATTGCTGAGGAATTAAATTGGGATTTGACATTGGGAATTCGTGCTGTCCCTTCAGCTACTTCTCTCCTGCATGACTTTCAGAAAGTGAGATGGCTTGCTTTTTTTTCCAGAGGAGTTGCCTATTTTATTCTTCCCTTTTCTGGGATTTCCAGGAGTTAGTGAGTCCTGATTAACAGTGAATAATCCCTTCAAATTAATATCCAGATATGCTTCTGGAATGAGCAGGCTGATAATCATCAGCAGATTGGGACCACCTTGTCCAGGTGGCCAAGAACGCCAACAGCATCCTGGCCTATATCAGGAATAGTGTAACCAGCAGGAGCAGGGAAGTGATAGTTCCATTATACGCAGCTCTAGTGAGACCTCGAGCCCTGTGCCCAGTTTTGGGCCCCTCACTACAGGAAGGATGTTGAGATGCTGGAGCTCGCCCAGAGAAGGGCAACAAGGCTGGTGAAGGGTCTGGAGCACAAGTCCTGTGAGGAGTGGCTGAGGGAGCTGGGGGTGTTTAGTCTTGAGAAGAGGCTGAGGGGAGACCTCATGGCTCTCTGCAGCTACCTGCAAGGGGAGTGTAGAGATGTCAGGGTTGGTCTCTTCTCTCAGGTGACAAGCAATAGAACAAGAGGGAATGGCTTGAGATTGCCTCAGGAGAGATTCAGGTCAGATATCAGGGAGAATTTCTGTACTGAAAGGGCTGTCAGGCATTGGCACAGGCTGCCCAGGGAGGTGGTGGAGTCACCATCCCTGGAGGGATTTAAAAGGCGTGTGGATGAAGTCCTGAAGGACATGGGCTAGATGTGGGCTGGGCAGGGTTAGGCTGTGTTTGGACTCAATGATCTAAAAGGTCTCCCAACCCAGGTGATTCAGTGATTCTATTGCGCTGAGCATTGTATATGTACATAGCAAGAGGCATGTCCTACACCAAGGGCTTAGGAGGGAGCTATTTTGGGAGCAGAACATCAAAATAAGAGCGGAAATAGGAGAGTATGTGGCAGATACTGGAAACAGCAGCAGAAAAGGAGTGTAGAGCGTGATGGGCTGAACAGGAAGGACATTGAGTGGAGGGAATCAAAGGAGGCTAAATGCAGAAGTCAAGCAGCTGAGGGGGAGGGAAGCCTGTAGGCTTTAGAAAGCAGAGGGTGCTCGTGGCTACAGCTGCCTCTTCATCCTGGCTCCACGCCGATGCGTATCTTACTTTGGGGTTTAATGTGTAACTTCTGCTGACTGTCCCTCAGGCCAGATCTGCTGAAGTCAGAGGGCATACCCAGCACAGAAGCAGCATCCAATGGCTCACCAGTCTCAGGAAGTCCCAAGATGTCCACGCTGAGCGGCAAGAGCCGCTACCGCAGTAAGCCACGCCACCGCCGAGGGAACAGCAAAGGCAGCTACAACGATTTCGCAGGGATCTTGAAAAACCAGCCAGCGCAGGACGATGCAACCCCACCCCCACCTCATCACCACCCTCATCAGCCCGGCCTCCCGCAGCAACCCGGCCACAGCCATCCCCACGGCCACCACTCGCGGCTTCACGCCCACGGGCAGGACATTGCCAACTGCGCAAACAACCTGCGGTACTTCGGCCCCGCGGCCGCTCTGCGCAGCCCCCTCAGCAACCACGCGCAGAGGCGCATGTCCGGCTCCAGCCCCGACCTCATCTCCGCCGCCATGGAAGCAGATTGCCGAAGGCACCTGGAGAGCAGAGACAGCAAAGCTGCTGATCACTGGGAGTGCTGCAAAACTGACCCCTATAACTCCTGCCTTCAGTGCAGGGAAGAGGACAGTGGTCAGGTGCAGATGTCGTCTGTTGAAACAGGGGGGAGCCATTCCCAGTCGCCAACGCCCGCTTCCCTGTACGAGAATGCGCAGTTCATGGAGAAGATGGAGGAGGAGGGCTTCAGCAGCTCTAAGTCAGCGTCCGCCCTGGGCACTCCCCAGCACGTGGCTTCCTCAGTGCTGCCTTGCAAAGCAAGACCCCTCCAGAAGGTAAGGACAAGAAAAACCAAACCCAAAGCTCGCTCCTCCCTTCCCTCCCCACCAAAAGCGGGGGTGTGGCATCAGCTGGGTGTAGGACAGTGACAAAGCCACAAAGATGATGAAGGGCCTGGAGCATCTCCCCTGTGAGGAAAGGCTGAGTGAGCTGGGACTGTTCAGCCTGGAGAAGACTAAGGGGGGACCTTATTAATGTTTACCAGTATTTAAGTATGGGATGCAGGGGGAAATGGCCAGCCCCTTTTCAGTGCTCTGTGGGGACAGGACAAGGGGCAATGGCTGCAAGTCAGAGCATAGGAAGTTCTGCACCAACATGGGGAAGAACTTTTCCCCAGTGAGGGTGAGGGAGCCCTGGGACAGGCTGCCCAGGGGGGTGTGGAGTCTTCTTCTCTGGAGATATTCCAGCCCTGTCTGGACACCGACCTGTGCAATATGACCTGGGGAGCTGCTTTGACAGGGGGTTGGACCCGATGGGCTCTGGAGGTCCCTTCCAACCCCTGTGATTCTATGATTCCATGAAAGCCATGTTCCCCACCCATGGAGCAGTGGAGCTACATGGACAACCTCATCTTTGGGGGATCATGCCTGGCTGCACCTGGCTTTGTGATCTGGGCATGCTTTTGGAGGGGGTTCTATTGAGAAGCATTGCAGGCATGTCAGAGCACGCTGCTGAGAGAGAGGGGTGGGCTCAACAGGGCCTAGTTCTGCAGCTGGCAGTTGAGCCAGTTCTTGTTTGAGCTGACACGTGGTCTACTGAACTTCTGCTGCTGAAACAGTCTTGAAATGTTTTTAAGCCTTTCTTGAAGCCAAGGAAGGGGGTAACACATTCTTCAGGTGATGGTAAATATCATGGACCCGTTTCATTGAGAATCGGGAGCACCACTGTTCTGGGAACAGGAATTCACCATTGGCCGTGGTCTCGGGGACATGCCTTCTGCTGCATCTGCCAGAAACTGTCCCCCTTGACCAAACAGCATAGTTCTTGTGGGTGGGTGGGTGGATGAGAAGCTCAACATGAGCTGACAATGTGCTTTAGCAGCCCAGAAGGCCAATAACATCCTGGGCTGTATCGAAAGGAGCGTGGCCAGCAGGTCAAGGGAGGGGATTCTGCTCTGCTCTTGTGAGACCCAGCTCAAGTACTGCATTCAGTTCTGGAGTCCCCAACACAAGAAGGACATGGAGCTGTTGGAATGGGTCCTGAGGAGGCTACAAAGGTGATCAGAGGGCTGGAGCACCTCTCCTGTGAAGCCAGGCTGAGAGAGCTGGGCTTGTCTAGCCTGAAGAGAAGGCTCAGGGGAGATCTTACAGCACCTTCCAGTCCCTGAAGAGACCTGGAAGGAAGCTGTGGAGGGACTTTTTAGAAGGGCCTGGAGTGATAGGATGAGGGGGGTTTTACGTTGGAAGGGGCTAGATATAGATTAGATGTTCGGAAAAAATTCTTCCCTCTGAGGGTGGTGAGTCCCTGGCACAGGGTGCCCAGAGAGGCTGTGGGAGCCCCATCCCTGGAGGTGTTCAAGGCCAGGCTGGACAGGACCTTGAGCACCCTGTCTAGTGAGGGTGTCCCTGCCCATGGCAGGGGGGTGGGACTAGATAATCTTTGAGGTCCCTTCCAACCCAAAGCATTCTGTGGTTCCAGGACCTCTGCTGAGGGGCTGGATTTGGGTGGGAAAAGGAGGGTTGAGGGTGCTGTGCTCACTGAGGTGGGGAACACAACAAAACTCAAGTTTTCCTAATTAGTGAGACCCACCACAAAGGCTGTATCATCCCCCACCCTGGTCTGTGATGGGTTCATGTAGAAGAGGGTCAAAGCCACCAAGCCAAGAGAGTCAGATCACCTCAATAAGTAAGTTATGTATGATACTAATTACTGGATTTGCTTCTGTAAAAACCCAGAATATGGTGCACTTGGTCCCTGCTAAGTCCTCCAGTGTATCTGTCAATCCCTCCAGCCCCCAGAGTGGCAGCATTAAGGCTGCCTGACAGTATCTCCTGGTTAAGAAGACGTCTGACTCGGTTTTCTTGTCTAGATTGTGGCAACCTGTGGACAGACAGACCTTGTCCCAGGGGGCAGCTGTGTAGTTGCACGTTTGCTCCTTCACAGAAGTGACACTTCTTGTCCTTGTTTTCTCCCAGAGTGGCGACGACTCTTCAGAAGAGGAAGAGGGTGAAGTGGACAGTGAAGTGGAGTTTCCTCGTAGGCAAAGGTAAAGGGTGAATTCAGTCTGATCTCTCTGTGGTGGGACAGAACCCAGGAGGAGACCTGGCAGGGCAGCTACTGAAACTGCAGCAGGTGCTGATGCAGGAACAGAACCATGCTCCCTGTGTCCCATCTGGGATACTTCCTGTCCCCTCACTGTTTCAGCCTGTCCAGAGAAGGTTTCTCCAGCTGCAGGCTCTTTGTAGCACAGCTTGATTGCACT
This sequence comes from Zapornia atra, assembly GCA_013400835.1. NCBI lineage: Eukaryota > Metazoa > Chordata > Aves > Gruiformes > Rallidae > Zapornia > Zapornia atra. The sequence goes on along the minus strand of VZTU01031273.1, from coordinate 38,466 downwards.
TGATTAGTCAGGCTATAAAAACAAGCTGCTGCAGCTCTCACCAGAATCAGATGTAACTGGGTGGTGGGACTCTCTGGTGAGCTCTTTCACATGATGTTTGATAACTGTTGGAGGCATGGGGCTATCTTTGGAGTGGGATTCAAGTAGGATTGAAGAGCTGGGTGATAACAGAGCGGATCAGATTAGGTGGTGCCTGTAAAATAAGAGACTTGAGGGAGAGTTCCTGCCTGAGCCTGTGTAACAGTGGGCTTTATGGTCCTGTGCTTGGGAAAGAGATCATGGAATTGGTACATGGCCTTCCAAACAGGAGGGGAGTCTCTTCCCCTACAAAGAGAGGCTGGGGGACCTCATTACAGCCTTCCAGTCCCTGAAGGGAGCAGAGAAACAGGAGGGGAATCAGCTTTTTCAAAGGGTAGACAATGGCAGGACAAGGGGGATGCATTAAAGCTAAAGGAGGGAAGGTTTAGGTTAGATATTAGGGGGAAGTTTTTTACACAGAGAGTGGTGAGGGGCTGGAACAAGCTGCCCAGAGGGGTGTTGGGTTCCCCATCCCTGGGGGTGTTCATGACCAGGCCTGTGTAGCTCCAGGCCTGGAGGTTGGTGGCCCTGCCTGTGGCTTTATGAAAGCAACTGCTCAAAGTGCAGAGGTGATCCAGTGGGCAAATAGGGTTGTGGTGGAGAACAGCTTTTGGGCTGTTGTGTACATCCATGACACACCTGCAACTTGAATCCTAAATGCCACCTTCCCTGTCCCCACACAAAGACCGTGATGGGATTTGAAGAGGTACTGAGAGGTGTGACGGGGCTGGTTAGGGATGGTTTCTGTAGAAGAAGAGATTAAATCCAGGAGAAATCTTTGTCTCTCAGGAGGAGAAGCAGTACTGGAGGTGTGTGAAATTGTGAGTTATCTGGAGAAAATAGACAGGGAATGGTTCCTCACATCCACATTAGGGACACCTAGAGAAGCAGATGGGGTTGAGAGTGAACAAAAGGGAGTGCTGCTTCCATCCAAAATGCTTTCAGATGAGGTGCTCATCATCATGGTGTGTGGTGGAAATCACAAGTCAGAAAAGTGCAGTGTGGGGAGCACAGACCCCTTGGTGCTGTGACCCAGCTTTGATCTCCAGCTTCACAGCCTGGCCTGCTGAGCGGTGCAAACCAGGGAGATGTGCCCCGAGACATAGGCTCTCCCTGTGCACCCTCTTCTCATGCTTCACCAGGTTCTCCAGGGGACAGATGGTCAGCCTGGAGAAGAGGAGGCTGAGGGGAGACCTTATGACCACCTACACTGACCTGACAGGAGGGTGCTGAGAGGTGGGCGATGGTCTCTTCCTGCCTGGGCCAGAGACAGGACGCTGGGCTAGCTGAGTTGTCATCAGCTCTTATGGTTCTAGCATGAGATGTCCTAACTTGGAAGACAATTTGCCTTTCCCAGATTCGACAGGATGACCTGTTTGGGGGTCTCCTGGCACGTTTGGGCTGCTGGTGTTTTGTACTGTTCCTGTTGAATCCTGGCACGAGGCAATTTCCATGTTTGGGTGTCTGTGAGCGCGGGGATTTTTTGAGCACATGTACCTAACCCCCAGCCAGGCTGTTGGGACCACTGCCAGGCAGGTACTCACAGCATGAACCCTCCAGTGCAACCTTTCTGGGGGTAAAACTCTGGGGCAGATCAGCTAGTCTGAGCATGTAGCAGACAAGACCAGGTGCATTTGCAGATGCAGAGCTTGAACTAAGTTGCTGAAAAGGTGGTAGGTAGCTCTCTGTAGCTCCAAGATGCAAAAGGCAGCCCAAGGCTTTGCAGAGCCCTTGCTGCCAGCCTTGCCAATCAGCTGGAGATGTGTTCTTGGGGTGGGAAGAGACTCCCAGAGAGCTGATGTAAAGCCCTTTCTGGGGACAGGTCCTGTTTTGCTCAAAGCTCTTCTTTGAAAGGGTCAAGCCCTTGGCCCAGCCTGGAGAAGCAGCCCAGTAGTGTTGCCCATGCTGTGCCTGAGCAGTAGAGCAGGACCAAGCGGCCGGGGCTGCGCTGTACAGTGAGCAAGGCTTCTCCTCTGTGCTGAGGACCTGCAGTGGGGTCTGTCAGGGCCGACTGTAGCAGAGCAGCTGAGCACAGCCCCCAGGAAATCGCTTTTCCTCTGTGATCCCAGCTGAACCTCTCTCCTCACAGACCTCACCGCTGCATTAGTAGCTGCCAGTCCTACTCAACCTTCAGCTCGGAGAACTTTTCCGTGTCCGACGGAGAGGAGGGGAATACAAGTGACCATTCGAACAGCCCGGATGAGCTGGCCACCAAGCTGGAAGATGAGCTGGCTGAGAAGCTGGAGGACATGTTGTCCCAGACTCCTGAGATCCCCATTGAAATCTCCACCCAGTCCGATGGGCTTTCAGACAAGGAGTGCGCTGTGCGGAGAGTCAAGACTCAGATGTCTCTGGGCAAACTGTGTGCAGAGGAACACAGCTGTGAGGTGAGTTGGAAGCTCAGTGATCCCCTCATCTGCTTTCCATTGCCTGGAACAAAACTAATACAAACCCAAGGGCCGGGAAGTTGGGTGATGGCCTCAGGAACGCTGTGGTAGATGTTCTACAGCAGCTGCGCAGGTACCGGGTCTGTCTTGTGCTTGGCCAGAGGAGCAGGCAGGGGACAGTAGTACAAAGCAAGCTGAATGTAATCTCCTGGTCAGGATGAGCGTGATACTGGGAGGCCACTGGATTTGTGCTTGCACAGAGTGGGATAAAAGAACGGCACATTGAGTAGATAATGGAATGGAAGGGATATAACCTGCCTGCTGCAGACTTACCCCTCAGCAGCCTTGCAGCCAAAGCCAGAAAGATGTTCTTCCTTTTACTGTCCTTCAGGTGTTTGGGAGAGGTATGGCAGAGCCTGCTGTACATCTTCTCCTAACTCCACCTGTGTTTGGTGGTGCCCTGACCAGCGGAGGGGAGACAAGGGACCTTTGGGTAGGGTCCTTGTGTGTTGCATTGTCTCCCACACCCCGCCACTGCTGGTGGTGCCTGTTGCCTGGCTGCTGTTAGAGATGGGGATGAAGCGGTTGCTGCACATGGGACATAACAACCCCATGCAGCACTACAAGCTGGGGGAAGACTGGCTGGAGAGCTGTCAGGCAGAGAAGGACCTGGGTGGGGTGGGGGACTGCAAGCTGAATATGAGTCAGCAGTGTGCCCAGGCAGCCAGGAAGGCCAATGGCATCCTGGCTTATATCAAAAACAGTGTGGCCAGTAGTGGGGCTGGAGGGCAAATCCTCTGAGGAGCAGCTGAGGGAGCTGGGGGTGGTCAGCCTGGAGAAGAGGAGGCTGAGGGGAGACCTTATGACCACCTACACTGACCTGACAGGAGGGTGCAGAGAGGTGGGTGATAGTCTCTTCAGCCAGGGGACAGGAGATGGGACAAGGGGAAATGGCCTCAAGCTGTGCCAGGTCAGGGTCAGATCAGATGTGAGGGAAAAGTTCTTCCCTGAAAGAGTTGTGGGGCTGTGGCACAGGCTGCCCAGGGAGGGGGCTGAGTCCCCACCCCTGGGTGTGTTTAACAGGCAGGGAGATAAGGTGCTCAGGGATATGGGTCAGCACAGGACAGGGACGGTTGGACTTGATGATCTTAAACGTCTTTTCCAACCTGGTGAGTCTGTGACTGTGCAGCGTAGGAATGTTGCTCAGCTCTTCCCTTTCTGTCTTGGCTCTGCAGAACCCAGCTCAGTTTGGAGAATCAGACTGTGACTCTTCTGAAGGGGAGTGTTCTGATGCCACGGTCAGGACCAATAAGCCCTGCAGCTCTGCTACTTGGTAATACAGATCCTCCCCCGAAGCTTCCCGATACTGGCGTTTTGATTTCCCTGAGATTCCACTTCATTCCCCTTCATCACACTTTAGAGGAAGAGGAAGATGCTTCTCCTTCCTGGCCCAGGAGTGATTTGCAATAACCCGAATCTCTGGAAAAAAAATGTCCAAATGAAATTAATTCTCTTTGAGCATTTCAATCAAGAATGGCAGGGATGTATTTTATTGAATAATCTAGTTACTGTAACATGGATATTTATTTTTTTGACATTTTAACACTTTTTACTGTAAAGAGTGGATTGTATTTATAGACACACAGACTTGTTGCAAAAAAAAAACAAACAAAAAAAAAGAAAAAAAAAGAAAAAACCAACCAACAAACCAGTTCAGAAAGCAAGCACATTCCCCAGAAACATCCTGGGAGTCCTGGGACAGCTCTGTGTACAGAGGCTGGAGGGATTCTCTTTCTGCTTTCCCAGGGGACCAGGCCTCTTGGCCCTGAAGATTGGAGAATGGATCAAGAAAACGAACCCACTCAAGTCTTACCCAACCAGGGAGCGTAAAAAGACCTTTCCTTTCCATAGGGTAACCTGTGAACAAAGCTCATTGAGTAGAACCAGCTGGGTCATTTTTAATCAGAAGGTTGGACGTGTTCCTGGAGAAAACTGGTGCCGAGGTGCTAACGTCCAGGGTCTTCTGAGCAGATACAGCCCCAGGAATGTAGTAGTGGGGGTTTATTTTAAGGATTTTTAGTTTCTTTTTTTAATCGGCATTTCGTTGTGAGATCCTGCAAATCGATTCTAACCTCGTCCTCTCCAGAATTGGTGTAAGAGCACTTCTTGACTTCATCCTTGCTGCGCTCCGGCAGCGTCGCTCTCCGGTTGAGCAGGGAAACCTCGTTGAGATGCAGCGTGCCATTCCCCAGTTGACTTCCTCCTCTCTTACCTCCTGTCTGCTTCGGGCGGTCGAATCAATCAAATCAGTGTTGGAAAAGAAGCAAGAACTCGCAACCCCCTGGAAAGCAGGTCCTGTATAGCCCGAGCACTCTTCTGGGGGGAACCCGGAGGTGCCCGTCCTGAGAAGCAGCCAGACCCCGACACCGGCGTCAATACCCAGCGTGGAGCTGTGCGTCGAGGGGATGGCTGGGAGTCGCTGCCCTGGATCAGAGCATCAGCCCTGCTCAGTCTCCTGTTCCGCTGCACGTTCCGGAAAGCGCCGCCAGCCACCTGCCCTCACTGCCGGGCGCTGTGCGAGGCTGGTTGCACAGGGAGCCGTGAGGGTGGCTGTGGCACAGTTCTGTGCCTCGGGTGTCCCCTGAGGCCTCTGCTTCTCCTTCAAGCTGAAACTCTGCAGGTGAAAGCAAGGATGGGACTGGTATGTGACAGGCCGAGGCATTGGCAGATGAGAAAAAATTTGTTTTCTGATAGAACTCATAGTGCCTTCCCTTCAAACACTACTCTCTAAATCAATATTTAAAGAGAACAAAGCGATAGAGCACGTTTCCCCCCCCCTCCCCTTCTCCTCTTCCCTCCCCTTTAGTTGATGTCCCCCTGCAAGAGCCTTCGCTCTGCCCTTCGTAGCGTGCTGGCAGTGCCACGAGTGCTGCTCTGCAGGCCGGCACACCAGCCTGAGATGAATGGCAGGAACGGACCGTGGACAGGTACTTCTGTTGCTTCGTTTGTTTACATTTTTATGTTAAAATATCAGTTTGAATTTTAACTGTGGTAATTTATAGCCTCATGGCAAAATGAAGGAAGATGTCTTACTTATACAGAGAGCAGTATTGTATGAGTTAAATTATCCCGTATTTTTAAATTTTTGTAGCTGGACTACACACAGATCTTAAGTTATGATGTTATTTTATTATTTATTATCATTTCTGTCGATCAGAAGGTTGGCTTCACCACTAGCACAATTGTAATCTGTTTGTGTGACGTTACCTTCTCCCCGGTCGCTGGGAGGGATGGAAGCAGAGCTGGTCTCAGCGGCTTTCCTGCCTCTCTCAGGAGTTCTGAGGATGCTGTTGTCCCGGGGCTGGTCCGAGAGGGATGGGTGCAGTCAGCCCCCTGGGCCCTGGGATATTCCTCGCGGTCGATGCCGCGGTTTGCTTGCGTTGCTGGTAGCGTTGGCAGCCCCCGAGCCGGTGGGGAATGGTGATCAGGGAGTGGGTGGCTTTCCCATGGGTCGCAAAGTTTTGAGTTGCTGTCGTGAGATCCCCTGGCGAGAGCATCCGAGTGGAGCAGCAGAGAGGAGGGCGGCCGCTCTGGGCAGCCGGAACAAGATGGGGGGTGCCAGTAGTGGATCACATGCAGTGGATCCCCCATGCAGGACCAAACAGGCTGCTGGCGAGATCGACTGGCCTGGCCCTACCCACAGCAGCAATGCTTAGCTCTGGGGGACGTCAGGGTGCTGGGGAGAAGTGGGGAGGGGGGCGGAGTGAAGCTCTGTCCTGGCTTATTTCTCGCTTCCTCTCTCTCCCCATCCCTTGCTTCTCCTCCCAGATGTTCTCTGTGTCTCAGCCGGTGGCAGGATGAGGTGGCAGGGTCGGAGGGGGCTTTGCTGTCATGGTGCCAGAGGGCTTTAGGTGTGGAAGAGCTGGTGCAGATGTTGCTCAGGGGGATGGAGGTCAGGGTGCAAGAATTTAGCAGTAGAGAACCGTGTGCATGTAACATAACGCACGCACGGAGGAAGACCGAGCGATTGCATACAGACAGATTGAGAGCTACCATCAGCCATCCCCAGAGCAGAGGATGCCCGCCTTGGCGCTGCTGGAGAGGCTCTGCTGCTTGGATCTGCTGGGCTGGGCTGAGCTGCTGGCTGCCTGCAGCAGTGCAATGCCTGGGCACAGCCCCACAGTGCCTGCTGCTGGCCCCATGCAGGGACCTTGTCACGATTTGGCCCCTTGTCACAATTCGGCCCCTGACAATGAGAACCCCGAGGGGGTTTGGTAGCTGTGCTCTCTGCTCAGAGTTCCTCCACCATGTGTTGAAGCTCCTCTGGGCATCCAGAGAAGCTTTGATGGGGTGGATTTTGGGACCATCCTGGGGCAGCTGTCCCAGGTGTGTGCAGATTCCTCCCCATCCTTGTCTGGGGATGCTCTGGCCCATTCTGCAGCCTGGAAAAGTGGAGCTGAACCCTTCAGCTTGTCTGCTGCCACACTTAGCTCTAGCTTCTTCCCACACTCGGGTCATTACCCTGTTCCACTCCAGTGTCGCTCCTCCTAACTGCTGCCTGCTACGCAGCGTCCCCCCAGGACCATCCCTAGGGCTGCCCCATTCCTCAACACTGACCCCTCTACCCAGGGAGGTGTGAGAGTCCTGGCCTCCCCCTGGGCTTGCACCCCCTGCCCTCTGCTCCACAGGCAGGGGTGGCTCAGCAGCCACCTGCCTCCCTGTTCCACGGGGTTTCCACAGGCATTTTCCTTAGCGAAGCCCAGCCGGAGCTGCGCAGAGACGTGACCTCCGCCTCTGCTGCCGCTCCCCTCGCAGGGTACAGGGGCAGCCAGGCTGCGTCCTCCTCGCGGTACCACTAGAAGCGAACCCTGGGATCCAGCACCACCCTGATCTGGTTCTCGTGGCTGCCGACGGCTCCCGAACACTAGCCTAGATTTTCTCCCAGAGCTGAATGTTGCCTTCCCCACTGTCGTGTTAAGTAACCATTTCACCTTGGCCCTGTCCAGTAGTGTTCATCTCTCCCCTCCCCGCTCTGCGGATTCCTGATACAAACTTGATTATTTTATTTTATTTTATTTTGTATTGAACAGTGTACAGTGATGGAAACAAGAATGACTATCAAAGCAAACAATGCATGGAATAAAAAGCCAGTGTACTTCAACGCTCGTTGGGCTGGTCTGGTGATCTGGGAGAGTGGGTTCTTTGGGATAATGCCACAAAGCCTTTTATTAACCAACACCGCGTTTGCAAGCAGCTCGTCGTTACCTGAGTCCCAGATCAACTGGGACTACTGGGAGCGCTACCAGGCACCCCGGTGTCCCTGAACGTTGGCCTTTGCTCTTGGCAAATGAGTGAGTTTCGCAACGTGAGCTGGGAGTGGGTTGAATCCACAATCACAGCTTCTCCTCTCGGGAACCTTGCTGTCCTGCTTGGTTCCAACCCTGCTGCCAGGGAAGGTGCTAAAATGGATGAAGCACCTGCTCTGGCAGCTTCCCGAGTGCTCTGGGATCTCCCATCACCCCTTTCCAGGCCAGAGAGTTTATCCTCTGAGTGGAGGGGGAAACTTGTGGAGAACAGAGCAAGGAGGTAGAAATGCCAAAAACCCAGCAGCATCCCATCAGCCCTGCGGGCCCTGCTCTCCCTTAACTGGGACAGAGCCTGTCTGCTTAGCTGGAAACCTTCCAGTTAACAGACCAGCAAGCACAGAGGGTTCAAGGTGCTGTTCTGGGGCAACACTCCCAGCCAGGTGCAGCCCCTCCTTTATTCCCCCCACCTTCAGTCTTTGTGGGGGGAAAGGAGCAGACCCCACAGCCCTCAGCCACCTCATGTGTTCTGGTGGATATATGATATATACAGGTAGCCGGCCCCAAAACCTGAATGGTTTTGCTGCATTGTTACTTCTTTACTTGGTACTCGAACTACTGCAACCAGCAGCACCAGGGTGCGTGGTGTGCCACTCTGGGTCCCAAAACACTAAGGGTTTGGGTCCAGCTAGAGATGGAAACCAGGGCTGGGGGAAAACAGCTGCTCATGCAGCTCAGCACAGCCCTGCATGCTGCAGGCTCCTCAGTGCTGAGGGATGAGGCTGGGCAGCAAACCAGCCTCCTGGCGCTCAGGGTAGGCGCAGCTCTGCCCCTGCCACCTCTGTCACGCCAGTATGGACAGACAGGCTCCCATAGCCAGGCTGAGTGGGAAACACAGAGCTCAAGGGGAGCCTGTGCCTTGGGCTGGGGGACACTGGGACTAAGGGGTTCTGATTTGTCTTCCTGGGGGGCTGCTCATACTCCTGATTTACTGTTCTTTCCTGCTGCTAAGGCTGGGCTGGCACCACCCCCAGGCACACTGGGGAGAGAGGCTGATGTAAAAGAAACAGGCAAACGGGAGTGCTCCGAAAACCCCTGTATAGCACTCTGCACAGGCACTGCTCTGCATCCATTGAAAGCAAGAACCTCACACCCCCTATTAGATGAGAAGTTTAAAACCGGTGCCTGTCCATGGGGGCACTGAGCCCGCAGTGTGTAACCCGCAGGAACAGAGGCCGCAGCTGCTGCGAGGCCATGCCCCTGTGGCACCCGAGCCATCACAAGCTCTTCTTGCCGTTGAGCAACCATGACTGCTTGTCCTCCTCCAGCTTCTGGTCGTCTTCCTCCAGCTTCAAGTGCTTCTTGCTGTACTTCTTGATGAGCGCCCCTGGTATCAAAGCTGCCACGGCCATTGCCAGCAGTTTGAGCAGCGTGTCCCAGGAGAAAATGGCATCCAAAGAGGTGATCTGTGACAGAATGGCTCCTGTCTGCACACAGATGAAATTATATGGTGTAAGACCTGAAAGAATCCAAGGGGGAGGGAGGAGGAAAGCCTGTTAGCATCCCACACTGTTTCAAAACACTCCGAGAGCAAGGGTGGGATGAAGGAGGATCAGTTTGCTGGGGCAGAGACGCAGCCCCGACCTCACAGCACTGCCTGCCCTGGCTCAGCGTACGGCCTGACACTTGGTGATGGGAAGAGACAACGTCACGCCGCCACCAGAGTCTCCCCGGGCCTTACCGATGAGGACGGAGAAGAAGAACTGGGACACGGGGATGTTTAAAATAGGAGCTGAGAGATTCAGAAACCAGTTTGGTGTCATGGGGAACAGCCTCAGGAACAACAAGAAGAAAAATAAGCAGCTCCTGTTCTCTTCTACCTGCCGAGAGAAACGTTGCAAGTTATTTCAGCTCCTCAGGCAGCAGCATCTGAGCAGCCACAATACGCAAGCGAACATACGCGTTCTTCTAATGTGCCACAACATCAGCCCAGAGCTGCTGAGAAGCAGCAACTTCACGTTCGTACAGTAGCCTAACAGGGAGCCAGTCCCTTCCATGCGAGGGGCGAACCTGAGCAACAGCTGGAGAAGTCAACAGCGCCCGCAGCTGTACAAGGCAGCACGGGGTGGGAGGAGGCAGTGCTGGCGCACGGGGGTTTCACAGTCAATCCATCATCTTGCCTCTGATTTCCTTGGGAGCAAGGGCTTTCCACACACTCCTCCCTTAGAATCACTGAATGGTGTCAGTTGGAAAAGACCTTCAAGATCATCAAGTCCAACCATCTGTCCAGCCCTGCCAGATCCAACACTAGACCACAGTCACCCAGCACAACATCAACTCTTCTTTTAAACCCTTCCAGGACTGGTGGCTCACCCGCCTCCCCAGGCAGCCCGTGCCAGCATCTGACAGCCCTTTCAGGACAGAAATGTTTCCTAACAGCCAACCTAAACTTCCCCTGACACAACTTCAGGCCGTATTTTCCCCTCAACCTGTCACTGGCCCCCAGGGAGAAAAGACCGACCCCCACCTCACTACAAACACCTTTTAGGCAGCTGTGGAGACCCGCTGCATCCCCTACACACACTGGGGTATTTATGAGGCGAAGCCAGGTGCCAGCCTGGCCCGGGCCCGTTCTCTGGGTGCCCATTTACCTTTCTTTGCAGCAGGGCCACTCTGTCAGGAAAGTAGGAGATGATGAAGTGCTTCCCGAAGGTGCCGGAGAGCAGGTAGCAGAGGGTGGCTCCTACAGACGTCAGGGCCGAGCACAGCACCAGCCCCGTCCACGGCCCAAAGAGCGCTCCGGCCAGGACGTTCTAGGGGCACAGTGCGGGGTGAGCGACCCGGGGGACGGGCACACACCCCCCCCAACACCCCCACAAACTCCCTTCCCCACACAGCCCCCACACACACACCCTCTGGCCCCGGCTGCTCCCCTCGGCGCCTCCCCGGGCGCACCGCTGAACCCGCCCTCGGGCCTGACAATCACCGACCTCGCACCCTGCCCCCGCGCCGGGGCCAAAGGGCTCCCCGAGGGGTTCGGCACCCCCCGGTGCATCCCGCACCGCTCTCCCCCGGCCGTACCAGGAGGCTGGAGCCGGGGATGGCGAAGCTCTGCTTGTAGAGGTAGGCGGCGCAGAAAAGGGCCAGTGCCGCGCCTCGGTGCTGCCGCTCGTAGTCCCGCAGCGCCTCGGCCAGCTCCCGCAGCTCCTCCAGGTCCGACGGGAACCGCAGCGGCCTGAGGGGAGAACGCGGCATTCCCGGAGCGCCGGCCCGGCCCGGCCCAGCCCGGCCTCCCCCTCCCCCTCACCCCGCCCGCACCCACCTGCGCGCCTGTCCCGCGCTCAGCCGGGCCGACAGCAGCCAGAGAGCGGCCGTAGAGGACGCGAAGACGAGCAAGAACCCGCACAGCCGCCACCACATCCCGCCATGAGGCCCGGCGGGACGCGCAGGCGCGGGGCGAGGGCGGGCTGTGAGGGAGAGTGGGGCGGGGGCAGGTAGGCGGGGGGTGAGGCGAACGGTGCTAGGCCCTGAGGGGGCAGCTGCGAGGGCGGGGCGGTCCGTGAGGGCGGGGCGGTCCGTGAGGGCGGTGCTGGGGTGAAGGCGGGGCTAGGGGGTGAAGGCGGGGCGAG
>VZTU01031273.1:7083-26497 GCA_013400835.1 Zapornia atra | reverse complement strand
CATAGCCTGCGGCAGCCTCTCCAGGCGTCTGCACCCGCTTTATACAAGTGAAAGGTGGATCTGGGGCTGGAAGTGGCTGTGGAGGTGTAGGACAGGAGAGGGGAGGGTCAGCGAGGGGGCTGCAGAACCCTAGACTCTCCTGAGCTGGAGGGGACTTCTAAGTACCATCGAGTCCAACCCCTGGCTCCACACAGGGCTGGTCAAATAAATGCATGGGACTGAGCACATCCTCCACACACTTCCTGCCCTCAGCCCAGCTTGAGGGCTGTGACCCCTTCCCTGGGGAGCCTGTGCCAGCGCCTGAACCCCCTCAACACAGAACCTCTTCCTCACACCCAGCCTAAACCTCCCCTGGCCTGGCTTCACACTGTTCCCTCAGGTCCCCAAAGAGAGGAGATCAGCACCTGCCCCTTCGCTCCCCTTTGTCAGGAAGCTGCAGACCCCCATGAGGTCTTCCCTCAGCCTCCTCCAGGCTGAACAAGGCTTGTAAGACTTCCCCTCTGAACCCTTCCCCATCCTTGCTGCCCTCCAGAAGGGCTTATTAGATATGCACGCTCTCCTTACTCTGAGACTAAGGCCAGGGTAGCGGACCACAGCTCTGTCCTCCTCACTCTGTGTTGTGTGAACCCAAACTTAAAGCATGTATGGCCTGATGCCCACATACTGTCTTCCCACACAGGGTCAGCCTAAGAGATTCCGTCTCACTGGACTCGGGCAGAAATCCCTTCCTCCAAAGCTGGCCTAGAACTCAGGGAAGGTGAAGGGCGGATGGAGGTTAACGAGGTGACTGAAGCAGCTGTAGAAGTCTCATCAGCAGATGTCCCGGTAAGTACCTCGTGATGATGTAGGCGCAGTGGCCCAGCCACTCCCCGTTACTGGAACTCCAGGGGTAAATTAGCCTCCCTGTCTGACCGGGCATAGAAATTGGGATACAAAACCTGCATTTGGGGCTGGACATCCATAGTTCCCTGAGCGCTGCATTTGCTTTGGGCCCAGAGTTCCAGCCTGAGCAGCCTTTCTGTAGCTACTCAAAGGCCGTTTTCCTGACTGAAGGGGAAGATGTCAAAGCCAGGCCTCTAATTGCAGGTTTTCAGTATGATGTGAGAACCTTTGTGTTCGAGCTCAGCTGTGGGATCTGGGTGCGTGCACTAAAGGCAGAATCACTTCCCAAGATAGGTGTGGAAGAATTATTAAACACGAAATAAATATCATTCTTCTGGGTGCATTCTGCTGGGCCAGGCATCTGCAGCAGCTGAGATGGTTGATAAACCCCTGCTTACCTTTCTGGGTGTGTCAGGGACCAGAACCTCATTTGGAGAATCCTGAGTTTGAATTTCGGGCCGATGACCGATCCCGTGGAAAATGTCAAGGAAATTCTTTCTACTTTTTCAAAGTCCTGGTCAAATCCAATTAGCAAAGTGATTTGGTTGTACTGCTGAAAGGCTGCAGCTTCTCTGAAGATAAAGCAGACTAGGTGTCAGCATCCCCGAGGGAACAGCACTGCTTTTAACATGCTCAGTATAGGGTTAAGAAACTCTGCTGGGGGAGGAGGAGGACTGGACATAGGATTAGCTGCTGGTTTACAGGACACGGGTATGGATTCGGGTCCCCAGGTGTGAACCTGCACAGCCACTTCTGTGCTAGGTTATTTGGGGTGGGAGCGGGGGGCACAGAGGCCTGATGCTGCTTGCCCCGGTCCCAGAGCAGAATCCTGACTGTGGCTACACTTTGATCCTGAGCAGCCTAGACCCAAGCAATGCTCATACGTGGCTGGCTGTGCAAACCTGAGCCATCTGTGGAGTGTGCTGTACATAAAAACCTGTTTGTCACAACACCCTGTGGCTGAGGCACCGCTGCAAACAGCAGACTGTACCTTAGCAGGTTGGGAGGGGGGTATTAAAGCCCCTAGCTAAATTTTGGGTAGCTCTCTTCTATCAAACGCGGCAGAAGTGGCTGTGTGACAGCGTGGCATTGATGGGAACTGAGTAATCCAGCTTCTTGGGATAGGGAAGAGCACAGGCTTAAAGCCTCACAGGGCTGGCGTTTAACCTCGGCCCTGTGAGACATGCACCACAACTGCACTGTCTCAGTGCAGAGCTGCTCACAAGGACGTGGTGGCCACCCAAGAAAGCGCCCTTTATATGCCTGGTTGTATGGCTGGAGGTTCACATCCACCTTGTGAAGGGTGTGGATGTGACCAGAAGCACGTCCCAGCTGCAATGTTCAAGATGACTGGTCTGTTTAGAAGATTTAGGAGGCCTGACAACAAACAGGGTGAGTTTTAACCTGCCAGAGGTTACCCGTGTGTGTGTGAGCAGAGTGGGGCGCTCGCCTCGCGCAGCCCCAGGGAGCTGAGCAGATTGCTGCAAGCGGATCCATAGGGCTGAGAGGATACACAGTTAGAGGGGCTTGGGAGAACCAGTTGAGCAGGACTTAGGTGGCTGACGTGTGTTTAGATCGGTCAGGAATTTGCATGCCCATGTAAACACCATTAATTTGCCTCTCCGAGTGGAATGAATTGATTTGGATGTTACCTATTCAGGCACCAGGAGCTGGAACAGGGCGCGCTCCCAGGAAAGGGAAGGAAAGAGGGGGAGGGACTTGGTTTTCATCCTGCTTTAGTGGAAACCTAGGACAGCAGTGCTGCTGGCTGGGATTGTCCACTTCTGTCCTTTAAATGACGGAGAAGGGTCCAAACCAAAGCACTGGTGTGCGCTGGGCAGCCTGTGGGATTCTCACAGGGCCAGGCAAGCCCTAAGGCACGCTCCCCACGGGGCAGAGAGGGCAGGGGAGGATATCTTGCCTCCTCCCTGACACAGCTGCACCAGGTCATGTGCTAACATTTACAGACCCGTCAGATTGGTAAGACTTACGAATGAACTTTAGATTCTGCCTCCTTCCCAGTTTCATCCACCAGCACGACGCTGAAGGTGCCTCTCCTGGTGTCTTTGTTCCATGTAATAATATCCACAAAGTAGTGGTAAACTGAGGTGAGAGAGAGGGAGCAGGGTTAGGCTCTGCAGGCTCACTCTGTGCTCCATTCTGCCTGGCAGTTGAGCTGCAGGTGGAGGGCATCTTTCTCCCATTGTCTTGCCTGCCACAACCCATCGATTTCTAAAATCTTTCTCCTTCCTGCCCACCACCTCCCTTTCCAAGGGGTTTCTAACAAATCCAAGAGATGTCCAGGAAAGCACTGCAGCAAGCATTACGCAGCGAGATCGCCTCTCCACGTGGCTTGCGGCTCACTGCCTTCACTCCCTGCCTTCTCCCTGGCTTTTCAGGTTGTCTTTCCTTCTTCCTGCCCGCCTCCACTCCCCTCCCTTTCTGTTCTCAGCATCTCTGCTTAATATCTCCATCACAGAGCAGAGTCATCCAGTCTTTGATCTGTGAGTCACTGAATTCACTTACTGACCAGCACAGGAGCTTGGACCATAATCCTTGCCCAGGGCTTGGTATGTCGGTGACCACAGGGGTGAGGGGAGACCTCCATGAATCCTTTTCCTTCACACATTTCCCCCTTGCCCAAGTCCTTTCCGTGCACCTTTTGCTGGCCCAGGGTAGCTTTCTCATCCATTCAGCTCAAGAGCATGCCTGGTTCTCCTCGTTCCCACACACCTCGCTCAGAAAGTGGTGTGGTGTTTGGAAACACAGGTTAGGAACTACCCTCTTACATTTCATTTGTGTGTTCTCAACACATCTCCTAGCTCTGTAAGCGAGATGAGCCTGTTACTGCACGTTTCTAGTGTGTAGACAAGGGATGTAATGGGCATACTGGTTTTGCTCCTGAAATGCTGTGATGCCAGCAGCAGCTGACTCTCTCTGCTCAGCCGTTGCTGAAGGAGGCAAATAAACAGAGAAAAAAATCATCTCAGAAATCTCAGTCACTCACTGCAGAAGGGCTCCTTGTCTGCTGTATCCACAAACACGCTTGTCACTGGATGGCTCTGCTGTGTTACATAGCGCTTCCACCTGTGGGCGTGATAACCTGTGGGTGAGGCGTTCAAAACGAAGCAGAGGGTTACTTACTGCATGGGTATACAGGCAGCTAAACCCCTCAGGATAGCCAAGCAAGTGTTTAAGGGATGGTATCTGGCTCGCCAGCTGCAAAGTGTCCCTGTGACACGTGCTCCCATAGTCCACGGACTTAGCCCAGGGTGTAATCATAGAATCATAGAATGGCATGGGTTGATGTCCCTGCTCACTGCAGGGGGTTGCACTAGGTGGCCTCTGAAGGTCCCTTCCAACCCAGTGCAGTCTGTGATTCCATGCTTCTGTGATCTTTAAGCTCTTTTCCCACCTAAACCATTCTTTGCTGCTGTAATGTGATGTGACCATACGAAAAGCAGGGAAATTTCTCCAGCCTCTCTAGCTGGCAGCAGAGGCGTGTACCTCTGCAGGAGTCAAGAGCCATCACCCCAAACACCTCAGCCAAAATGACTGGCGTGCTCTTGCAAAGCACCGTGTTGCCTCAGCCCTTCAGCAAGACATTTGTCACGCACTAAGTAACGACAGGCAGCTCCGTCAGCTGCAGGGCTTTAGGATGGGTTCATGTTCCCTTGATCCTTGCCTAGGATGGGGCAGGGCAGAGGCCAGAACCCTTACCTAGGATGGGGCAGGGCAGAGGCCAGAACCTCTTGCAGCTGGAGCACTTGCCGTTCCGGTAGTTTCTGTAGGAGTCGCAGGGGTAGGCGGTAATATTGCAGCTCTGCTCCAGGGATGACATGAAGAGGAAAACAGACCTCTGGTGGTCACACTTGAAGTACTGCAATCCTTAATCACACACAGGGAAGAAATACTTCGTTAGCACTCCTCACACTCTGGGGAAACAGCATTTAGGAAATAAAGAGGTGCCAGCGGACAGGCACCGACCAGTCTGAACACACTGGGAAGCACTGGGCTGGGACAGTTAGGGAGGCACTAGACTCTCCCTCTGAGGGCACTGTGTCTATTTTACTTTTCCTCTTGTATGGCTCTGTTTTGTTTTAGAACCATATTTGTTCCTATTGTTACAGGAGTCCCAGAGGATCCAGCTGCAGATCCTGCTCCGTCTGGGGCTCAGACCTGACAGCTGGGTACTGCTCTTTCTTTTGCACATGGCCTTCTGTTTTGGTGCAAACCACTCTTCAGAAACTCCCAACTCATAAAACAAGTTGTTGCAGAAGTGGCAAAACTAGTGAAGGCTCATTTCCTATGGATTTTGGTATCAGGCTGGTTTCCCGTGTAGATACTCTTGGGTCTGGTAAGGGTTGAGTTGATGTTACTGCCTTTCCTTCTGTCAGGTGCCTTCCTTGCTCAGCTTTCATAAACCCAGTTCCACTGCTGGGCCAAAAAGGAAAAAAGCTTTCTTGTGCTCAGGACTAGGGCTCTACCTGCCAGCCTGCCCTGTCTGTCACTGCTGAGAGAGAGACGCGTTGGGTGCCGTGTAGCTGCCTCCCCCAAATTCATCTTGAACCTCTTTTCTGAATGGGTTCCTGCCTCCATGAGTCTGTGGGGCTTTGTGTGTGTTCTAACTAAGTAAAAATAATAACTCACCTCGGTTTTCTAAACGTGGCACAAATCTACCTGATGATGATTCTTTGTATGGGAAATGAATCCTGCTTGCGCCAGAGAGCAGAAGGGTTGCTCCTGACTCCTACGCCTGCCTGGGGCACAGCAGCTGAACTCCTGTTAGATCAGTGCTGGGAAGAGATTGCTGTCAGGCCTTTCCCAGAACTTGCTTTTCATGCAGTGTCTAAGCAGTGCCGGTGTTTTTCTGACCTTCTCTCTTTCTGATTGGAAAGGCTTTGTCAGTGTTTGTGCAATTCAAGGCAGAGTTAATTACCAGAAAATATTGTCGGTGGGCAGCCAGGCTGGTCGGTCCCACCATTGGGGTAGAAGTCAATGTGGCCAAGTGCTTCTGTGTAACCGAGTCCTGGCAAAGGAAAACATCAGCGTGAGGGGAGGATACATAGGAAAGTAGCTGGAGAAAAAGACCTGTTATTTAGCTCTGGGATGCCTGCCTGTGCAGGGATATTAATGCCACTCATCTTGTCAGGCAGCAGGCTGAACAACTGTGCCCCGGCTGTGTCACCATTTGTGTCACCAAGCTGCGCCTGTGCTTGTGACAGTACAGAACTTGGGGGTTTGCTGCATGCGTGCAGGAGCTGCAAGGCGCTGGGTGCTGCTGGGCTGCTGAACTCCGAGTTTGTGGCGGGACTGGGGGAAGATGAGAGGGAGCAATGAGGTGGGGAAGGCGAGTGCTGGGCGTAGGGTGCCGGTGGGAGCAAGGCAGGGGGCTTATGCCTCGCTGCGGACCTGGCCGGTGGATGGGAAGGCGCAGTGTGCACCCACTGGGAGAGGGGAGGGGTGCAGCATTAGTGCTCCCACACCACTGCCCAAGTCCTCCTCCTTCATGGGCACGGGGGCTGCAACTGCTCCGAAACAATGCCACGTCTTGAAATGCCCATAAAACAGCAGCTGAGCACAGCACAGGCAACACAGGGCCACAGAGCCCTTTGCAGCACCAGGGAGGGAGACTCCTGGCTCAAGGGAGCAAGGATCCCCCAGCACTGCTGCCCACCCAGCCCTCGCTTTCCTCTGCTCCCTGTCAGTCTCTAAGGAGAAATGTCACGTACCGTCAGTGTCCGAATGAATGACATCAACAAACTGTGCGTCCGTCGGGTCCAGCCTCTCGCTGGGCGGCTTCCCTCTGTACAAGGGTCCTGCTGGGTCAAGGCCTGCAACACAAACCGGTCAACCCTGCAGTGTGCCACTCGCAGGCGACAGCTATCCCCAAAGCAGGGGGAGTGACAGGGGAAGGAAGGGCTTACCTGTGATTCTTCCCAGTTTGCCGCCAAACATCTGTCCCACAAAGCCAGAGATGTGTGCTCCCAGGCTCACTCCTATCATGTGCAAGGAGTCGAGCGACGCACCGTCGATCTGCAATTTGAAAGTACTCATGGTCATGGATTCTAGGCATGTGAAAGGCATAAAAAAAGTATCAGGAGGAGGAATGGAAATGCAGCTCCCTGCTTTTCCCACGTTTTCTCTTGGTGTGTCCCACTGTGTAAATTTTTCCCCTTTGGTAGTCCCACAGCTAGCACTGAAGTTGAAAGCCCATATCTGAGAGATGAGAACAGTCCAGGCTGTAGTTGTGTTCTGGGGCAGAGACTGCAAGTGTGGACAGGAAGGAGCATTCCCATCAGTACCCCTCCAGTTGCCCACTGTGGTTCCAAGCAGACGCAGCGAACCTAATGATCCAGTATCATCACTGCCTGTGCTGACTTTTGGGCAGCCAGGAAGTGGACACAGAGTTTCTGTGTGTAGGAAAATGTATCTGTGGGGTTTGGTGTCCAAAAATGTAGCAACTAAATGTAGAGAGTAAACTGAGTGTTGCAACAACATATCATTGTACTGAGTCCAAGGGTAGGGGACTTCAGCATAGCTGCACTTCGATATATTAGGAGTTTCTTCTCCCAGACATCCTGCTGGTTTTCAACCCTTTCTTGTGCCCTTTCATTACTCTGTGTTAATGTAGTGGGAGCATTCAACTTACCAGCAATTCATCAATAAGTTTCTTCAGAATCTCAGCAACTTTCTTGCAGTTTCTGGAAGCATTACTGTAGATGAGAGTTGTTGCCCCCCGGTTCCAGTCCACAAGGATGACGTTCATGTCTTCTGCAGAAAGCAGAAGATGTACCAAGTCAGGGATCCAGATTGGAGCGGAGCCTGTGAGCCGGTACCCGTGGATGATGAAGGTGATTTTCTTGGTCACATCTAGATACTTGGAGGGTGTTGAATCCAGCTCTTCAGCACACTTTGGGTTCTGTCTGGTGTAGAGCAGCAGCTTCACTTTCAGGTCTGTCCCAACCAGAGCATTGCCAAAGTTGAGAGCTGTGAATGCAGGGCATGTCTCCCCAGGATCTGCAAAGAGCACAGAGGTTAGCACCAACGTGTTTGCTCTGACCATTCCTGGTGTGTTGTGAGCTGCCTAAGCTGGGGCTGCTCCTTTCCTCTCCATCATGTTCATGACTGGAGTTACCCCAAAACTTAGCTTTTCGTGCCGTATTGGAACAAAGATGGCATGTGTTCCTTCTTGCAGCAGCACTCCCTGAAGCAACACCGTCCTGCTTCCACTAGCAGCTGGGAGATGGCATGGGGTCACTCCAAAAGCCCCACCGGTATTAAGGGACCAACAACTAGGATGGTTGCCGTATTGGTTTGAGAACTTGCCCAGATGGTCTGGACAGGCTCTAGGGCAAAGAGATATCCTTGTGGTTGGTTCAAGCTGCAGAGGACCTTGCTGATGTGAGGGGTGGCTCAATGCCTCATCTGTATCTGCAGACGTGGCCTGCTACTTCCACTGAGAAACGGGACACCCTTTGTGAGAGGTGTCAGTGCTATTGCTTGATTACTCATGGCTGCAGAGTGACTGACTTTTATGTAGTACTGATTTATGGGACAGTCTCTGCCATCTGAAAGCCTGTCTTTGCTCCTTGCTTTCCCAGCAGAACACCAGCTGAGCGTGCAGGGCCCAACACACCCTGCGGCAGGGCCCAGGCAGGGGATGGATAGACTGCCTCCAAGGCAGGCCCTGCTTACAGAGGCCCTCCCAGGCTTTGTAGCCTCCTCTTGTCTCACGATCCTTTTCCCAAACCCCCTTAATGTTACTGAAGGAGCCTGTGGGAGAGAGCATCCCTCTCCCACGTACACCCTGGTCTGCAATAATTGTTCAGGCTGCAGTCGCCGGAGAAATCTTCCTGATCTTTGTTGCATAAAGCCCTGGGCAGAAGGGTTTAGAAAGCCTGCAGCTGCAAGCTAACTGTGTCCTAGCAAATCTCCAGTGGTCTGTGCATTTTAATTTCTCAATGCTGAAACTCTCACTGTTTCTGTGAGCAGCTTTCCCTTTTCTCCTCCTCTGGAAAGCAGGAGCATGAGAGTGATAGAAATGTTATGTGCCCAGCACATAAAATAATCTGTTCAGTTGCCATAGTTCTGCTAATTACTTTGTAGAAGCCCCAGGAGCTCCAGAAATAAAAGTTAATAGGCTAAAAGGATGTTGCAGTTACATCCAACTGGCTATTTTAAATTGCTGCCATAAATTCGGAAATGAATTTTAACATTTGAAATCCACAGAGCCCTTCCTGTATAAAGCCTGTGGTAAATCACGAGGGGCAGGAGCAGTGGGATACGAACTCTCAGCCTGTGAACATGGGTTGAAATCAGTGGCCTGTGACTTGAGCCTCTGTGATGCTCCCAGCCATGGTGTGACTTTGAGGCCTGCTTGCAAGAGTTAAAGGTGACCTGGGTGGCTTTCTCCTGATCCGTGTGCTCCCACCCCGCTCTCGCAGGCCAAGATGCTCTAGAGAAGCAGCAGCGCGAGTTCTCCTGCTGCACTGCTCATGTGGAGATCAGCGTAGGAGAGCATCTAGGTGAGAGGGACCTGGGGGACAGCAGGATGACCATGAGCCAGCAGTGTGCCCTTGTGGCTAAGAAGGCCGACAGCATCCTGGGGTGTATTAGAAGCGGGGTGGTTAGCAGGTCAAGAGAGGTCCTTCTCCCCCTCTGCTCTGCCCTGGTGAGACCACACTTGGAATATCGTGTACAGTTCTGGGCCACTCAACTCAAGAAGGACACAGAACTCCTTGGAAGAGCCCAGCGCAGGGCCACCAAGATGATTGAGTGGAGCATCTTCCTTATGAGGAGAGGCTGAGGGAGCTGGGGCTCTTTAGCTTGGAGGAGGCTGAGGAGTGACCTCATTAATGTTTACAGATATGTAAAGGGTGAGAGTCAGGAGAATGGAGCCAGGATCTGCTCAGGGATGGCAGTAACAGGACAAGGGGCAGTGGGTGCAAGCTGGAGCAGAGAAGGTTCCATGTGAACATGAAAGACTTCTTCACCGTGAGGGTGACAGCCGTGGGACAGGCTGCCCAGAGAGGTTGTGGAGTCTCCTCCTCTGGAGACATTCAAACCCACCTGGACGTGTTCCTGTGGGATTTAGTCTGGGTGATGCTGCTCTGGCAGGGGGTTGGAGTAGATGAGCTTCTGAGATCCCTTCCAACTCCTAATGGTCTGTGATGCTGTGATCTCAAAGTAACTAGCAGAGAAACACTACCACTTTTTGCTGACTTAGACCAGCATACACCTAACAACAATACAATTCTTATTTTTCACTGATAACTGGACATTGTTTTAGTCACTGTATCGAATGATTATGTAGTGTGGTTAACCACCTTGACTGCTGCTGAAGCTGTAGTAATACAGGCGGAAAGGCCAGGCAAGGGTTACCTCTGCATGGCGCAAGATTGCACTGATTGCTTCATTTGGTTCTCTTGTCTCCTGTGCTGTGCTGAAACCTGCCCAGAGGAGCAGGGTGCTTGTCACCACAGCAGCCCAGACCAGATAAAGAACAGGTTTGGAAGAGCTGATGGGCGTTTGCTAGTGCCTAACACAGGAACTGTTCAAAAAGCCCTGTTATATCCACACCAAGTCTGTTTGGTTTGGTCTAATTTGATTAATAAAATCAGATCAGTGCTAATAATGGGGGAGGGGGGAAACCTGCTAGTGTCTCTTGCAGCAGGCTGGTGCGTGTCCCAGGCTCAGCCAACACGTGTTCCCAACGCTGACACACGAGGCCAGCCGGTTATCCCAGCTTTGCTCTTCAGTCAGATAAGCACAGCAAATCCTAACCAAATAGCTGGAAGCGGCCTTAAAACTCCAACCAGGTTTCTGTGATGGGGTGAGAAGATTATGGAGATTAACTCAGCAAAGTAATAAGGGAGGTGGAAACTCACAGCCTGGCACTGGACTTAACCCGTGCCCAATGGACCACTGCCCTGCAGTAAAGGTGGCAATTAACCTGGGGTCCCATTAACTTGCTCCCAGCCCTGTCTTGGCCATTAGCCTGCTGAACAGCCTCAGGCAATTCACTTTCCCCTCCAGGCAAGCAGCGGTTTCCTGGGCAAGGTGCTCTGGCTTCTGGGCACCTGTAGCAGGAAGCATACGGGTCTGTTCAACCATGTTCCTCCATAGGAACTGGCTGTCTTCTGCCTCGACATCAGCCTCTGAGGTGCCATTGCAACAGGAGGGGCACCTGCAGAATAACCAGGGTCTGAAGTGACCTACACACACACATGCTGAGGTTATATACTCCCAGGTGGGAGTGTTGCAGTCATGAGAATGGTCCCCGGCAGGTCCCAGACTCTGTGGTACTGACTGCAGTCTGTACTACTCAAGGCCTGGCTCTGCCTGTTCTCTCATTCCTTTCTTGGAGATGGTGCTTGGAGGCTTTTCTTTCCTTCTGTCCTGGATATTCACTCCCAGACAGGTGGAGCTGGCAAGAGTGGCATTTTGGGGTTGTGATCTTGAGGTTGTCTGTGTGAATAGAATAGCAGCTGATTTTTTAACTCCACCAGTCTGTCCTCTTGCAAAGCAAAGTTACAACAGACCTTCTCAGTCTGGAGGAGGCTCCAGGGTGACCTACTTGCGGCCTACCAACACTTAAAGGGGTCCCACAGGAAAGTGAGAGAGGGGCTGTTCCCCAGGGAGTGCAGGGACAGGCCAAGGGGTGATGGCTTCGAGCTGGGAGAGGGCAGGGTTAGGTGAGACGTGAGGAAGGAATTCTTTCCTCTGAGGGCGGTGAGGCCCTGGCACAGGGTGCCCAGAGAGGCTGCGGGAGCCCCATCCCTGGAGGTGTCTAAGGCCGGGTTGGATGGGGCTTTGGGCATCCTGGGCTGGTGAGGGTGTCCCTGCCCATGGTGGTGGAGGGGACTAAATGATCTTTGAGGCCACTTCCAGCCCAAAACACTCTGTGATTCATTTCAATGGGTCAGGTAGTCACTTGGTCAGATTTATAGCTGTCCTAGCTGTGGGCTGGGCTAGCGGTGGGAGGCTGCATTGCTTGGACCTTGGATAAAGGTGTTGCTGCTTCTGTGACTGCCTGCAGTTTGACTGATGCTCAAAACACCCTCACCTTGCCTGGGCTCTTACAGTGTGTTTCACCAGACTGGTCTTATGCACCTGTAACAAGTCTTAAGCTTTAAGCACATCTCAGTTGTGAAGAACTCCATCACTTTTTCACAGGAAGACTGTGCCCTCTACCTCTTAAACTGGTCTGCAGGATCTCACTGGGCTTCCTCGGTGCCTTTTCACACAGCTCGCTCTCTGCTCTGTATGACTATGCTTCCTATTTAACTAAGCAAAACATGACCCTGAGGTTACTCCAGAGAACCCAGAATCACAAGGTTGGAAAAGCACCCTTGTAAGATCATGAAGTCCAACCATTACCTGTCCTAAGCTAAACCATATCCCTGAGCACCTCATCTACCCTTTTTTTAAACACATCCAGAGAAGGTGACTCAGCCCCCTCCCTGGGCAGCCTGGGCCAGGCCCTGACAACTCTTTCAGTAAAAAAATTTTTTCTAATGTCCAATCTAAACCTGCCCTGGCACAGCTTGAGGCCATTTCCCCTTGTCCCATCTCCTGTCCCCTGGCTGAAGAGACCATCGCCCACCTCTCTAGAACCTCCCTTCAGGTAGTTGTAGGTGGTGATAAGGTCTCCCCCGAGCCTCCCAGAAATAAAAGCTCTGATGAAATAAAAGCTGGTATTTATAAGAATAATACAGTTGGCTCAGGGGTGGCTTTTTTCATCCTGTTTGTTTTCCCTACAAAGCCCAGAGCTGTAACTTGACTTGCTCCTGTGTGTATGCTAACCTAAGGCAGCATGTTTGTTCATCACACGGGTTGACTCTTGATAGGGCTGTGAGGATATCACATGAAGTTCATTGTTTGTGAATGGCAACTTGTCCTTCGCCTGTCATGTGAGGCACCGCGGAGGAACACCATCCTCCTCTGAAGATTTCAAGTGACATTTTCAGTGGCGATGGACAGTGCAAGGGAAAGGTTTGCCAAGCAAGGAAAGGATAATAAAAATCCCCTCTGGTTTTACATTTGGAGCTCTTACAGACAACTACATTCATGTAACCGGTATCACTGGCTAAAATAAATAATGCTAGTGAAAACCCCTGTGTGGGAGATACAGTGCAGAGGGTAGAGGGGTTTGTGCTTCTGCCAAGCAGAGAAAGCATGTTCTAGCTGGGAAAAGCATTCAGAGCACGCAGCTGGTACTGCTTACCTGTTTTCACCCCGTGCGAAAGGTAGATGAGCGCGACGCACAGCCTCAGCATACGGACTTCCACGTGGAACTGCTTCTACAGGTAAAAGATTTTAAGGATCCCACAATTTCTTGGGCGTCTGTCTGCTGCCTCTGACAACACTTTGCTCTCTTCTTCTGCCAGTAACAGTAGGTGTGGTGAAAGGCGGAAGTTACCAGCCAAGAAATGGAGACCAGTCTTTAGTTATACAACAAACGCTTCTCCTTAAAAAGGTGGGGCACCTTCTATTCTACCAGGGTTCCTTATTTTAAATATAGTTTGCCCTGGGGAATGACTAATCAGAGACACAAATGGTTTGGTATCACACTGTAAGCAGCTATTTGGCTGCACCTGTTGAAATGAAGGAAATTATTGCACGTTATTTGTCTTTTGCAGAGAATGTCAAAAGGCAGCAGAGGATGTAGGTGTCACTTCGTGGCTGATACACATCTGGGCAGGGCCAGCACTTGGTTTCACAGGCCCCTACGTTCCTTGCATTCACGACAGACGTGTCCCTCTGGTTTTCCAAGGCACTGTGGCCCAGCACCCCTTCCAGCCTACGAGATCATGTCATCTCAGGCAGGAGGCCTGTCACGACGTCGTGACACAGAGAAGGCACCAGTTCCAATCAACCTGAGTGTCCACTGGGTTGCAAATGTTGTCTTGGGTGACACCTGTACATCCCCACTACGTTTTCTTGCAGACGTGCTGGAAGTTCATGAATCCAGCTCTAATTCAAGTAAGAAAGGGTCATGGGTTTGGTTGGGTCTCTTTTCCCTGCCAGACAGGAGGAAGATGACAAATGCAAAGACAACTGTCGGGGCAGGAAAGGAAGCTTGAAATCAGAGCTGGAAGATCCAGTGGCAAAATGGGAACAGTGAGGATCGTGGGGGGTTAGTCAAAGGGTGAGAGAGGAAGGGAGAGAGAACAGGGATGGGTGCTGGATAGAAGCTGTGTGGCAGCTTTGCCTAATGTTTTCTTTGGAAATACTTCTAAGTAGGCCAGGGAAAGGGAACATGGGCAGGTTCAGAAGCACCTCATTAAGCCCAGGCTCTGGTTTTCCCCCAGCGAGGCTCCAACGAGGAGCTGAACTGTTACAGTTCCCGGTAGTGGTTTCTTTGGTCCGTGCTGTATGTCCCAAGGTGTCTGACACTGCTGATTCTTGGGTTAATCCTGAACTCTGCACGCTGGCTGGCTGCAGCTCCTGCTTGTTCAGACAAGTGCGTGCAGGCTGTCTGGTGCAGGCCCAGCTCACACCTCACAGGAGTGCACCCTGAAACACAGGGGGGGAGGGTTTCGCAAGCACCTCGAGTTCTTCCTCCTCCCGAGGCTCAGCAGTCACAGTCTCAGGGGACGTGTGCTGGGCTGAGATTCCCTTTGGTAACCACACAGGCAGAAGTTGGGCTTTGTGATTTTCAGAGAGGATAAACATTGAGAAAAAGACACTCAAAAACTTCTGCAGAGCCAGGAAGCTGCAAGCTCCAGCAGAGTGCTGCTTCTGATGGGCTGGCAGAAGAAAATCATTTTAAACATTGTTTTCCTTCCAGTTCCTTTCTCACCTCTACCAGTAATCCTAAACTCTGTCAAAATATTTTATCCTTAGCAAGTTCTGCCAATGGTGTGAAGGAATCGGTCCAACAGCGAAACATGCAAGAGGAACAGAAGGCTTTTACCTATTGCAAAAGACTTTTGGGATAAAATGAGATAAGGAAATCAAGAGGGCCTTGCCTTTCTTCTCAGCAGAAAAAAACAGGGAGCCATTTATTGCCTGCAGCTAAGCACCACTTGTCTCTTTGCCCTGTTGCTTTCCTCAGGTTTCCATTTCTCCTCCGAGACAGCTCATCCAAGCGTCTCTCGGTTCCCCAGGGACTGGCAGGCTCTTCCTGGTACCTCTCCATCACCCCACAAAAGGCAATGATTTCCAGTAAACCACCATTTTTAGCATAAACCAGCATGTTTACAGGATGCCTGTCTGCAAACATCCCCGTGATGCCAGCACTGGAAATGCTGCCCACCACCACCAACACGTCATGAGGTAAGGGGTTCAAACAGCCACCTGCATTTACAGACCACTGGAATTCTAGAGACCAATCTTTCATGCCTGCCCTACGTGACCCTCCTCAGCCACATGCTGGCTGCAGGATGGTAACAACTGGCCTAAGGTTATTTGGGTTGTGTACAGAAATCACAGAACACACGAGGGCTTCTCGGGATGCGTGCCTTCAGAGGCAGAAATGACCCCATCAGGAACAACTCGAGACAGTAAAAACTATTTCTTTTATCACAGGTAGAAAACATTAAGATCAGAATTGGCACCAATTTAAGAACAATTTAGCAGAAGTTACAACACAATTTCACGTAAGAGAAGCACCCAGGTGTTAGCTCTGAGCTGTCAGATGGTGTTGCACACTCGGGACAGAAGCATTTCAAGCCGCAAGCAGAACCTCGGGTGGAATCCGAGCCTGTTTCAGCAACGTCGTTTCCTCCTTAGAGAAGCTCATGACAGGGATGGTCAGCTGAAAAATACTCCTTACGTTGCATTCGTGCATCCACTGCATGACATCTCAGGGATTCACTAGTTCCCCGTGGGTGGAACGTTTTCATGGAGATACTGCAAAGCCAGATCTGTCCACTTCATTTCTTGCTCTTTCACAGACTCAGTTGTGCCGCCGTTGTCTTGCTCTGGTTCAGGAAGCTCGTTCTGAGAACAAAACAGAGGTACAATGCACTCCACACACTGTATTCTGAATATCCTTGTGAATACAGTGCCTAATCTGAAAGGCAGACTGGTTTCCCAGGACCCTGGCGCCTCGCTATGCACTCAGCCCAGGCACACAATGAAGAAGAATCTATAGCAAACACGAAGTAAGTAAATACTACTACAAAGCAGTTACTCTATTGCTTGTTTCTGATGCATTTCTTTTGGCAACAGCTGCTGTTAGGATGACTGCAACGTGTCGCTTTCCCATGGCAGGCGAGAAATCCTTCCTTTCTATATGCTGAGCTCAGGTGTGGCTGTGCTCTACCAGCAGCCAAAGTCAGAAGCCCCTACCAGGTGCCATACAGAGCTGCTCACGACAGAGTAAGGAATCATAGAATCACAGGGGTTGGAAGGGACCTCCAGAGCCCATCGGGTTCAACCCCCTGCCAAAGCAGCTCCCCAGCTCATATTGCACAGGTCGGTGTCCAGACGGGGCTGGAATATCTCCAGAGAAGGAGACTCCACACCCCCCTGGGCAGCCTGTCCCAGGGCTCCCTCACCCTCACTGGGGAAAAGTTCTTCCCCATGTTGGTGCAGAACTTCCTATACTCTGACTTGCAGCCATTGCCCCTTGTCCTGTCTCCACAGAGCACTGCAAAGGGGCTGGCCATTTCCCCCTGCATCCCATCCTTCAGATATTGATAAACATTAATAAGGTCCCTCGCTTAGTCTTCTTTTCTCCAGGCTGAACAGTCCCAGCTCACCCAGCCTTTCCTCATAGGGGAGATGCTACAGGCCCTTAATCATCTCCGTAGCCTCCTCTGGACTCTTTCCAGGAGATACCTGGCTTTTTTATACCAGGGAACCCAGAACTGGACACAACACTCCAGGGAGTTTTGTTTAAGGCAGGTTTCACTTTCCTTCCTTCTACTATTTGTTCTCTGTGTTGCTGTAGCAGTGCAGTCACACAGAGCGCATGTGATTCTATCAGGTTCAGTTTGGGCAAGAATTTCAAGCCCTGAATCTCTGGAAATCCCCACATAAGCAACACAGAACTTTTCAGGTTTGAAAACAGCGTATGATTTGAGCCTGTCAAGAGTTCACAGCCATCTCCTGTGAACTCAGTGGCTCAAATACCATTTTACAACTGCTCTGTTTGCCGCTGAGTAAGTCTCCTGTGAATTTGTGCTGGTTTTATTTTGTGATGAGAGCCAATCCCACCCCTGGAGCTCTTTATACCCACAGCCAGGCCTTTCTATTGTTGGTTGATTAGGCTTCCTGCTCTGAGGCTGCCATCGGTATGCGACTGTAAGTAGCTCAAGAGATGGCTGAAAGGAAAGAAACAGTCACGTTTGGGCACAGGGTAAAGGCAAACATCAGCAAGCTGCGTGTGGGGTGTGGGCTCTCGTATCGGAGAATCAGAGATCTGCATGAGCATTCCCTCAAGCCCAAATCTTAGCAGGAAAACTTGGGTGCTGTCTATATGGATTTTGGAGGTGCGTAGCTGCTCCTTGCCCTCTCTGAAAAGACAGAGGGGCTAAAGCTTGAGCCACATCACTGGCCATTTGGAAATGCCTCTGTGCTAAAGGAAACAGCCTATGGATCCCCACGGTCTTAGCATGGAATGAGGAAAGGGAAGGTCCTCCAGTACCTCTCCCTTCCCTGGTAGTTCCCAAGTGGCTAAGGAGGACACCAGCCGGAGGACATCTCAGGTTTCCACATGGGGATATGTGGGATCAGAGGTGGCTTTTCCCCAGCTGCACCTCTCTGCCCTGCACAAGCTGTGCACTGCATGAGAAGGCAACTGCCATGCTACAAGCAAGAGTCCTGCTGCAGATGGAGTTTGTTCAGTACAATCCTTGAACTGTCAACAGTTCAGTCAGCCTTGGAAAAGGCTGATTGGGAAGACATCAGCTTCTTTTGATGGAACTTCAGGAAGTGGAAATAAGGTGTAACAAGACTGCGACTGTCGGCACGAGGCTGATCCTGCTCTACAAACCAACCAGGAACCACTTCAAACACTAATAACCTGCAGGGGAGGCACAGAGAGAGGATGGTTCTACTTCTCCCTGATGCCAAACCCGGATTTGTGCAACAGGAAAGGCGCACCAGAGGGGATACGGCAACCAGCCAGGGGAAGAGGGAGAGAGAAACATCTCCATCCTCGTCTGCACACAGAAGTGACTGGGATATAGGACAGAAAAAGCACGAGTGGACTCCAACCTGGGAACCTCTTGTACAAGTGAGCTCCATGACAAGCTGTACTCTCTGCACTGCTTCTTGGAAGGGACTGTGCTAAACAGACCCGTGGTAACTCAGACTGAGAGGCAGCAATTCACCTACCAGAGGGATAGCCACATCCTCATACGGCAATTTATCTTCCCTCCACGCATCATCAATGAGATCCAGGATTCTGCCATCCCTTTGCACTTCGCTGTCCATCGTTGTAGGCGAATACAGCTAAATCTGTGGCACAAAGCAGATGCTGTTTCCCACAGCCCTGTCCCCAGCTGTGTAGCTGGAGTCTGGACAGTGGGCTCAGCTCCAGTTTTGATCCAATTCCTGCTAAAATTTTTATGGAAAACCCTTGATTTTCCCTAACCTGCTCAACAGAGGCCTGTGCCTGCAGGGGAGATGTGAACAGGGTACTCTCCCCTCAAGCACAGGCCCAGGGGGGAACTCACCCTCATCACAGAGGTTTCCCGAGGTTCGTAGCTACTGAACTCGGGGAGTCCCTTCGGAGGGAGCCCAGGGACCTCCGGCTCCCAGCCCCCCACCCGAACCCAGGGCAGGAGGGCTGCCTACCCGCGCTCTGCCCCGCGCCTCACCGCGCCTCCGAGAGGCCGGGAACGCCTCGCAGCAACATCCAAGGGCCAGAGAGGCGCTGCCGAAATCCCGGAGCGGCTCCAATGGGGGGCAAATGAGAGTCGCCTCCCGCCTCAGCCGCTCCTCAGCCCCTTTCAGGGCTCCCCCGCGTCTCCCTGGTGCGTGCTCTGCAATGCCACCGGCCCGGGGAGCCCCCAGGGGCGGCTCCCAGCAGCTCCGCCGTGCCAGGGCCGGGGTCTCCGGGCTGGGCATGCCAGGGAGGGCCTGGCAGGCCGCACCCGGCTCCCGCGCTGCGCCTTGCCTTAGCGCCCGGAGCTATGGGTGGGGACGGCCGCTGGGAAAGGGCCTCCCAGCCCCGCTGACCGGGGCAACGCGGGCTCCCATCCCTCCCGCTACCCGCGCCTTACCCTGCCCGGCGCCGGGAGGCGGCCTCAGGGCCGGCAGTGCGCCGGCGCAGCTCCCACGCATGCGCGATGCTCGTCGCCATGGCGGTTCCGGCGTTGATCTGTCGTTAGGTTGGCAGCGGCGGGAGGCTAGCGGGCCGGTGGCGGGNCGTCACCCCCCGCGCCGGGCTCCGACCCGCGTCCAGCGGCCGGGGCGCCCGGGCCGGTCCCGGAGCGCGGGCGGGTCTCTCCCCGGGGAGCGGGGCCTGGGCAGCGGCGGAGGCGGTGTTCCCAGCGCCAGGGAGGCTGGGCCCTGTTTGCCGGTTCTCAGGGGCAGGCCCGGGCCGCGTCGTGCCCCGTGTGGGCCAGGTGCG
>VZTU01031270.1:0-21731 GCA_013400835.1 Zapornia atra | reverse complement strand
AAGCATGAGCTTCCTCCTTTACACATGGTTCTAAGAATGCCCTTGTCCTTGGGACTCAAACCCTCAGCTTGTCACACTTTCACAGGCATGAAAGACAACCACTAACCCTGCACTCTAGTTTGCTCCATCTTCTATCACCATGTACTCCCCAGTATTTCTTCTGGGTATTCTGGTTTTCTTTGGTTCTTTTATTTATGGAATAGAAGTGGCAGAAATGTCAATGAATTGTCACTGCTTCACCCTCTAGAAATTAGGAGGGAAAGATAGTTATCTTTACACTTAATTTCTTTTCCTAATATTTTTATTCTAGATTGTGTAGATGTTGTTCAGATCCTACTTATAGTCAGACAAAAGACACACTTTACAAGTAATACTGTGGGCAAAAGAAGACAAGCTTTTATTCTAGTCCTTTTAAATAGTTCCTTTTAAGCAGTTAGACTTTAGCACATGTATATTTATATGTATATATTGATTGTATCTGGGCATCTTTCCCCTTTCCCTTATCTTGATTCTAGTTAGAGATGAGAATTCTGTTATTCTGAAGAATTAAGAACTTTAAAGAGGGCAAAATGTGAAAGTTACTACTTTAAAAAAAAACACCAACAAAAACCCAAACCAAAACAACAACCCACATTCCATTCTCCTTTGTTCTTTGCATTTGTGATGAGAAAAACACCAACACACAAAATCACTCTTAGTAATGAAAATTTCACTATTAAGTGAAAATTCACTGTTAAGTTCTACACTTTCATTTGATTAAATTAGCATGTTGAATTCCTTGGGGTTATATATATTAATTCAAAATGGATCAAAGTCAACCTGAGTAGAAATTACATTTTTCTATTTGAAATAAACCCCCACAACAATTTATTGCTCTATTCAATTTACTCTAGTGTTGCTTTCTCTGTTTTCCTAGTTTTTAATATTCTTCTGTTTTCCATTGGTTGTCTTAGTTACTTGAGAGTTGATTTATTTTTACAACTGCAACTCCCTGTTTTCAAGGCTTTTCTTTATTTACAATTGACTCTGGTTAACATATCATGCCAGCTATGACTGTGCTTTTCCAGGCAGCTGCAAATCAATTTGGAGTATGCCTTCTCTGTTAAAGTTTTTAGAACTACACTGAGAGAAATTCACAGATATCTCAATGTAATACTAAATCTCCAGTCATCATAAAAAATACAAGAAGGTATGTTTTCCTCCAAATACCCATCCTAGTCAATACTGGGTATAGCTTAGATGCTAGACCCCCAACAGCAGGATGATTAACCTGTGCTGAACTACACTTATCAAACCTGCAGTCTTTTTACCACATCTTATCCTTGTGCTGATTTCACATTTAATTTATTATCTTTCTTTGGAGACAATACTAAACCTAACAAAACAGAACAGTTCCTCCAGCTGTCAATTTTTCTGGGCTTCAGTGAGCAGTGACAGGGTTTTTGAACAGTCTTGAAAACCAGAACTATAACAATATCCAAAGATGCAGTGCCAGCTAGGACACTATACCTTTCTGGTGTTAAATCACTATTAGAACCCTGTGATCAGTAAACAGCTCACTGTTTCTTCCATTTATTTCTAGGAATCATTGCACTATATTTACTTCCATAAGGATTTATATATTTAACAAGCATTGTCATAATGACAGCACCTTCATTTGAAATAGAGCTGATTGCTGGTGGGGTTTTGTACTGTATCATGTATCCACATTGTATAATTCATGTTCTTTTAGCAGTCAATATCAATCTAATTATAGTTAAGTATTTACTTGTTTCTTTTGCTGCTTTTATTCCGCCTGTGTGGTTCTTTTCCTTGTATTTATGCAAGACTATTAAAAGCTAGCAAAATATGGAGGAAAAAATAATTGAATAGAGCATGGAGAGGATTTAACACAACTTCTGTAATAGAGAAAGATTAGTATTTAAAAAAAGGATGTAGGAAAGCTGGGGGAATAGCAATTGTTTCTTGTACAATTTCTTTCTTATGCAAATTCAGCCTATCTCAGAAAAAAAACTTTTCTTGTAAGAAGTTGTACTTAGTTTGAAATTGTGCTAGCAATCCCCTTTTAACAACTACTTGGGATCCTCTTCTCATGTGGTGAAATACCTTAGTGACTGTTGGACTTAGGAGACTTGGTAGTGAGTTTGAGTTTTGAATTTTTAGCTCTTCCAAACAAAAATAAGAGAGAAGATCAAATGAAGGATCCTCATGCCTCATGGTAGACCTGCTTCTGGTATGAATCCATGGCCACAAATATGGTGACTATACTTGATTTCAAAATATCTATTTCCAAGCTCTGCTTTTTTCCCATGCCATCATGCATTACGTGATGAGTGGCCCTGAGCACATCTGGAAATTCCAGAAATTGCCACACATCAAACAGATGAGCCAGACTCCAAGTGTGTGCAAAATTCCTTGTGTAATGACAGGAAAGAAGCATTGGAATAAGGAGTCAGTTCACAGTGTTGCACTGAACTCCACAGTCTATTCAACAGTTGTAACGAATAAATTTAAGA
Source organism: Zapornia atra (assembly GCA_013400835.1). Taxonomy (NCBI): domain Eukaryota; kingdom Metazoa; phylum Chordata; class Aves; order Gruiformes; family Rallidae; genus Zapornia; species Zapornia atra. The sequence goes on along the minus strand of VZTU01031270.1, from coordinate 19,215 downwards.
GCAATAGAATACTAAGGAAACCAGAAGAAATTAAGTACCTTTTACCTATAGCAAAGAAATAACATGTCTTTTGAAAGAACTATGTAAAAAAATTTTTTCATCAATGAGTATACACTGACTGCATTACAAACACATAGTAAAGTAGTAACTAGTTATGTCAGCTACTAAGTAGCAACCAAAATTCCACAAAAGTAATAAGACCATTCAAAAGCACCCATCTACAGAGTAAGGTCTAGGATGCTATATATTTGGGTTTGTATCTTCTTAAGTGTATCTACACAGGTCTTCTCTACACTGTAGTGTACTCCCTACTTTCTGTTCCTAGCAAATCAGCTAATCATTCAAACCATCCCCAAAATTTCCTCTGCTTAATAGAACAGGAAATTCCAGTGGAAATCTTACCTTACCTAAAGAGGGCTTATCTTAATTCTTAATGAAAGGTAGTTTAATTCTTTGGGCTTTACCTCATATGTTTTGTCTATTCGTGCCTGACTTGACATCTAGCCAAGCTGACATGGAGACTCCTGGGCAGGTTGCACATTCAGCAGTAGTTCTGCCCATTAACTGGTTGGCAGAGCTCACCAAGGTGTGTCACCTGCCTAGAAATCAGATCAGTTTCGAAAATACTGTTGGGATCTGTGTAGCATGAACAGGAGACTCTGAATTTGTCATGACCCAGAACATGCAGTGAGGGTCTCTAAATTGTGGGACCCATGCTGTTTGCCTGTGTTGTATCAGGTGTGGTTATCTAATATCATCCCTTCCTGGAGCCTTCTAAAGTTTCATTCATCCAAGACATTGAATAAACATTAGATTTGGATGCTGCATTTGCTATGAAAGACAAAAGGACAAATACACCCTCTGATCATATTCCAGGAAGAACTCCAGTATTTTGTTGGGCTCCCTTCCATGTAGCCATTCAAATGGTGAAAATCACAAAGAACATGTTGTCTCTTTTTGGGTGCTTTCAATCCCCTGTTCTGCCTTTGTTTTGGGGATTATCATCCCCAGGAAACCTTAGAATAAAGGAAGTTGATTGACCATCTGCTGAACAGCACGTACAAAAGGTTCTCTGACCTTGGACTTCTCTATCTTGACACTGGAGAATGTCAGCCAGTTGCAGAGGGTTTGTGGGAGCAGTCTGCCTTCCAAAATATTTCCCCAGAACATTTGTACTACACTGCACTTCAAGGCTTTTTTTCTTCAAGTTCCGTTGGGCTCCAGACAGCTCCCTGCTGTCTCAGCACTGTTTTCAGCAGGATACTGGCTAATCATCAAGGAGCAAGGGTCAGAAGGAGGATGATCTTTTTCCATTAAATGTTGCAAGCCTATGCACCCATGCATCCCAGCCTTAGGCCTATATTACTAGGTACCACAGTTGCTTAGTAATATTGCACTTGTCTTGTGCGTAGTCTAGAAATGCACATTGTCACAGAGGCAGCCCACATGTGTGCACACAGCATTATCTGGTGGATCTGAAAGTGATGATAAGTACAGATGAGATGGGCTACCTTGGCTCTTATCACCTCCTGATCACAAGACAAAACAAGAAAAGGGTTCTTTTTCTTCATCTGTTTGCCTCTTGCAACTGCAAGTCTTCATGTTGCTTAAAAACACATTGGAGAACTTAAGCTCAACTGTGCCAAAAATGGCTCATAATTTGGGTTTGCCCCTTACAGGGGCATTTTCAAGTAATTTTTCATCAGGTATATTGCCTCTTGTAGCTGAAATACAAACCAGTAGTGGGACTGAAGTCTGGCTCAGATACAGCAAAGTTGTTATAGTTTGCCTTTTTCTGAATCACCTTTGTGATACACCTCAGTTTTCAGTCTTCACATATGTACAAATCTCTGAAGTATCAGACTACTACTCAAGGCTGTTATTTCTGTTTTGGGTTGTTTGGGTTTTTTCCAGTCCAATTCACCACCACTAAGTTTTCTTACTTGTACCAATGTTACCTAGACTGGCTGTGTGGAGACTTCTTTGCACTGCATGCTCAGTCTGTGCCAATTCCCAGGAAGACAGTCCTCTATCTGGGTGACTTTTTCATCCCTTTGTAAACTACTGATCTCAAAAGTTTTTGCAGTGGCTGCTGAGTTATGCTGTAGCTTGCATACTGACAGGGATGAAAGGGCTTTTTGTACCAGTCCCTGCTTGCTTGCGTGGAAAGTGGAACCACTTAACTTAGTGGCATTATACTCCTTCCTTGAATGATATGTGTAGTAGGTAAATCACAGGAGGGATGGTCATTAGCATGATTAAGATAAAGCTATATAGCTGGGCTATAAGATGTGCACACTCTTTCTTCTAGGTCCCTGGATAATCTACCCAATAATCAGTATTCCAAAATAAAAAATGAGCTTCTCAATCCATTGGAGATATCCAATTTTTAAGAATACTTCCATATCTCCTGTAACATCTCCCAGTGCCAGAGCAGCAGCTGTAGCTCTCATGGGCTCACAGATAGAGCAAATATTGCTGTTGCTTCTCTCAGTAGAACTGCAAAGTTGTGCCAAGTGTTATGGTTGGCAATGGCACTGGTTTTCCTGTAGTTTCTGTTGGAATTGCTACTAGTTATTAGTAGGTTTTGATAAATATTCATAGGATTTATTATTAATGGTTGCAGTTGCTTCATCAGAATCTGCTAGAGTTGTTTTGCTGGTCCTTCCCCTTCACCGCATGTTCTGGATCTGCTTTTTCCCATGGCTGCAATGTTAATGTTTGCCATTATGTGCAGGTAACCCAGCCCAAGAAATGGTTGGCATGGCTCCAACAGTAAATCTTTTTTTTTTTTATTTGACTAGAAATAAAGATAGAAAGTGATGTGGTCCACTGCATGAAAAAAAAAAAGAAGTCTTTTCGGGCATCTATGCCCTTTTGCCACTGTGGTGGTCTAGGAAGGAGGGAACAAGTTTCAGTGCTAGATCCTCTATCCAGTTCTTCTTACACAACAGCTACTACAGGTGAAGATGGCCATTCCTAAAGGCTGGGGCCTTAGCCAGAACTTGGCAGTGACTATATTGCTGCTGCCCAATTAAGCCTCTCTACTGCATTTGGAAAGGCCCTATATGTCCTGCTGCAATCCTCACAGTTACAATGCCCCAATTTCTTAATTTTTCATGTGCAGAGGAATATTTTGAAATCTCAGGTGTTGATGTATTTAGTAGGGGACATCACTGTATGAACTTCTGCTTGTTAAAAACTGAGCTCTCCTGCATAAGTTGGGCCTCATCAGCCTGGAGAAGAGAAGGCTCCAAGGAGACCAATTATGGCCTATCTATAATTAAAGGTATCCCACAGGAAAGTGGTAGAGGGACTGTTCAACAAAGAGTGTAGTGATAGGACAAGAGGGAATGGCTTCAAGCTGAAAGAGGGTAGATTTAGATTAGATGTTAGGAAGAAATTCTTTACTATGAGGCACTGGCACAGGTCGCCCAGAGAGGTTGTGGATGCCTCATCCCTGCAGTGTCCAAGGCCAGGTTGGATGTGACTTGGACACTTTGAGCAACCTGGGCTAGTGGAGGGTATCCCTGCCCATGGCAGGTGGTTGGGACTAGATGGGCTTTGGGGTCACTTCAAACCCAAACCAGTCTGTGATTCTATGATTCTGTATACAATAAAGGCAAATAAGCAATAAAAATCAGCTATCCAGCAATAAGAAAAAGAACTGACTCAATAGTCACATAATAGTTCCAAAAATAAAAAAAGGGGTTTCCTCTTTTCCAAAATAGACCTCATTTTGTGTACAAACTTAATTAAACAGCTATGATTGCATAACATTTGAGCATAAAAAATGGATTTTTAGTCAAGGGGATACTTCTGATTTATTTATATAATGATGTCTTTTTAATACTTACAAATGTCCATGTAATATTAATGTAGAAATATCCAAACTGTTCTTTGAAACACAGAGAGGCCCTAGTAAGTATGCAGTTATTTTAATTGGTTTAATAAATTCAGCTGTTACTTGTGTCAATTTCTGTCATGTTAATTTTAAATGTGTATAGCTGAGTGTGTGTTTGGAGTGATACACCAAATACACAGACTCACATAGACCTATTGAACCCAGCATTTCTTGTTTCCAACAGCTAATTTTCAGTTTTCCCAGGCCTTTCTACTTCCTCCATGCAGAGTGGTTTGGCTACAGTTTCTAATTGTGTGAGTCAGATGTTCTTCCTTTTCCACAGCCTCCCACTTTGAAATCAATCTTTTCCAGATTCATGGAGCAGAGAAATATAAAGTGCTTGAGAACTGAGCAATTGATGGCAGATCCTATATTTAAAAACTAATAATATTTTAACTGCTGAAGTTGAACTGGCTAGTCTGAGAACTGAAAGTGTACAACCAAGAAAAAGCAAACACCAGATGGCTTTTGATGCAAGGGATTTTCTTTCTGTAGAATGAGAGTTTTAATTTAAAAAACTTTCCATTCATCATCTTGGCATAGATTTTAAGCCACAAATGAGACATATAATTGATTTTTTTCTATTCCTTAGCACACAAAATTCCAGTCTGGAAAAAAAAAGTTGCTCTAATGACTCCCTTGCGTTGAATAGACAGACTTGAGGGGCCAGCAATGAAGCCAGCTAAATATAAGCTTCTTTTCCCACACTGGTAAATGGAAAACCTTGATGACAGGCAAATGATTACATTATAATGTGTTTCCTCTAATATGTGTAGTAAGTGTGTTGTCAAAAGAAAGCTGAAAAAAGCAATTTGATCCCTCCTTCTACTAGCTATAGGGCCAACAATTCAGCTTCTTAGTTTCTTACAAACCCACCTTCACAGAGTTTTAACTGCTGTCAGGTCAACCACAATTGTGAGTAGGTAGACCCAGTCAGTACCAGGAATTTGCTGATTTATTGCAGTTTTATTGCAATCAGAAACCAGATAAATAAGAAGGAGATAGTGCACTAGTACAAACTAATTTGAAAAATGAGTGTTTTGGTATCCAGTGATATTTTTTCTGCTTCTTAAAATATGCTGTGCAGATACAGGCTTGGAAATAGGTAGGTGAGCTGATCAACTGTATTGCAGATAAAAATGGGCTGACTTATGACCCGTTATGCTTGCATCTGTTCTGTTGAGCCTTCATTAACTTCTATCAGTATTTTTCTTCCCATGTAGTTTACAACAAGTCTTTTTTGCATCATGTGAGTTTTGCATTTCTTTCTTTCTCTTGTCCTGCCTACTTCTGTCCTAGAGATGAAACAAACCAAAATTTTCTTGAGCTATGTTGAAAACACCATATTGTGATAGAAATACAAGGAAGACAAGCAGTCTTGTATGCTGAAGGAAGAAGTCTGCATAGCTTCTATTGTCTTTATAAGTCACTGAGTCTTATTATTGCTTGATTTTATTTTATCTGTTACCTGTTGCTTGATTTGCTACTTTTTTGAATTTTTTCTCTATTTTTTTTTTAAATGCCAAAAGAATTGACACATGCAAATGAAATGATACTGCAGTCTTGAATAATTTTCATTCATGGCTGCAGAGTCGTGGGGTCACATGGTCATGTGTACAAGTAAAAGAAGAAATAACGTTTGTGTGGTGGTGGAGGAGGTCCTAAAGCAATAGTTAGCAGTGGAGAGCACAGCACTGCCTGAGGACGCCAAACCCCATCATCAGGCTAATGACAGTCATCTGTCTCAAAATAAACAAATATTCTGGAAATAAAAAGAAGAGACAGATTATTTTTAAAGTCAAATGTATAGCTGAAATCTTTCCAACTCAAGGGAACTTGGCTCTTAATGTCAGATTCCTGTGTACCGAAAACTATGCCAGAGGCCTCCCACTCCAGCAGTCTGTTCCAAGACCCTACAGGAAGACATCCAATGCTGCATTTCTGGTTCTTCCAGAGTATTTGGCAATAATAAATTTTTCAACATTTTCACTAGATTTTGTTTCTAAGTTTTTATGCAGAAAGATCTTTTATTTCTACTTACTTATTTGAAAATACTCATGAAGCAACCATTTCATATGCAATCTACTTTTATTCTACTAAATGAATGTAAGTCCCAAGGCCAAGCCAGCTAAGAGCCTGGTGTGTTCTAGATAGCTGCCATGCTTGTTAGCCAGTATTTCTGATTAGGACACTTCTGTGTAAAACATTAAGTCATGAAACAGTATAGCAACCTGGCTGGCATCTGATATTGCTGCATAGAATCATAGAATTGTAGGGGTTGGAAGGGACCTCAAGAGTTCATTGGGTCCAACCCCCCTGCCAAAGCAGCTCCCTAGGACATATCACTCAGATAGGCGTCCAGATGGGTCTTGAATATCTCCAGAGAAGGAGACTCCACCACCTCCCTGGGCAGCCTGGCCCAGGGCTCTGTCACCCTCACTGTGAAAAAGTTCTTCCCCATGTTGGTGCGGAACTTCCTGTGCTCCAACTTGCAGCCATTGCCCCTTGTCCTGTCCCCACAGACCACCGAAAAGGGGCTGGCTGATTCCCCCTGCATCCCCTGCTTAAGATAATTATAGACTTTAATTAGGTCCCCCCTTAGTCTTCTCAAGGCTGAAGAGTCCCAACTTACTTAGCCTATCCTCATAGGGGAGATGCTCCAGGCCCCTAATCATCTTCGTAGCCCTTTGTAGCAAGGTATTATGGGTGTGTAGTGTCAGACTGAGCAGGCATGTCTCCATGTTTAGATTACACACATTGCTACAACGCCTGTGTGACAGAGTAGAAGGCACATATGCGGTCTCTTCCCAGTGCTAGCAAATTCACCCAGAGCCCTTGTGTGAGCACAGACTAATTTTCAGAGTCTAGACACAGAGTTTAATTATAAACACATGCTTATATTTAGAACACTATACAAGCAGAGCTATCAACATGTGGATTGTTGATGTGTGTTTATACCTAATAGATGCCACTTCAGAAGTCAGCATAATTCCTACAAACAAACCCTATGCAAAAAGCCCGTGAAAACATATTCATGCCTTCAAAGTCAATGAGACTAGGCTCTCTCAGAACAGATCTCTGAGTTGGAAATTCTCTTAATCTATAACATTTGCATTAGCAAAAATGTGCCAAATATCACAGTACTTCATTAAGACAAACATCCTATAAGCAGTCAGTCTTTAGAATGGCTAGCATCTACGTAGCCTCAAACACTACCTGAAATAATGCTCAGAAATTATCAAAAAGAATAAATGCCAGGCATTCTTTATAGTTTGCATCATTAGGCAACCAGACACGCATCCTATGCTATCATTACTAAATCATGTAGTTTAGGTTTTTTAGTTGCTTGGAAGAATGCATGAAAAAGTTCCAATCTCAATATTAAGAGGCCATGTCTGGGCAAACTGTCTGTCTGTATTTGTAGTGTTGTTGACCAAGCTGAATGTGTGGTAGTTGCTCTCTCATTTAGTACTCCGTATTTAATGCTTTGCATATTCTGGGCACTGAATTGTTATGTATTATATTATTTGCTAATCACAAATGTTCTTCCTGTGTTTAACTCAAAACTGCTTGTATATGTGATCCAAGCCAGAACATAAGCAACTTCCCAAAGGTGAAAAGCTTGTTCATCCCAATATTGTTTTAGCTGTACTGTCTCATACCAAATTTGTGTGTACTACAAAAAGGAATCAGCAGCTTCTTAAACCAGAGACTTATGACTACTGTCCAGCATCAGAATTAAAAGCACTGAAATTCCTTGAGAAATACTGTGCTTATTTCCATCTCAACTATCAGTATGATAGTCAGAAATGCTTTGGGGAGGGTAATTGCTTTTCGTGAAGTCACAATCACAATGTTGAAATCTTGGTAGGTTCAAAGAGTTCAAGGATATAGTTAAATGTCTATTGTGCATTCAAAATCAAACCCAAATACTAACTTTTAGAGCTTTCCCTGCTTCTGAGACCAAACTCTAATGATTACTGATCATATTCCATAAAGTACGTCTTTCTTGTGGTAGCATATAATAGGAAACTATGAGCCATAGGAGTCTTGTATTCTTTCCCTACTACTAAACAAGGAATATGTTTATATTTTTTTTTTCTTCTATTTCAAGTTCATTTTTGAGAAAGCAAAATATTTATGCTAACAACAATACCTTTTCTTTTTTCTTTTTAATCTGAGAAACACTACAAAAAGAAGGTGGAGGTCTAAGTGATAGTCTTTCATTCTCAAATAAAGAAACTGGGACACAGAGAGTTAAATGCCTTGGCTAAAGCTACCTGAAAACTTTATCTGTTAGTTCTGCTGACAGCTATGATGCATTTGTTTATATTGATAAAGATATATATCTTTATATTTGCTGTAAGGATAGAGCATATCTTTTGCATGTTTGCTCTGCTCATACACAGTTGTAAAAGCTGTGATTTTTTTTTCTCACAGTTTTGTAAAATAAATATCCCATGAAGTAATAATAATATTTGATTGACTATACAGACACATCAAAGGAAGTGGCTCAAATTAATGTGCATAATAAGAAAACCTTCTGGGTCAGCAGACAAGACCCTATAGCAAATGGACTGAAATTAAAAAATACAGGTTGATGTAGAGATTAAATGAAGTTTTTCCTGAAGTATATTCCATTTGTGTAAGAGTGTCTAAAGGTTGTATGACTTCATTTTCTTATTGTCACAGCTGACAATATCCCAGCTTCAGCTGCTGTTTAATATTCTAGTAATGCAGATTTCACTGCAGTTTCTGATAAATATTAGAGAATTACTTTTATATACCTACCTCACGGGTGTTTGTCAATTATGTACTCAATAGCATACTACAGTAGCTTTTGCATTTCACTGTATGTTTCTGGACACCTTTAATCATGAAAATGCTTAACCAGCAAAAGAAATAAGACCTGGAAGATCAACTGAGTGTATAGATTTTTATTGTTACCAAGGTTCATTTCTGAGGTAAACAAGCTTTCATCTCTCTATCCTAGCATCCTAAAGATAGCTATTGTAATCATGTCAATATTCATTCACAAAACGATGTGAATAGACTTTTAAAACCTCAAACTTCACTTTACTGCACTTCATCAACTTTGAAAGGAATTCAGGGTTTTCAAGGAATGCAGAAGGGAGATAGAAAGCAGTTCCTTCCTTTTGATTTCACTGTTATTTTTTTGCATTGGCTTTTCTATCACGCAAAATTAAATACTTTGGTGTTTATTTCCGTCTTGTTACTAGTAGGCATCAAACTCTAAAATGTCTGTAATGCAGGCTTGTCATGCAATATTTTATATTTAAGAGACTGTATTTCTGAGTATTATATATATATAGTATTTTTATACATATTATATAGTATTATATATATNAATATGTATAAAAATACTATATATATATAATACTCAGAAATACAGTCTCTTAAATATAAAATATTGCATGACAAGCCTGCATTACAGACATTTTAGAGTTTGATGCCTACTAGTAACAAGATGGAAATAAATACCAAAGTACAATATTTTTGTCATGTGTATGTATTGCTGTATGCATATGCATAGATATGTGTAAATATGTATGCACAGTTAGTGCCACACAGGGGGGAAAAAAAAGCTCAATTTCAAATTATGCCTCTTATTTCTAAAGAAGGAGTATTGCTCAGTGCTAAAAAATGTAAGTGTCCTAGTCATAGCAATTTCTGACACAGCATTTAGTAAAACCAGAGACATAACAAGCAAGAAGAGCTGGAAAATATTTGTATACTTATTAAGGGCTAATAAAGCTGATCAAAAGCACGACTGCCACAGACATTATGTAATAAGGAATAGTAAGTTCATCTGTTTCTAAAGGATGTGATTTGAAAGAATAGCAAATAATTTGCAAGAGTTAGAGCAGAACTTTAAGAGGTAGCATTACTCAGCAAGTTTCATACAGAGGAGTCAGCTCTCATTTCTTTGGGGATTTTAGATGTTCAGTTTTAGCTGGCTACAGAGAATGTATCATTGATGTTTCTTGTTTAAAGTGTGGAAAGGACACATTCTAGAGAAAAAAGAAAAATAGTAATAACAGCAGTGATCATACCAGGAACTATTTAACTTCTGAAGTTTTAAGTAATGTAGAACTGTGATTTGTCCCATGGCAGAGCAGATATTAAAGGTAACCCTTCTACTAAGTAGCTGGAGAAGGGTAAAAGGAGAATGGCAAACTGGTCAATCAGCTTTGCCACAAAGAAAAATAGAGTGTCAGCCTGTCTTGCCTTGTACAGTGGCTCACTTAAGACAGTTTGTGGTGTCTCAGAAACGTTGTTGCCACTTGACACAAATCACTTAAGACAACAACCCATCCTTTTGCTAGGAGTTTCCAGGATCATGGGACAGAACATGTTGCCATTTGCTCTATGCCGTTTCTGCCTGTCTTTCTCCTTCCTCCTTTCCTGTCTGGGCATTTTGACATTTCTTTCTTTGTCAGCTGTGCTGCTCCTTATTCTCACCACACGCTGGTCCCCCGACCTGTGCCTGTCCTGGCCCAGTTCATGAGTATCTACTGAGCCTGGCAGCCCTCTCCTAACACCCCAAGCCTCAGCATGTATCCATGCTTCAGGAGTACTGCTGGGGACTGTCTTATCTGTAGCCATGCCGAGGACTAGCTGTATTTCTGACCTGTCTGGAGCCCTAAGCCCCACACCTCTGTGCCTGACCTACATCTGAAGTGGTGCTATGAGCTGCGCCTCCTCATTATGCTCAGGGTTCATTCTCATGGTCCTCCCTTGCCTGAGGTCTCACTCCTTCACGCCTGCCTTGTCCCTGGAACCCTGCCCTGCTATCTGTCTTCTCACCACACCTGGTTCCCATCACCTTCCCAGCCCCTAAGCTTAACTCCATCATGTTTCCTCTGCCTCCAAAACAGCACTGGGGCTGTGGCACCTTAGTGCTGCCCTGCCTGTCCTACCACCTCTCTCAGCCCAAGGCCCTGAAGCTCTGCTGCACTTTTACTGACAGTAAATCTCATCCCAGTGCTCCAGACTGTGTGTCTCCTGTTTTCTCTTGCTCCACAAACTTTGAGCTCAGTCCCACTGTCCTATGTCATGAGCACTTGATACATATAAAATTGAACACAGACACTGCCCACACATGACTGATTTGTGTTTTATTCTCTTCAGGTGTGATTCGATGAAATGTAATAATGCTGAATAGCTTGATGTAGACGTAGCTTAAGAGACAATTAATATAACTTTAATATAAGAATTTTCATGTTTCTAAGAATAGATTTGGTTTGAATTTTAGTAGAATATGGCTGTAACCATCATGTGCTGCAATGAAGGATACCTGCTCAATAGTTACCAAGGCTATTGAGTTTCGATTCTGGCTTTGCGAGACATCAGATGAACGCTGGGTTCATGCTTTTCCAGGTGAAGTAATCTAAGTGTTGGTCTGCCAGATAGGCATGAAACTAATTACAGGACAAGTTTCCAAGTATCATGACTCTCAAATTGTTCCCAGCATGGCAGGTCTCTGCAGTGAGCTGTTGTGGCTCACTCTAGCTTCTCTAACTGACTTCTGGAACACCATGTGGGACAGCAGTGGTAGGGCATGATGTCACTGACCTAGGAGAAAAATTGCTCCCACCAGGCTGAGAATCTGGTGAATAATCCCTTTACAGCCTTAAAGAAGAGTTGCAGTTTGTTCAGATGGGCAGGAATTACAAATACCTTCATTTTTCTGCTCTAGCTGTTTTGATGCTTTTGTCTTAGGCCAAATCTGGCACAGGGTTATGCTGCCAGGGTCATCCCAAGGCCAGGAGTAAAGGTAACTGACATTGGCAAAACTGTGGGAGCAGGAAAAAGACAACAGGAACATAGAAAAAGATATGCAGAAGTGAAGTACACAGTACCTGGGGAGGAATAACCGACTGTATCAGTACAGGCTGGGAGATGACCTGCTGGAGAAGAGCTCTGTGGAGAAGGATCTGGGGGTCCTGGTTGATGACAGGTTGGCTATGAGCCAGCAGTGTGCACTGGTGGCTAGGAGAGCCAATGGGATCCTGGGATGCATTAGGAAGAGTGTGTCCAGCATGTCTAAGGAGGTGATCCTCCCCCTCTACTCTGCCTTGGTCAGGCCACACCTGGAGTATTGTGTCCAGCTCTGGGCTCCCTGGTATAAAAAAGACAGGGATCTGCTGGAGAGAGTCCAGAGAAGGGCTACAAAGGTGATTAGGGGCCTGGAACATCTCCCCTATGAGGACAGGCTGAGTGAACTGGGACTGTTCAGCCTGGAGAAAAGAAGACTTAGGGGGGACCTAATTAGTGTTTATAAATATCTTAGACATGGGATGCAGGGGGAATTGGCCAGCCCCTTTTCAGTGGTCTGTGGGGACAGGACAAGGGGCAATGGCTGCAAACTGGAGCACAGGAAGTTCCGCACCAACATGGGGAAGAACTTTTTCACAGTGAGGGTGACAGAGCCCTGGGCCAGGCTGCCCAGGGAGGTGGTGGAGTCTCCTTCTCTGGAGATATTCAAGACTCTGGACGCCTATCTGAGTGATATGTCCTAGGGAGCTGCTTTGGCAGGGGGGTTGGACCCGATGAACTCTCGAGGTCCCTTCCAACCCCTACGATTCTGTGATTATTCAGTCAGCTTCATTTTAGGAGGAAAATATATACAGGGTCACATCTGTTACCGGTCGTGAATATCTCAGAGCTGTTCTTACATTGTATGTCCTCTGAGGCCATCAAAACCTAATGCATTGGTAAATAACAGCATGCCTAACTCAAAGTCCCTCAATCAATATGCAGAAACCTCAGAAAACTGGAACAGTCTCACAAATATGTCTCCATCCCTGGAGAGGTTCATGCATGAGATGTGACAGCTACATAATTAATGTGTTGAGGTATCAGGAAGGACAGAAAATTTGAGCAACCAGTGTAGCTTCTTCCACAACTTACTTTCCCCTTCACCACAATGAGCAACAACAGATCAGAACCATATTGAATGGGTGGCTTTGGTTTTGTTGCCAAACCTTACTGGTCTTTTGTTTAATATTTTCTAATCTTAATGTTTCTGAATAGACCGAATTTGGTCTGCTTCTATATGTTGCCACTGAAATAATGACTAGAAGTGATATTTCTAAATTCATGCTGTCCATATTATAAGTAAGAGCAAAGAAAAAATAGCAAGAGATTGTCTGACTTTGCTATCTACACTCACAGTGCCTATTTCCTCCCTGATGACCCAAGCACATCAGATCACTGCTCTGAGGCACAGCTCTTGTCTCTCTCTCAAGTTTTCTGTTACAGAAGCTTTTGCTTCTGACTTTGGAGCTTTTGGGACATCAGTTGTTTTGTTTGCTACATCACACCAAATTTTCTGAATTACACCTGGCACGGTTTGCCACATGAAATATTTCATCTGAATCTAAAGAAGAATGAATAGCTGCATGAAAATAAAACTCCTCAGCTAGTATTAAAGAGCTCCTTCACTGATCACTAGAGGGAAGGAAGTGAGATTTGCACATGAGGATTTCTAAACTATAAAAACTTGCAACAAGCATGAGTATGAGCAATGAGGAACTTCCTTCCAGTTATCAAAATTACTGATACTTCCAGAAATCTGAAGTGTTCTAGAATACTAACATACCAGCATTGCATTCTCATGGAAAAGCCTGAAAAGCAAGCTGCAACGTGAAAGACATGAGTCGTGGCTTGATTTACAAGCATATTAACAGAGGAGCTTTAAAAATAAGGTACAAAGAAACACCCTGCCTTGTCTGCACTGGCAGCTTACCATGTGTGGAAAAAAAAGTATCTTTGTGTTTTTAATATTAAGCAAAAGATCTAGGGCATGCCACTGTAAGAACTGAAACATGGAGTACTGCTTATTAATATGCACTAAAAAACCTTGCAGACGTGATCAGGTGCCATTTAGCAGGCTACTTCCACCACATACATTGTTAAACAATGGCTGAAACAGTATTTCCATTGGCCCCAGAATCTGTTTCATAACCTCTAAGAGTGATAAATGATGCAGATGACACGTTAAAATTCTTTGTTATGGCTATTTCCTCTTTGAAGCATCAGATACCCATACAGTATATACTTCTCTGAGGGCGTGTCTTAGTGAGAAAGGAAATTGCATTATTTTGCAGAGAGATGGCATAAAAAACTATTGGTTTATTAATGATTTTTTTAAAAAACTCAAGGAAGTTTGGCTCTAGCTAACTCCCAGTGATTTGAATGTTGAAGTTTCTGCGGGTAGCTGAGTCCCAGGGGTGGAACATATCTCAGCTGGATGTTTTTTTCTAGATTACTTTATCTAAAATAAATATATTTGGTTTTGATGCCTAGTTTCCTAGTAGAAAATGGAATATTTGAAATTTTTTCATGTATCTACTGGGGATAGGAAAACCAATGTACACTTACTGCTATTTTTAGAATTTCAATGATCTTGTTACATGGGTAGTTCCAAAGTTATAACTTATAAACAATACATGTGTTTTTCTACTTATGTTGAGTACGGTCCATAGCAGACCATAGACAGACTAAAACAGTGAACAAAGCTGTTCATGGCAAAGATAGCTTGCCTGTTACTGCTAACAGTAGATGTAACACAGCTGCTCCCAGTTCACCAAGCAAGAGGCAGGACTGATGCATGGAGAGGTGAAGATGCTTGACAATGGTGAGTGAGGGACGGAAGGAGGGAGAAGCTGTCTAAAGGCCAAATCCGTACATATAACCCCAGTAGTATGCAATTTTTTTCCTGCAAGAATGAGCAAGCAAATTACTACAAATGATTGTATGAGGCCACACGTGGAGTGCAAGTTGCTGGCATGTCTTGATGTGCTTCAAAATGTTCCTCTTTTGGCAACAGCAGCACGACCACTACCTGACCTCTAGGTTTTGTGGGTTCAAAGGAAAGCCAGAAACAAAGCAGACTCAGCTTTTGCCTTTAACTCTACTAGGACAGTTATACGCACAAAACAGGATCAAATTCAAAGTCATTTTTGTTATGGCATGTTACTTATTTTCTGAGCCAAGTGTTGACAGAAAGTTGGATTGCTACTAGCTATGTAACTGGCTAGTTGAATATGGAAATTTGAAGCATAAAGTTCAGAGGTCAACAGGGTGAAGAGTGGTAAACTGTACAAATAAAGAGTTTGTATGATTAGCCCATAGATGTTAGTTTTGTCTTAGTCCCTTTACTGGTAGACAGGAAGACCCATGGGAATTCCCAGACACATCCACATCCTTTAGTGTTATACACTTTACTAGTTAGTGTTATCAGCAACATTATGTTGTGCAAACACGTTACGTGAAACGGAAACCATTATACTGCCATTGCTCAGACCACTTCAAATTTTAGTCACTAGAAATGAGGATCAACATCCTCTTTTCAAAATATCTTTCCATTATTAAACACAGAGTGATTGCTGCATGATGTTGTTTCCTCAAATAGCAGCTCAAAGAAGATATTTTTACTCTCCATCACTTATTTTGTATCCTATGTTACCTAATACACAGTGGAGTTTACGCCGCTGCAATAACACACAGTAGGATAAATGTAGGTGTTGTAGGAACAGCTGGTTAAATGATAACTCTCTTTTATTGCACAAGTGTTATCAACATACAGTAGCTATCTCATAACATTATCAATCATGGGATGGACTAGGAATTCTGTCATTTAATTGGAAGAGATGAATGACACTCCTTGATTTGTGTAAAAAGATTAATGTAAACTGCAACAATATCTAGACCTTTATGTACTTTTTTTTACATAGGTCTCAAGGTCTACTACAAAACTAATACAGTATCTCATTTTACCTAACACCACAAGAATTTTTTTAAAAGCATTGCTTATAAAAAGGCCTGGAGGTTGGTGGCCCTGCCTGTGGCAGGGGGGTTGGAGCTCTATGATCCTTGGGGTCCCTTCCAACCCAGACCATTCTATGATTCTATGATAAGCTGCGTTTGGATTCTGTAATAAGCAATTTTACAGAATGCAGTGTTATTGCTTGAAAAGCAGCCTCAGAAGCATGCTTGTTCTTACATTTATCTTAGAAATGGATAAAAACTAATGTTAGTGACAATACTACAGGATTAGTGGATATTGATCTTACTGCTGTTATAGGAAAACTATTTATTCTTTTGCTTTAAATGATCAATGGAAACTTTGATGCAAAGTGATTAATAATTGTACAAAACTATATACTGATACCTGAAGTACCAGGAGGCAAATGAATGGAGCCCCAAAACAGATTAGGGCTTAACAATGATATGGAGTTGCGAGGCTTTTGTTTTTAGCATCCAGGTGCTCTAGCTAGCTGATCTTCATGTGTATTTGCAGGACAAGATCTTATGAGTGATTCTGATACATAACACGTAATAATATTCTGTATCTTTTTGGATAATAGGGAAAATTAAAATGTAATGGAAAAGACTTTAGATTTCAGGGTTCCTCTGTCTGAAATAGTAGCATGTAGTGTTGGATCCCAGATATTCTTAACAGAGTTGGGATTATTTCCATAGCTATTCAATATTTAGTTATGGCTTGCAGAACAGAACCATGGTACTTAGCAAGTATTTCAGCTATTGGATTCTTATCCTGTAAACAGCTATTCCTGTAAGGATGACTATAGAAGTCCTGTGAGTTAGACTTTCTCATTTAAGGGAGTTTCTCATGTATAGTGCTAGTGCTGATTCAGTGTAACTTTATTGAAGATGAATAAATTATTTACATAACTCATGCCATTGCGTATTCTCTAACACTGTCACTAACTGCTGGTTCCATGGCTGTATTCCATTCACTGTTGATTTTTCCTCTCATGAGTAATTAAGGTGAAACTTTAATTGAGCAGGTAATTTATGAGACGTCTCTTCAAGAACATGAAGGTAAGCTAAAGGTAGTATAAACAATAGGGCAGCTAAATAATAGACATCTTGACTCAACGTGAGTAGCCACATAGAAATTGTTTTTAACTTGCTGTTGAGATGTCAGTGTTTATAGAGCAGGTTGTAAATTCTTTGTCAGGGGAGCCTATTGGCACTAAGCAAACAGTCACCTTTCCTCCCGCTATTATCAGGCTGAACAAGGAAGGATGTTCAGTATTTTCTTTTCAAGCAACCAAAATGCCATGTCTTTGAGTTTCTTTCAGTCTTGTCCAGTTTCATAAAATCATGCAGAAACACATTATGACACACGAAGAGCCTTATCCTGCAACTCCTGACTACAGCAGTGATTCTTCTTCTTCTGTATAGAAATTCCAGTAATAGGCCACACTGTGCAGTGAATACAGTAAAGTCTACAGATAGCCTAATAACTTGAATGGATTCTCTACTGGATGCCTTGGTTTGGTTGGAAGCATTAGGTTTGAATAGACTAGATGGTCTAATGCCTTCTCTACATAAAACCTGTGTTATTTTTAAGAAGAAAAAAACCAGCAGGGAAATACATGTTTCTGCCCAAGCTTCAGGATACAGTAATAGGATTTGTTTAAAAAAAGACAGCTATAAAACACAGATAGAATTGTGCATGCTTTGAAACATCTAGACATGAAATTATTTTTAGGCAGTCACTAGAGGAACCAGTGAAAAGCAGTGCCCCGAAAGCCCAAAACTAACAGCAAAGACAAAACTGCACTTAAGCCACTTAGAAGAATCTGTAAACCAAGTGATGCTGGCTAAGAGAGCCAATGGGATCCTGGGATGTATCAGGAAGAGTGTGTCCAGCAGGTCGAAGGAGGTGATCCTCCCCCTCTACTCTGCCTTGGTCAGGCCCCACCTGGAGTATTGTGTCCAGTTCTGGGCTCCCTGGTGTAAAAAAGACAGGGACCTCCTGGAGAGAGTCCAGAGAAGGGCTACAAAGGTGATTAGGGGCCTGGAGCATCTCCTGTATGAGGACAGGCTGAGTGAGCTGGGACTGTTTAGTCCGGAGAAAAGAAGACTTAGGGGGGACCTAATTAGTGTTTATAAATATCTTAGACATGGGATGCAGGGGGAATTGGCCAGCCCCTTTTCAGTGGTCTGTGGGGACAGGACAAGGGGCAATGGCTGTAAACTGGAGCACAGGAAGTTCTGCACCAACATGGGGAAGAACTTTTTCACAGTGAGGGTGACAGAGCCCTGGGACAGGCTGCCCAGGGAGGTGGTGGAGTCTCCTTCTCTGGAGATATTCAAGACTCGTCTGGATGCCTATCTGCGCAATATGAGCTGGGGAGCTGCTTTGGCAGGGGGGGTGGACCCGATGATCTCTCGAGGTCCCTTCCAACCCCTACGATTCTGTGATTCTGTGATACGGCTTTCAGTCTGGGGGCAAGAGCAGGGCAGCCAAAATTGCCCGAGAGTGACATCATGCGGGGAAACCCGTGGCGGCAGCACTTCTGTGAGGGCCTAATGTCCAGCCGACGGTCCAGGCTGTCTCGATTCGGCGGGGGAGCTTTTTTGTTGGCAAACGTTCAGTAGATGAATCTATGAATATAAATTTTCCTTGTAAGAACTAAACTATCAACGAGGGATCCCGTGCTCGCACAGAAGACTTCCTTCTAATCCTTGTAATGAATCTGTTGTATATCTCGGTGCTGATAGATACTGCACTGCCTTGGTCTCCACCTCATTAATGAAAAGCTCTTGTCCTTTTCATTCAGAACTAGATATTTCTACAGGCTCCGTGTGGTTCAGCTGAATGCCTTTTGCTAGCTGCCTGCTTGATTTGGGTTTACCCTAGGTTATTCTGTTCTCTTCATTGCTCTCAAGAATGCCTTTCATCCTTCCATTTACAAAATTTCCAGAACAAGCCGTGCTTCTCCTACCTTACAAACCCACAGCTTCCACTTTACAATTACTCTGAAACTCAAACAATTCCCTTGCCTGTTTTGCTTTTTGTTTGTTTGGGGTTTGTTGGGTTTTGAGGGGGTTTCTTGGGGGGGTGTTGTGAAGAGCAGTAAAATTAAATCTCTGTGTTCTGTATTGATGCACTCAGATGTATCGACATATTTACTCTTTGAACAGAAGAGGGACATTAACACTCTTGAACAACAGAAGCAGTTCCAGTTCAAACTCTTTCATCTTATGCTATGCATGCTGTTTACCAGTCAGAACACTGAGTAAGTACATTGTAATTCTGACATTCCACAAAACTACAGCTCTAGTACTGTTTCTTGTCCAGGTTGGTATATAAAGTACCATGTAATCCTGAAACACTGATCCTCTTGCTCTGTTCTAAAACCTTGAGATGAGTCAGCTCTAAAGTTTATTATTGGATTCAGTTCAGCAAACACACTCAAAGCACTTTCTTAGGGTCAGGCTGTACTGTAGCTTGCATACTGACAGGG
>VZTU01031268.1:0-13356 GCA_013400835.1 Zapornia atra | reverse complement strand
ACCTGAAATATTACTGCAGTACAACAGTGACAGGTCAGAAGGCATTCTGTTAGTAGCCCATCAGCAATTAAAATAAAAGGTTGGCAAGTTTAACTGTAGTAAGACATTCTATATTATTAACATTAGTCTCTTGAAGTATTTTTTATGAAAGCCATCAGAATACTTTACAGATTAAGGATTCAAAGTCACTGAAATAAAAGATCAGAGTCAACAGAACTTTTCAAGTTACTTCAAAGAGAAGAGAGCAGACTTTAAGACGTAAGTCTTACCTGAACATTGCTTTTGGGATAATGGAAGAAAAATGGCTTCAAGACTGGAGACCTACATACACAAGACAAAAAGCATTAAGTGCATTTAACCAGAAATTAATGGAAGTGTCGTATCATACATCTTCAGACTATTTGTTCACCAGACAAGCACTTGAGAAATGAAACAGTGTTTAGCCATTATTAGCAATGGTTTTCTAAACAACTGGGGTAAACCTGAGAAGTGTCAAAACTCCTTGTTTATTAAGAAAGGAAGATTTTATTAAAAAAGCACCCATGAAAGCTTCGTAGGAAGAGTAGCCAAAGTAATGAAAATATCTTCTTGACAAAGGATGCACTTCATGACACTGAAATTTACTCCACTGTCATCAGCACAACCTTGATACCTAGACTAGTTACAGAGAACTACTGGAAATACACTATCTCCACAGGCAAGATGGACATATCAAAGTATCTGCTTCGGGAAAGGAAAGTTTTAGATGCTCTTGTGAATAAGTATGGGAAAGGTAAGCATATGAACAAAAATCTGCTGCTGATTTATATCTAGAAAAAAAATGAATCAAACCAGGATTTCTTTTTACCTCCTATGCTTAATATTTTGTTCCACATGCTCACCTAATGGGTTCATGTTAACATTTTGTGGGATGTCCTGGCACATCTGACCTCACATTTCTAGGTGTAGTGGGCTGGTACAGACATAGGTTTGCTCTGCCCATATTCCAAATAGGAGCTACAAGAGAAACCTGGTTCAGAAATCTGCATGTACTGGCACATACTTGAGCTACTGCCCTGCCAATAAAGTCATATTTAGAATTCTCCCTACAGCTCATTAAGCAAGTACTGTTATGAGCTGGTCAGAGACTTAGGCAACTCATATTCAGTAACTCAGTAAGGAACTTCACTATATGCATACATATCTTGCAGCACTTGCTATTACCTTGCTATAAGTTAAGAATAATGTGCAATGGAAAGAACAGTTGCTTCTGTGGTTGCTGTTTCAAGGTGAGGAAGTTTGTGAGGGTGAGTGGTAGGCACATTATCATCACACATTGCAACAATGATCAGGAGTTCACTTACACTCTGGGGCGCCCTCCAACAACTCCAGTGAGGCCAGGTGCTGGAAGTGAAAAATGAAATTCACAAAAGAACTGTTAAAGCCATCTTCAAAACACTGGAACTCATAGCTTACCATAGCACGAATCATTCCTATAATGCACATTTGATAAATGCTTGGAAAAATATCTAGCAAATTATCTGTGGTCTTAAAAATTAATAAAGCTGAACATCTTACGACAGTTAAAGGCAGAACATGTAGAAGACACTCAGAATTTT
The DNA here is from genome assembly GCA_013400835.1 of Zapornia atra. Taxonomy (NCBI): domain Eukaryota; kingdom Metazoa; phylum Chordata; class Aves; order Gruiformes; family Rallidae; genus Zapornia; species Zapornia atra. The sequence continues at coordinate 11,758 of VZTU01031268.1, read as the reverse complement.
AAGAAAAAGCATTGTTTGAAAATATAAAAATAATAAATTAAATCTTTAGGTTCTTCTTACGAATATTTTTTTAAAATCAATGCCAGTCAGGCAGTACAATTGATAGTAAAAGAACTTGGCTCTGGGTTTTCTGTTGCTTTATTTACTTTTAAAGAGAGCAGAGAAACAATTCTGACCTGAACCAGTTTGTTTTGGTACTTGTTCAGTATGACTTTGCTTCTCAAATTAACTGTTTCAGATTAACTTGCATCTTTCTCTAGCATTTTCACACCTCACCTTTTTTTTTTAAAGGTGCTGGGTACTGTTGATTCCATGGTCTCTCTGATTTAGGTACTTCATAATCCCATGTTTGCACTACATCAGCACTGTGATTAGACTCTTGTTTATTCTCAGTATCAGGTTGCCAGGCTTTGCTACCATTAAACCCACCCACTCCGGTCAGTATTTCCAAAAGACAGTTCTCCTCTCCTCATCCTGAGAGTAGCCTCTCAACCCTTCTTTCTGGCACAGACAGCATGCCTATACAATACATTCGAGCTCTGTAGAGTATTACAGGGGAAAGAAGTGGTCAAGTGCACACATTAAATCAGTCCAGGAACTGACCATTGTGTGAAGCAGTGCCCTATAAACAAGTGCTGTGGAAAGCTGCTCACACTGCATATTCACCCAAGTTAATCCTGGCTAAAATGGGCTTCATGCTTCCTCCAGGTGTTGAATTCTCTGTCTGTGCTTCAGACTAAGCCATATAAACCGTGCTGTTCTGGAAAGACGCTCACGCTGATAACCTCTAATTCCCAGCAGGCTGTTCTAGCTTGCATTCAGTGCCTTTGTCATATCAGGGGATGCCAGTAGCAGCATGGATGGTACAACACAGTATGGATTACAGTCTTGCTATATTCAGGTTCATGGAAAGTGATTTCCTTGAAATCGGGGTTACAGAGGTGTTTAATGAAGTTTTCAAAGAGAGGTGCTGTAATGTAGCCCTTTTCTTGATCACATGGCTCTAATCAGAGGCACAACTGGAATCAGCAAAATTAAAACTCAGCATACATCTGAATGACTGATAGAGGTAAGTACAGTAAACAAAGTTAGGGAAGAGGCCTTTTATCTAAGGCTAGTCCATAATTAAAGCATGGCCAGTGTGCTAGTTAATATTATGTGCTACTTGCACACTCTTAACTAATTCACAAGACTAGACTTCACTATATTTTTAGCCAGAGGCTAGAAAACCAAGCAAGCCAACCTCAAAACACAGCAGCCTTTAGAAGGTGCTACAGTTGACAATAATTTGAAGGGATAGGGGGTGTTAGCATTAGCTAGATCTCTTTCCCCAAAAAAGCCAGATTTTTTTTTTTTAAGTGCACAAAAAAAGAATGGCTTCAACACCACCACACCCAACCCTCCCCCACAAAAAGCCATGAATAACCACCTCCTTGCCCAGTAAATACTGCTGCAAAAAATGTGGTAGTGGGTAGAATGTGTGGGTAGAATGTGAAAGAATCCCTTCCCTTGGCATTACACAGTTTTAAACAGCCTTGGGTTGAATCTTCCCCTGGACCATTCCCCATGCACTCATTTAAGCAGAAAATTGCCATTGACCATTGAAACAACTGCAGTTATTTTACTGAATTATGTGCCTAGTTTGTTTATTTAGGTTGTTGGGGGAGGATGCTGGCTATGGTAAGGTCATGTTGAAAATATAGGTTCGAAAAGTTAATTTAAATTATCTGTGGATTGTCACATGGCTCAATTCCTGCTAGGCAGCTGAACTGCTCATTAAGGATATCGGATTTTGTTCTAACATCAGTTTCAACTTCCTGAAAGCTCTGAAAGAAAGCTCTTCACGTGTCTGCTCTCGCACAATGGGAACTTGGCTCCTACAACAAAGCAGTTCTCTGAACACTGACAAGAAAACAATCCAAGAGCAACCACTGCTCACACCTCAAGGCTATGATAAGCTTCTAATGTTGCCTGCTATTACTAGCCCTGCCAGATTCTCCAACGTAGGCTACTGTAATAGCAGCTGTGTCTCTGGTGATACTACTGTTACCCCTGCACCTACGTGCAACTGCAAAGCTACACCAATATACACAGTTACAACATTATTAGTTTCTATCTTACAGTTATCCAATTGATTGTTTATGTTAACATAAGTAAGATAGGAGCATTTGTAAGTACAAATTAAATTTTATCTATATCCAATTCCTATTTAGACTTCAGGCAGAGATGAAGCAAATCAAAGCAGAGATTTGTTATTTCTGTAACCAGCACTAGAGTACAACACCTCACCACAGCCTCGGGCTCCGAGTCCCTTCACATTTCTCCAAGCTGCAATGAAAGGTGAAGCACAACCAAGCAAAAGAGGGCTTGTCACTGTGGCCACACCTACTGCTGCTAAGTTAATTGTTATCTCCTTAGAACAACTGTTGGTCCAAAATGTCTTTGTTAAAGAGATCTACTCATGCCACACTTGATGCTTACTTTGCACTGCTTGCTTAAATACCTGTGCAGATGCCCTCCCCCCCTCCTTTCTGGAAGAAGGAATCTTTAACTACAATGACATTAATAACTGGTCATACTTCTAAGGAGCATCAATCAGGCTGTGGTACCAAGTCAGTAAGATAATCAGCTGAATTGAAGGTGTTTCTGATCTTTCCCTGGAAACTCTACCCAACTTTGTCATTGGAGCTGCGTTCATTAGTCCCTTGAGGCAGATAAAGTACAACTAAGCACAGTATCATCTATTTGCCACCAATCACCCCCCAGAACAAGTTGCTCCACTTCAAAGTTGACAAAAAAAACTAACCACCACTATCTGCCAGCCTCTATGCCTCAGGATGGCACAAAAGGGATGCATTGCAAAAGGATTTGAATGCTTTTATGTAGCAGACCTTTCTTTTAATCTATTTGTATTATGTTCACCCACAGGTACATTATTTGCCTGATGTAATCATCATACTGAATATCCTACTTATTTTGCTTTAAGTGTATATGATCTAAAAGCCCACCACTTCTGAGAATGTTTTCCCTTGCAGTGCCTGAGGACCTACCCTGGTAACTACAAATTCTCCAGGGAGCTGGGCATTTAAAAGCAGTGAGTCAGTACTGTGGATTATACCACTTGAATTCCACTGATTAACTCTCAAAATGGTTGGAGAAAGGTCAGGCACTAAGTCCACTGAATTTACTTCCTTCAAGGTAACTAAGCACTGGTATAGGACCCTTCCTTTGGATTCTGTGCTTAAAGGTCTGAGTCTACACTGACTTCAGAAAACAAAGAATAAATTATTATTTAGCAAGTGCTTCTCAATCTGCACAACTCTTCACACAGCCTTAACCTGTCTTTTAACTCTATGACTCTTCCTTCTAACCTACTTTCAGTCTCCCCCACCTGCAGCCCAATTACCTTCAGAAAAACAAGCCATCATCCTCTGTGCATATTTGCCAGATTTCTTCCTTATATTCCCAGCACACCCACATTTCACCCAAATCTGCAGGATGGGGAAGAATCTTAAGGAAATCAAAGCATACTAGTACACTACAACTCCTCCCTACCTTTCATCTGGCAACTGTGTTGTGACAGATGTAGATAATATAAGAAGCCCACTCAAGATACACTCCTTGGTACAGCAGTTCCACTGTTTCTGATTCACCACATATTTCTCCACCCCATAATCCTACAAAACTCATCCAAAGGATGGACTTGCAAATATTAATACTTCCAAAGCTCATCTTTCCCTGAATATCTTTTATACATATATATAAATAAATGTTTCTGGTAAGTTTCATGAGCAGTGATAGCAGGCAAACAAGAGTACTGGGAAAACCAACGCTGCTCCTGGTTGAGACTGTCACAGCTGCCCCCTCTTCATCCCTTCTTGCTCATGCGTCTCTCCTCCCCTACACCAGCTCTGGTGTTCACACAAGCATTCAGGGACTGGACCCACTGAAAACCAGCACTGGCAAAAAGAATGCTGAAGCAAGCACCTATTTCAATGTGTAGAACCACCATGTTCTACTACGTTATAATCTATGCCATAACAGGAAAAGCTCCAGTTGGAATCTGCAATTCACCTACAAGGTGGAAATTTCCAGTAATACAAGCTTCAGTCCATCCAGCTCTCAATTCCCTACTGGATTTTCTGATGGTGGGAGAGCCTTATGTTTTGTGTTCTGACTAGTTCTTCTATCCTATTCAAATCCTACTTTAATGGTCACATTCAATTTGGTCTACTACTTCCTATTCTTCAGTCCACTTCTGTCAAAAAATAAGTTATTATTTCTGCACAAGTCTGTACATTTTCAGAATAAAACATTATGCAATATAAAAAAAGATACCATACTGCCTGAAATGTATTGGTGTGAAGAAACATGAAAATGCTTTGAGACCAGTAGAAACGTAAAACACTTCAAGTACATTACATTCAACAGGTGACACTTCTTTCTTTGAAACTTCACTGAGTTACAAAATACAATGATGTCTCTTGCTCACCATTTACAGCATTGGACCCTAAATGGTTTGCCCTGTACATTTATGGTGACTAAACCAGCTCAACCAAAAGGTTATTAATCTATTTACTACATATTCTAAGGAATTCTGTTATATTTGTATATAAAACAGACAAAGAAGTCTACTTCTCAAGCATTTTTTTTTAGGTGATCGAACCAGACAACTCAAATCCAATGTTCTTACATTACAGTTGAGAAGTACAAAATGCATACATTCTTTGTTTACAGGGGTCAGTTATACAATCTCAGTTATTCTATCTATGTTCTCTGAATACAGCAGATTCTTTTTTTTTTTTTTGAGAATAATATTGCAGAAGATAAACGGGGGGCTGCAGTAAATTGTTGCAACAAGGGCATTTCTGGAAGTATCTTCCAACATGCTTAGGAGATCAGTCATAATATTTACATGTACTCAAGCACTTTAAAATCTCAAGTGCTATTAACCAGCTGTCATCTTAGTGTCAAACTCCGGTCATTTTAATGTGAAGTAAGGGTCAGCACATGATTTTAGCTCTTAGTAAAACATTTCTTAGCTACCGAACCCCTATTAAACTACAAATGTCACTCCCACAGCAGAGCTCTTCTTGAGCCTCTTCTATGCTACATTTTATTCTGAATAAAATATCTGAAATTTTTAAAAAATAGTACTTTGTGTTGATGCAGTGTACTTCAGTGCTAAACATATGGCTGATTAGATATGTACTATGTACATAATGAAAACATTTTCGCTGAGTAGTACGCGCCTGGTCTGTGGTTGCTAGCTGTTATGAAGTGAGGTTGAACTTTGATAGACTGGGCAATGCAGAACTGCACTGACCTCCCCCAGGCTACTACAGATTCAAAAATCTGAGTCAGTGTCTTAGGATTTTTCACCACCAAGCTTGCTTTCTAGAGCAGGAAAATAGCTGGAGACCCTGCTATTAAGGCTGAACATTTGAAGTTGGTTTTTTTTTTTTAGATCATACACACACAAAACCCAAGCCAACTTGCTAGCTGCCCTTAAAAAGAAGTGAATATTCTCAACCTTCCAAGTATCAAGAAAGAAACAGAAGCATACTTTTACCAACTGAAATTTTAACAAACTCAGGTGTTAAGTGTAAAAAAAAAAATTAAAAGGCTGATTAGGTGTGTTTTGGGTTTTTTAAAATAGATTTTGTCCCTTTCAGCTCATCAGAAGAGCACAATACAAATGAAAACTGATTTTCAGCTGGCATGATAAATCCCATGCTCAACAGGAGTTTACAGTTAAAACCTTTCATTCCAAACAGAAAACAAACACATCACTCCAATGTATGGCATGCCTATAAGCAATAACTTCAAAGTCTTCTCTGGGCTTAAGAATCTTATCTGCAATTTTAATAATACTTCAGAAAATTTCTGTGCAAGTACACGCAGGTGTTCCACTGGTCTTCAACAAAAACAGTGGCAATCTAAAATGCACTTGAAAAAAGTACAGGGAATCGAAGAACGCTTTGGTTTGGAAAGGACCTATGAAAGTCTTGTTTTTTCACTCTGGAAGATGCTACCCTCCCATATTCTCTTGCAGGGTCTAACTCCTTGTCCATATCACAGAGCACAACATATATACTTCAGCCCCCCCAACATATAGATAGTGCTCCTTCATCTTTTCTCTTGACACAGAGGACAAGATTTCCTAAGAAACAGGGAATATGATTTCAAATCAGCACCTTGAGATCATTGTCTTTCACTGATTTTCAATGTAAACTCCTACCATAAATGGGGTGTTGGTACTGGGCAATCAGCACTCAAATTAATCAGATGTTACACAGTGATCTCCTTTTATGAGGCCTAAGCCTTATTATCCTTTACATGTACAAATACACAAAAACCTATCATAACCAAATGCTTTGAAATAATCAAATCTGCAAAGTAAAAGAGATCAAAAGAAATGCTAACCTTAAGACTTTAAATTCACTAGAAGAGTTAGTAAGTACATCTCTTGAAGACATATCAGTGTAAGTATTAAGTCTCTTGCAATATGTCTTTCAATCATGGGAAGAAAAAGAGTTTATTTTCATTTTAACTGTTGTCCCCTACAAAGTCTAAAAAAACTAACTGAAAGTTTCAGGGAAAGAGCTCAAAAATTTTTTACTCAAGTGACCTGAATTTAGTTTAACTGAAAACCATCAAAACTAGGCTTTTATTACTGAACTAAGTAAATTAATACCTCTTTTGCCTACAGTTTTTGGTTGTCCCATCATAACACTCCTAACAAAAATAAAAATGCCTACTAAATCTAGCTCAGGGCACCACAAGGAGTGAACAGAAGGCTGAAAGAACTTGACACAGACCAAGAGTAACAGCGGTCCTAGACTTCATCACAAAAGATGTAGCCAATAAACACAGGTAAATCTAAAATCTTAGGTTCAACGTTGCCTCCTCTCAGATATGAGTACTGTAAAGATCCCATAGACCAGAGCAGGAGTTCTTAGGACTCTCCACCCTTATTCTGAACCATCAGATCTCTTTTCTTAATCTCTCTTCTCCCTTACTCCCCACTCCTAAGTTTTAGCCAGCCTGAAAGACTGGTGGAGGCCCCCTCTAGCATTTCTTACAGGAAAAGCAGAACCAAGGACTGATTCAAGATCTTTTGTGGCTGTCCTTCCTTCCATTATCTCAGGAAACCATCTGTAAAGCAGACAACACTAGGCCTTAGAAAGTTAAGTCAATGGTGTTTAAGCTGCTCGCTGAAGATTCTTGGATGGAAGGGGCTATGTATGAAAAACCATTATCTCTAAGCTGTCAGCATCATTCTGGTTGGAAAAGACCTTTAAGATCATCAAGCCCAACCATTAACCTAACACTGCCAAGCTCACCACTAAGCACCACCTAAGGTAATAAACACCCAACTGACACTGAGGTGCAAGAAGAATATAATTAAAAACAGTACTTCACAATTGTTAAATATAGTCCAAGCAGAAGAACAAACTTTTTTTCCTTTTTTAAATTTTTTTGTCTGGTCAGACCAACTAAGGGATTTTTATTTCTTAAAAGTCACTAAAAACGTCCCAAAAGTAATAGAATGAAGTGTTTCACTCTACAAGTCAACTCTTCCTTTCTCACTGCTGGTTATGAAGGATTTATTTCTCCTGCATTTCCTTGTTTTTTCATTAAAAACCATACAAAATGAGAGTCCTTTGCAATCACTCTCATAGTCACTACTTGTCCTGGAAGTGCACTAACACAGGAGACCTGGGGAGGGACAAGACCAAGCAGGCAATCTTTCAAACACAGGACTTTATTGTTTAAAGCGTGCCTGCTTTTTCATCAGGAAAAGCCACACATTCTTAAAGCCTCACTTGGTGTGTAACCCCACAACTGCCACCATTTTGGCAGAACAAACCCACACAAAGTCACATCATACACAGACTTGTGGGCGATGGGCAAACCCCCATCTGACAGGCACGGTCCATCCATGTAAGACACAGTAGCCACGGCTGGTTTGCTCCATGCCCAGTGAGAACGTGGTGCAGCACTGGTACAAAAGGGAACTTCACGTGCTCAGTGTCTACAGTGCTTACTCAAGGGTACAGGAGGAGGTTCAAGTTTTGGGTTCTTCTCTGCCTGTGGATACTCCATCTGTCCTGTACGAGTGACTAAACTCCCATGTGGCAAGCTCTGTTCCTCACTGAAGCAGTTACACTTTGGAGAAGAGTAATCATTTGCAGAAATGGCCCAGAGAAGCAGAGGAGGGAAAAGCCAAGGCAGAAGGGGGCAGGAAATTAACATTAGGTGCTGTTTTAGAGATCAGACATCTTCACTTTGGCTTCTGTTCCCAAGATTGCTTACACATCTATCTGACAAGAGTTTTCATTTAAGTCTTGCCTATTGAGCTGCCTGTTTAAAGACAGTTAAGTAGCAAACATTCCTTGATCTGCTCTTCACAGCAAGTTCTGTCAGCCTACACCGCTGTCAGAAACCAAACATCAATAAGTTGATTCAGTTATTAGCACACTGCTCATTATGGTTTAGTAATATTCCACAACTTCTATAAGCTAAGTCTCACTGAAAAAATATGAAAGTAAGAGACTCTTCATAACCAGTGTCTTAGAAGAATTCCACACCAACAAGCACCCTAAGTCTGACCCTTCTCTGCATGCTACCTGTGCAAGTAATATGGAAATATACTACACAACAGCAACTGAAGGAACTGACTGTATGGAGCAGTCTCAATGTATCTTCAACAAATTTTTTAAATGGCTATTTATGGGGTTGTTCAAGCACTTGGAAGCATGTCAGTAAACAGCTCTGATACCCTCTGACACCAGTAATTTATATCAGAGGCCAAATGCCTTGTTGCAGTCCTGTACTTGGCAAGCAAAAGTGCTATTTATCACCAGATGCTCCAGATGACTCCAGAAACATACTCATTCCCATTGCTGCTCATTAGCAGTGGCTCTACAAATTTCAACACATTTAGTTTTGAAAATAAATGCTAAAGGATGTTCTAAGAAGTTAAAGCTGTTCTTTTAGGAAACAAAATCAGCAACCCACTATCATCCACACAGACTGCCTAACCTGATGCTACACAGGAACACATCTGTTTCATCACAAAGAGCCCCAACAACATCAAGTAAAAGCTTGCCAGACACCTTAACACAGTTGTTCACATATTCTGGTAACTCAGTTTTAATACTGGGCATACTCCACACAATCCAGGCAGCACAGATTTTTTATTTTTTTTCATTCTGTGAAAAGCAGTGAAAGGAAAAATACTGAAGCCTTAATAAATCTTGCACTTTTACACTTCAATCAAGATTTTATGCACAGCAGTTGCTTTATGAAGATGCATAGACCAAATTTAGATGGACAATACTACATCTGTTAGCTTAAGACTTTAAAAATAAGCAATTGGTTTTTAATCCAGAAAGCATTCCTTCAAAAAGATCTTTTCAGGGGAGTGTTTAGGAGTATATAGAATTAATAAATATACAGCTTGAATTTCAGTTGTTACCTAGTCTACTGGAGTTTAAAAAAAAAAAAAAACTACTTAAATTACTAATCCTTAACTAATTACAAAAATGGTAATTTGATCCAACTGAAAACACCATCTTTCATTAATTAGGAAAAAAATCCTTTCTTTAGGAGCAGCTCATGCTAAATTCTGATCTACTAAACCAGCCTTTAGAATTGCAAAGTCCTTAAAAGTTCTCAGTGAAAATTCCTGATTAGTTCTACATCACCATATTCTATCTTGTAGGAAGAGAAAAAAAGGACACAAAAAAAGTATGACCACACATTGACCCAGCCTCTATAAACACAACTTTAAAAACAAAACACCACCCTGCATTAACTCTCTCTGTCAATTGTGAAGTGTGCACACTTCCATGTAATTCTGAATCCATAAAAATATGTTTATTAGTTCCCTAACTGCAAGGCAATCCCTCCACACCCCTCCATTACTCAGTATTCTAGATCTGCTACATTCAGGTTGAGCTCACGTAATTCAGTTCTGAAGGCCTATATAAATCCTCAATATATTCTTTCATAAAACACACAGAAGCCATTATCTATGGTGTAGTCCTCAAAATAAGCTGCCCAAATTTTAGATGGATAATAAAACTGGGATGAGCATCCATAAGGTAAGCAGCAAGTCACAACAAGTGAATGCGCTACTTACACCTGATATGGACGCAGTAGTGGTACTTTAGTGATACTTAAGTGCCTTGGTGGGGGGGGTGGGGGAGAACAGAAGAAAAACATTTCCTCAAAATAATGAAACAGTTAAGTCCTCCTGTGAGGAGTGGAGAGAGTCTAATGACACAAAGAACAAATTGAAAGGTTTTTTTAACAAACATTTGGTAAACAACAGAAGCATAGATGATTTCACACTAGGTGACTCTCATGCAAATACCTAAAATATAAACTCTAATCTAAGCCAGCATATTGACTTTACCTCACAAATCCGTTAAAAACAAACCTTGCAATAGTTGCACTACACCACACATTCATACAAAATCAAATGCTAAAGGCAGATTCGTTTAGGTTAGACTTAAAGTATAGGAACAAAATTTAAGTTCAGTAGTTACTGTGAATAAAGAATCAGGTCATTAGCATTGTCAGTGCAGTATCATATTGAAGAGTTCTGAATGACCTCTGAAAGTTCTAATTACCTACACAAGCAGCTACACATTAAAAAGGTAAGAAATACAGTAGTATCTACCAAAGTTCTCTGCAGTAACATAGATAACTAAGTGCTGAAAAGACCCTTCAAAACCCTCGTACACAGCACAGCTCTTCATAAACTGTCATGTTGTAGCTGGACACTGAGAAATTTTTGTCAGCTGAGTAACATTATTCATAATGACTGCCAGTGAGATATAAAAACATTACTGATTTTAGTAACATGGTACAAACTGAGACACTGTTGCACGTTTGAGTAACCCTGGTAGGAAAACAGGTAAGTGAGGAAAAGGGAAAAAGGCAGAAAGGGACAGTAGCTGCAACAGAAGGATAAACAGCCTCAAGGGAATGAGAAGGTGGACTTCTAGAACTTTCATTTTATCATTCTATACCAAACAAATACCTTTAATAAAAATTATGATTTCACTATGCACAGCACAATGAAACGTAACAACTAGGTCTTTTAGGTGCTAGTCATGATCAGGAAAAAAACAACTTTAAAATTCTAGAGGACGTGAGTATTTACCCATGCCAGTTCCAGCTGGTGCAATCTCTCTGGAGAAGATTTCTACAGCTTCTTTTTGCTTATGATGTACAGCAAGCCAAATAACAGCTTCCCGAGGACCCTGCTTCAATAAAGGAGAAGTTAGATTAGCTTAGATGAAGAACAGAATCTAAATTTACCAAACTGAAAAGTAACTGTAGCTCAGCATTCAAGTTAAATCTAATGGAAACATTTAGTGGTCACTGCTACGAACTACAATTGTCATTCAGTGACTTTTCATCCAGCATCAGCATAATTTTCTGTAAGAATTTAATCTTTTTTTATTTTGCTACGATGAAATCAACTATTGGCTATTTCAGACTAGCAGGACACTGTGCTGCTTCTCCAGCATTTGCAAAGGACCAAGTGAATTAAATGCTTGCTTTCACTCCCTGAGGAGCTGGCAAAGAATCTTTCCTCTTATTTTAACTACACTGAGAATTACTTTGGGGTCAAGTGAGTCAGATTTACTTCTCTTAGCATCAAGAAACAAGCAGCTCAGCTCATAAAGAAGAATTCAAACCTAAGCCTTGGGAGTTCAATGGTAACTTGTAAAAGCCA
>VZTU01031260.1:5216-42563 GCA_013400835.1 Zapornia atra | reverse complement strand
CTGTAAATTCATAGGTAGTAAAGGGATTCAGAGGGACCAAAGAGACATAAGATAGCACACATTCTCCCTCTGTGACATCAGTAGTAGCATAACCCCTTATGAGATACAATTTCCCCAGAGACAGAAGTTTTCCTCATCTGAGAGCTAACTGCACTGAACTTTTATAAAAGGCAGAGATCAAGACCAACCATGTCAATTTTTGAATGGGATGGTTTTTATTACAAAGCCTACGAGCATCAACTCTATGTAATAAAGCAAACATTGTGATTTAGCAGAACATAACTGTAACATAGCACTTCACTATTCTGGTCTTTCATCAAGCTTCTGGAAGCTATAAGTCTAAAGGAGTAGTAGATACATGAGCTAGTCATACTGAATATATTAGGATATACCAGTGGATTACCCAGATTCTATATTATGCTGCTTTCCAACCATAAGGCATATAACCAACCACACATTTAAAATTGCTCTTGGTCACGTGAATGTTATCCTATTTAACTATATTCCTTGAAGGAATTATTACTTTAAGTAGTAATCTTAAACTCATGAAAGAAAAACGTCTGCTTTTTAAGTCTTTCAAATTTAAAAGTATGGTAAAACATGCCATCCTAAGGAAGAGTACTGTTTCAATTTCATTTTTAAATATGACATTTCAAAAAGGAGAAGGGCCAAAGTAATATGAAGAGATATTTTTAAGCCCATTTGAAATTCTTTCATCTTTTCATTCACCAACTTGTGCAGCTGATGGAACTCAGTCCACACTACAACTGAGTTGCTAGGCCTTATTTCCATTTCTATAGAGGCACATCTTGGATCCAGAAACAAATGGCAAAGGATTTAGAATATTACATAAAATAAGCATAATTCTTTTGCTGCACATGGTCAGCATCTGAGTGGATCCCGCTTCTTGAACAGACAGTAAAGAATTAAGGACAACAGAAAAAAATTAACCCATAACCACACCAATTATGAGGAGACACAGAATGTCTGATGTCTGCAAGCAGCAGCGTACCTCTATGCTACAATTCAACAGGCACTAGAACAAGAGGTAAGTGAGAAAGCCTGAAAGCAGGCAGTAGCTCTTGGTAAGTGCTGCATGAAGCTGTATTAGCGTTCCAGAGGCACATACACATCCCTGCCTTTCCCCACAGATTACATGCTAAAATTTAAGAAACAATAGCAACATATGACCAAGCAATTGGGGGAGGGGGAGGGGGGTGCAGGGGGCAGGAAATAATATACCTACACTCACATTTTCTTTTCAAATGAAAACTGTTTGGTTTGACTTTTAAGGGCAAAACAAGAGTACCCAGTGTTTGTCCTCTGAACTATTAAAGCTGTGCTGGACTTTTTAACTCCACCTGGTGACCAAGTAGAATCCTGAGATTGCTGCAGAAGGAAACAGTCTCCACACTTGTAGCATTAAATCTTTGAAAAGCTTTTTCCCTAGGAAAGAGTTGTTCACTTTAAACAAACACTGCAAGCTTTATCAGTTTGACACAAAACACAGAGAAGAAAAACAGGATAAAATAGCATAAATATATTTTGGATTAAAAATTATATTTAGGGGAAAATTGCTAATGACTAAGTTTTGGGAAGTCCTACTAAAGAAGTGCCTTTCCATTGCAAATTGTCCTGAAACCATGGAAATATTTTGATAACTTATCCCTGGCAGAGCTATCTGTTCCTTACAAAAGGTTATTTGATCTCTAATTAGTATAATACTATCCTCAGATGTCTAAATTATTTCCAGTTGCTATAACAACTTATCTCAATCACTGTATCACAGGCCTTTCTTAGAAATATATAAATGTATTTTCAGAAAGAATAAAATTCCATTGGCAAATGATGAACATGGACCAATAGGATGATCCAAATGAACAGTCTGTATTCTGCCCTGCAATTTCAAGTTACATTTCCTATATTTTGCAACTATCCATCTTCAATGCCAAGAGCAGAGTCAAGTTTCCTTGGGTTCTCCAATACCTGTTAAGCAAAAACTGCTTTTTGTCCTGTAGCACTCATTCCCTAAGGGCTCTGATTTCACAGCAAGTATGAACTCTGAAGGGTGAAGGTTTTTGAGCATTAGTAGTCCTCTCCTTATAATAGGAAAAGCTTAACAGTGGACTCAAAACACTCACCTAAATGGGGACAGTTTCTCTGGAAATCCCAACCCTGTGCTTCAAAATCTATTTTCTTCCCACAATATTCTACATAAAGTGTTCTCTAAATTCAGTCCCACTATGTGTCCTGAGAAAAACTTAAAACCATACCTTGGTCTCTGATATACACAATACTAGGCTTGAAGCACACCAAAGACACTGCCTGTCTCTAATAGCCATGAGCGTTTTCTCATAGAGGACAATCCAGCAGAGATCAATCCAGCAACAACTCCCAGACAAACTTGGGGTGCTTCTCCCAAGCCCCACCCCCTCACCCCCCACAATCAGGCTTTTCAGTGGGGAAAGGTCAGAAGGTATTCAGAAGCATGAAAAACAAACAAATTACTTTATGGGAATGGAATGGCATCCATTGGAGACAACAGCTTTGCAGGAGAAAAACATTTTGTAAGAAGCTGGGGCTTAGTGGTAACAGACCCTTCTGTAGGCTCCAAAATATGAAATAGTATGTCAGTATCTATGGTGAAAGAAAACTTTATGGCCTAGTACAAAAGGCAGAAAATAAATAAGGCTAAGTCTAGCTTCACAAATACAATTGATTTGAAAAGCCAAATTTAAACCATGTGAAATGAGCTGAAACTCTGCTACTTTCTCAGAACTGATCCTAAGACTGCTTTTAAGTTTAATCCCTTTCTAAGACTATGGCAGAGAATCTAAGAATAGCTGTGATTCATACTTTTCAAATACACTCCCTCAATTTTCAGAAAGTACTATATAAACATTCGTGCACCCACATCCACAGGACAGATAAGGAAAAAATTTAATAACCTGAAATAAATAACTTTTACAAAATCCCTCTAGCTGAGGTTGGTATCCTCTAACTGCAGTCATTGCCATAACACCAAGAGATTTTCTGTTTTAGTGTCAAGTAGTCAAGAAAGAGTGTGTCCATGAGGAGAGAGAGAAATAATGGAGAGGGGGAAGCACCGTGCTCTATTTCTTTTGCACTTATCAGATTTCCTTCTCCAAATATGAAAACATAAAACAAACCAAAAAACTCCCCACCCTTCAAAACAAACATTACTTCTGTCACATATTGAAAAAGTGACTGTAAACCCAGTTATTATTCCATTATAAAGTTATTCCAGTACAATAAAACATCATACCCTACACCTGAAAGACATGTACAATCACGAATATCAGAACTCATGAATTTGAATTATGAGACATTAGTTTGACAGAAATTAAACTGCAAAAAGAGAAAAAAGCCATATCCACTAACTCAAGATTTTCAAATGAAAAAACTCCAAATTTAGTTGCAAAAAAAAATACAAGTTCTGGATCTAAACAAAAACCTAAAAAATTAATTTGAAAATATTTAATGAAAAAATAATTTAAAATACAGGTTTTAAATAATTTTAATGCAAAGCACATCTTTTCCAGAAAAGTTCCTTTTTATCATCTATACTAAAAAAGAATGCCCTTATCATGCTTAGAATCAACATGCATACAAGGTGTACATTATTCTAATTTATTCTTTCCTGAGAAAATTTGAAGGTTGATAATGATGATGCTAAATTCTTCCTGTACCCACAACAAAGCAACATACATAAGAGTCAATAATTCTTTTCCTAGCAGTCCAAAGAATTCAGTAAGCATTATCGTTTCCGGAATCCAATATACAGCACTATGATTAAAGAGAATAGGGGGCACAGGGAGTGTCTGCTTGCTAAACAAATCTTAAAACCTCCTGGTCCGTGTGGTGATGGGAAATAAAGTGGAGAAGACACCCCTTCAAGCTACCAAAGTATATTATTTCATTTACTATATACAACTGATGTAAAGCAATATTTTTACTGTCATGGTCTCCTTTCTAAGTGACAACTATTGATTTTAGCCACTGCATTTTTAATATAGAATACTAAATGTCAGGATGATTTTCATTTTTATTCACGAGGGTTTCAAGGTGAATAGCTAATAACCTACCATAAGTTAAATTACTCACTTAAGATTAATGGCATTGAGAATAGAATCTAACAACTTAGTGCCGTAATCCTTCATAGGATATATGGGTGAATGAACGAGGTAAAATAAACTGGCCAATGATCCTCAGGACACAGACACACATGGTACCAAAAAGTGACTTTTTCAACCTTGGGCTTGCCCTTCAGGGTAAAAGGTTGTCAGTACTGACCATATTCATGCACAGAACTTGCATTCACTTCTGTACTTTAGATCATCTAGCTAGTAAGTTAACAGGTGTGGGCCATATCCATCCAGAGATAGCAATTCAGTGCTACTAGCCTAAATAACACAGTGACCACCTAACTCTACCACCCTTAATTACTTTTTAATTGGCCAGCTGAGTAATTCAGTAATTCAAATCAAGTATTTAGATCAACCAAATTTTTTGAGCTTGACAGAAAGTTTATGAACCCGATGCCAAGCCCAATTAAGTCACATGATCTTTACCAATTTCAGTATCCTTGAAGTCCATAAATGCTTTAAAAGGCTGCCTCTCCATTTTCTTTCAGGATGAAAGAATGAAATTTACTATCCATAAAAAGCATTGTTGTGTCTGGATCCTGGTATAGAAGGAACAGCAAGCACTAGAACTTGCACAAAATATCCCATGTCCCAATCTACCACACTGTACAGTAACAGCCCACCTTGTAGCAGTTCTTATCTTGCAAGTATCATACAAAACTCAAGCTTCCTTTTTCACCCTCTATAAGCCCTCGTATATCAATCCATACACAACAAAAATCACCCATCTCTGACTGTGAAAGCTTAAACAACACTGGACAGAAGCTACAGAACAAATAAAAATCATGTACTGGTATCAGCTGTTGAACATCAAAAGAAAGATTAACATTCTGCAGATTTTAAACTCCCCTACATTTAAAGAATTTATTTGCATTCAGCTACTCTAGTATATACAGAACTAGAAAGTTCTCCATTTGAAATACTCAAGTGTAAAAGAAGAATATTTTAATTCTGTGTTTTTAAAATTTAACTAAATTCATTTTTTTTTGCTGTAGTTTTATGAAAGAGATGTCCCTCAACATCATCAAGTCCAATCATCAGCTCTACACCACCATAACCTCTAAACCATCTTCCAAAGTGCCACATCTACCTGTTTTTTGAATTGCCCCAGAGACAGCAATTCCACCACCCCCCTGGGTGGCCCATTCCAACACTTCACTCTTCCAGTGAAGAGATTTTTCTTAATATCCGATCTGAATCACCCCTGGCCCAACTTGAACCCATTCCCTCTTGTTATTAGTGAGAAGAGGCCATCACCCATCTCACTACAATCACCTTTCAGGTAGCTGCAGAGAGCAATAAGGCCTCCCCCTCGGTCTCCTCTTCTCTAGGCTGAGAACAACACACTAGAAATGTGCATACATTTCTCACACTGTTTTCATTAATAGCTCTTTGAACAAATGGTCCCTATTTGCCAGTTTGTAACCAGATGCAAATATTTTCTAACACAAAATAAATTTTTCATATATTTCAGGAAGAATGTTCAGGACATCTTTAACTGCTGCACAGAAACCAGTGCAACCCTGGAAGACAGATACTTACATATCAAAAAGGAATCTAATTGGTAGCAGCTATTGGCCCCTGAAAAGGCACTATAGAACTTATAATGTATTTTGTTTCCTTTTTAAGGTTAACCTGAACAGAAATTCCACTAGGTATGGAGCTTCATTTTCCTTTGTCCTCCAGGGACATAGTTTATAAACTGAAAACTAAAAAAAAAGGCCAAAAATTGTATTTTACTAATTTCAGCTTTAGGGCTTGTAAAGCTATTTGGGGAAATGGCAGCAAGAACGCATTAAGAGCATTCACCAGGTGGTCACAGCCTCAGCTGGGAGCAAGGTGCAACGCCCACTTTCTACGTTGTCATATATGCACCCTGGTAAATGCTCAGCTATTAGCAATGGTTTCTTGGGTCAGGAAACTGCAGAAAAGAGGCTTACACTCATTCTTTCATACAGAATTTTGTTTGTGGAGAAAGGACAGCAGGGGATGCTTTTGGGACTTAAAGGTCAGGGGGATCAGAGAACTGACCTCCCATAAGATCTGTTCTTATACACACTTCTGCTACCCAGTAATCGCTGCCAAGGTTTTTAGTCCATGCACTTGTCCTCTCTGCATTTTACTTTCTCATGTCTTCCTTCTAAGCTCCCTTTTCCATGTTTGATTTTTGTTTTTTAATAACACCCTGCAGAACTCCATTGCAACTTGCAACTCTGTTCTTTGTTGGCGTCCTTTTCAGGTTCAGCTATGAAATACCAGTTGTTAAATAAACAACAGTAATTCACCTTTGTTGGACTGTAAACTAGTAAGAATCCACTGTTTCTCTCTGTATGGAAGGAAAGCCTTCCTCACCCTTTCCACAAGTTAACGCGACTATAAAATTGTCTGCCTCTGATTTTCTGCTGGAACCCTAAATGTCTCCTTATCTAATAACTGTCCCTGGTCAGAATGCCAGAATAACAGGCCTAGATGTAATCAAGAATTTGCAAGTAAGCCTTTGGTTTACAATGGTGAGTCCGGAAGCAGAGGAGATACTATGGTGGTTTCTATCCCCCAGTAGTAGACTTTTTAAAACCCCATTCTTTTCTTCTTCACATTTTCCCATCCAGTCCCCACTACCACACAATGCTGAATTCCTCACATGAATAATTTTGACTGGGGGAAGGGTTATTAAAATTATTTGAAGTGTTTTAAGATTTCTTAATGAAGGACCTACTTCTAAAAAGAGAACATGTTATCTGGGTATCCAGGACACAAAGATATCTGAAAAACAAAACCTCAACATGCTGAAAGATGCAAAGAGCTATAGGCCAAAGCAAACACAAACCTGGTAGTTACCCAAAGTTTGAATATTAACTGTGAACCTGGAATAGAGTCTTATTCTTTGTGCCAACTAGCAACAGTATGTGTCTCAGACACCACCGACTACAGAGCAGATATTACAGAATTAATCTCCATTAACTGAAATGAAAATGCTGTACTCCAAGTTCAAAGTCAATAATTTTCTTTGGAATCATATGCAATGTTTAAAATTACATATTCACAAGTCAAAGTACTTGTGGACAGAACCTGCCTGCAGCAGCCTGAAGACAATGTTCAGTTACATTTTGTTGAAAAGACAAATGCTGTCAGATCTACTGCTCTCCCTCGCAGTCCACTTTACAGTTCAACATCCCACTTGAAGGAAAAAGAACCAACTCAAGCACTGAGTTTTCCAGTTATCAGCTGATGTGAAAAATGCAATATTCGGGTGGTTTGCAATATGAATTTGAATTATTTTTTAGCCAAAATAGTACAACAAAATTAAATATTCAAGCACCCATAAGTTTTATCTTCTCTATTTAATGTCCTAGGTTTTCTTACCTTGTAAATTTAAAGTGCCTTCAACTGTTTGTGCAAGAACTGAGTTGACTTCCTTAAGCCAGAATCACATCAAGGCAAGCATTTCAAGAACTCTGCATCATGAATTTTGCCTGTTCTCACTGAAGAATGAAAAGCTGCACAAGCCAAAAGAAGATGCCAAGTTAACATTCCAATTAAGTTGATCTTACTCTGTTTTGGCACGGTGATGTATCTGAACTATTTCAATCAAGCAGCTCATTCACTAGAATATACAGTACTAGCAGGTGCTTATTTTCCTTCTTGTTTCATTACAATTTTTTAGCAATATTTCTGGTAGCAGCACACTGGGATCCTGCTGAGGACTCCCACATACTCAGTTCCATCCAGTCAGTCTGTAAAAGATGCAGACTTGCCTAAAATTCAGCTGAGGAAATAAATGTTAATGAGTTGTAATTCTCCATTCTTGCCTTCAAAGGGATTTTAGAAGATGGACTTCACAGCTTTCTAGTTATTTGACAATGGAATCCCTTTATGTAAGACCACTTAGTACTGTTAGAACCTTTACCAAAAAGGACAAAATAAGCAAAATTTCTCTTTCCTGGGATATTGAAGGCAAATCTCCTTATGCTCATACTTCTTCCAAATATGCAGAAATAGCTCTGTGAAAAAAGCAGCCAATAAGAAGATTTGTGTATGTATTTTTATCATTGCATAATAAGTTGCACTGTACAAAGCCATTTAAGTGAAGGGGCTGGTATAGAATAACTAGAGATTTTCAAACTCAGTCTCTGGTTGATTCCACACTACTTCACGTAGAAAAGTCTGGAGGATGGCCAAATACTTTTTCACTCTATTTCTGCTCATGATACCATCATGGGAAAAGGGATGAGTACCCCAACAGAGCCTGTTGAGCTGTGATGGTATGATTTGCTAATGGCTGTGATCTACAAGTAAAGCTAACGAACATAATGAAACCACACAGTCTCTGCTGCTCACTGCATAAGTAATGCAAGTAATTACTTTCAATTTCTGGTCACTGCTAGCACAACATACAGGTCCTTGAAGATTGCAGACTCATTCTTATGCTGCATCAGCCTCACAGAGGAACGTGGGCACATTATCATTTGAAGAGGCCTAACAATGGTTAGGGGATATATTCAACTGCTACTTGTATATCTAATAGGCACATTGTACAGCATCAATAGATGAAATTGTTCACATGTTTTCCTGTGAATACAAATATACTACTAGCAAGAATGTCAAACAAATTAGAGCTGAAATAACACTCGATACACAGAAAATGAATAGGAAGGACACAAACCACTCACAGAATAAAATGGACAAAGTAATAGAGTTTGTAAATGTAAATCTGCATAGTGAGCGATACAGTTAAAGCCTCTAAAAATTGCTGGCAGCTGGGAACATGGCAGAGCAAGTTTACTTAGATCCCAAGCACTACCAGCAAAGCACTATACTGATGTTTGATGAACTCTCCAGTACTCAGAACCAACACTGACAGCATCTGGAAGGATAATGCACAGCCCCCTCAGATGAATGGGCATCTTGGTTTGATGCAGGATTAGAGATTACTGTAGAATGCTTTGATGCTTTCAGAAGAAACCAGCAACTCTCAAAAGAAAAATAACTAATAAACACAACAGAATTGATCAAAGACATCATTAGCTTTGTGGTTGATGCAGCTTTACACGAGAGGATATGACAACTCTAAGTGGTTTAGGGCAAAAATTATCTGCAGGGGCAAATGAAGATCTGATATGAAAGACTGCTAGGAAAGAGAGATTACATAGCCCAAATCGCACTAAGGGATACGTGAGTACTTGTATCATAAAACGCATGGGAAGTACCCTACCAATTTCCCTTCTATTGACAATGCCCTATAACAGCTCTGGTTCCTATGTAAAAGGAAAATATGTCCATCTTTGGCATTCTGCTTTTACTACTAAATAGCTATTTAGAAAAACAGTTCTTTTGCATGAATAAGTACTAGGAATTGCATGAACAGAGTTGACTCTTCATACTGTATACCAGAAATCTGCATAATTGATTTGTTTTGCTTACAGTGACCCCATTCCTAAAATCTAACAACAGGTTTTGCCCCCATCCTGAAGCAGAAAGGAAGAAAAAAAATTTACATTGTTTTTTCAAAGGTGCCTCCAAGGTTCTCAGAGGAAGAGAGGGAGATTTTCTTCATCCATCTTTGATTTAAAAACATCACAGGAAGGGAGAAGAGACAAGAAGTCTGTTTTTCCTGGTTTGGACATAACATTGAAAATGCTCACTTGTTTAATCAGTACCTGCCACAGTTATACAACCTCCAAAATAGCTATTATGAGAAATGCTGGTTTTATTTCAGACCAAAATTGCTTCCTGAAGGCACAGGTGAACCCAGACAACTCTCTGTTCCCAAGCCATGATCCCCTATGAGGAATAGCACTTTTGCCATGAAAAGATGCTACCTAGGACCTTTTGTATTCAGTTCATCTATGAAAACAGGGTGAAAAATTCAGTCCACAGAGTGCAGAGATTTTTCTTCCTATCTCTGAGAGCTGGAAGTAGTACTGCGAGTGAGTCTTCAGTTATACATCTCAAATATAATGGTTAAGCAGGACAAAAATCAGCACAGAACACAATTCAGATAAAAATAAGACTGTTAAGCTTGGAGAGTTCAGATTTAAGTAAAAGAAGTAAAAGCTAGAAATATTACGGCATGAAGAGAAGGCAGCAGCTTCCCTCCATTCATATCCTATCTATCTAAGCCAACAGTTTTGAGGATTAAGGCAGTGGGTAGCAAGAAAATTTTGTACAAATCAGAACATTAACGTACATGTTCAAGACCCACTTAATCTGAAAAATAGGTGTTTTTTCAGCTAGGAAGATTTACAGGCTCACACATTTTCAGAAGTATGGTATATTTTTGAGATACAATTGCTGCACCTGACATTGGGGTGTCTAACAGTAGAGTTCTTTCCCAGGACCTGGTTAAACCTATACCAAATAGCTCATTTAGCAGATGGGTTTGGATTACAAAGTTCTAAGAACAACTAAGCTTCCCCAGAGTTTAGGGATCCAGAAGTTTGTAATCTGGTAACAAAAAAGATTTCTAAAGCATATACAAGCATGTTCAAAATTAACTCTGGATTCTAATTTGCAAAATAAAAGGGAAATATGCAAAAAGCCTGATCTAAATGGGACCTTCATCTTTCAGATGAGAAGTTTAACCACCATCCCTTCAAAATTTACTATCTGGCTACATAACAGTGCATTGGACACACAGACGGTCACAGTCTTCAGGAAGCCAAAGTGTATCTGGCCCCCTCCTTTGAAGAGCAACAAAGCTGACCCTGTGTGATCCTTAAAACATCAAAAATGACTCACCACTACACCTTCTTAGGGTCTTACTCATGCTGCCATCCTGTGACAAAAAACAGTAAATGCAAGAAAAAAAGTTCCACAGAAAAACCCCAGACTATTATTACCAAAATACTTCTGAAATTCCTTCCCGTTTTTTAAGGTTAGAAGAAAGTCTTGCATTAAACATAAAACTTCAAAATACAATGCCTTGAAGGGCTGTGTAATTGCTTTATCATTTTCACGGTGATAAACTGACGCTTCTCCTAATCTCTATTACAGAAATTGTCACAAAAGGAAGAAAAGCTATTAAATAGGTCAAGCTAATAAAAGCTTATGGATCCAGCATGATTTTTTTTTTTGCCTGCTATTACAGTGTAACAGGTAACATTTTCTTGAGACACCTTGCCTTGTGGCAAATTGTCCAAGATTAAAATGCTTCTCCTGACTTGGCAAAATAAAGTACCCATAAGACACAAAATGAGATGGAACTGGGCTTTAAGGAGAATCTACACATTAGGCTGAGCACTTCTGAGTAAAGATACATACAAGCAGTTACTTCAAGTCAAAGTTTAACTGAATATTCTTAAGATGTTTTCATTATTCCTAATGACAATAAATCCTAAAAAGGTAAGAGTTTCACAGGATTTGAAGTTTTTTCCTGCACTGATGAAGTACCAAATGTATTGTGTGAAACATGATTTGATAGCATCGCCCATTACCTTCAAGTATCAATGCATTGGCAACGATACTAAAACAGAAGGAAAGGGACAAATGGTATAAGATACTCAAACTGTGGATCACGTTTTGTCTGTACCCTGCAAAGCCATAAGAATCTTCAGGGGTTAAAACGGATTGATCTTAGAGGAAAAAATAAACATATATATATACACACACACCCCAAGGCACAGCAATTTTTCAGGGAAACATCAGGACAACCATAAGCACCTATCTTTTCTTACAGAGGTCACGATGCCAGACACCCACAGAGCACATTCTCTTGAGAGGTGACAAGCCCTCAGACCAGATCTCTAGACAGGCAACCTGAAAACACAGCTGGGGAACGCCTTTGGGACCACAGAGGATGTCACCTGCCTGGCAGCTCCACACATGGTACAGTTCAGTACCTTAATGGGCTGCCCAGGGTTCTCAGATTGGTGGGCTGCAAGCAGGCTGCCTCCCAGCACGCTCACAGGAATGGAAACAGACCACAGACCCTGCTGTCCTCGCAGCCGCTCTTATGGCTGCCTGTCATATGTCTGCACGGACATCAGCATTGGCTCTATACCTTACATTTAAGAAGTAGTGCTGGCAGTTTGCCTAGTGGAGTCAAAGCAGACTGAAACTGTCTGTGGATATTTTCACTTGCACTCAAGATAGGAATTGTCACACTCCACAGTGACTAGGCAGGACTGAATAAAAGGGAGGAAGAGCGGGGGTAACCACAACAAACCGCAGATTAGAGATGGAAGATGCTCAGAGAGCTACAGAAATGCAATAGGGTTTATTTTAAAAAGTCAAGACATGATAGATTAGCTAAAAAGCCTGGCTTGCAACATGGCAGCGGTTAAGTGGAACCCCCTAAAAGATGGAATCCTTTGCTGGAAAGTTTGCATCCTCTTGGTAGGAGGCAGAGGGCAAGTTACCTTGAATAATCTAAATAGATTAATAAAAGGTTAGAAAATTAAGTATTTGTCCATTTGTACAAAACCATATTTTGCATGTCCACAAGTGTTTTAATTTCCACATTCATAACTATTCTTTTACTTATTACACCACCCAGCTGAGAAAGGTTCATTATTGAAGCAGATAAACCCATTGAATCTGAATACTGTAACTTTTCAAGCAGCTCACTCAGAAAGAAGCAGGGCTGAAGTTTGGTTGAGTATATGTTTGGTTGTGGGGGGAGGGGGGGGAGCAGGCACTGATGGTGTGTTTTGGTTTGGGATTTTTTTTCTTTCTTTTCATTAATTCAGTTCCAGGTATGAATACTTGGCCAGGTAAGAATCTGCTCATAGACCAAGTGTGGGCTGGATTGAGCGCTGTACACCAGTGATTCATTGCTGAGGATGCTAGCTGCACTAAGTCTAAGGTTCCTGGTGTGCCCATACCTTCTGGTACTTCCACAGTTTATCTTCTAGTACCAGCTGATTAACTAAAAGCCAACAGTTTATAAGAGCAATCTATTTTCCTTTGGAGAGAGAAAAAAAAAAAAAAGGAGGGAGATGACAGAGCCACACCTAGGCAAAGAGAAAAAAGCTACTCTTAACAGAAAATTCTCCACACAAAGTTCTAAAACATAAAGTCTCAAGATTTTAACAAAAGCCAGCAATTAGAGAAAAAGAAAAATAGTGCTCAAGAAGGCACTTCATACAAAATATAATACTTTTTATACAGATACCTGTATATAGGCAGATATTGCCAACTATCATTGAGTGTATGGGATAGCCACAGAATAGTGGGATTTAAAATTTTCACCAGCAAAGATCCCTAAATTAAGATGTACATTATTTTGTATTAATCCAGTTTATCCAAAATTTAGCTACCTATTTTTCCCTACCCAGAACAAAATGTGTGAAGGCTTTAAATAGTATGATTTTATTTATTTTTATTTATTCCTCCTGTGGTCATTTCTCTCCAGAATAGTGTGGTACTGAAAACAAACCTTGGAAGAGGTCTGCTAAGATAGGCATGAACAGCCCAGCTGAGGGTTGTAACACACACAAGTTCCTCTTAAAGATGTAATGTCATGTGAAAGTGAGGGTAAGGTGAAAAAGAAGTAAAACTGCACACAGGAGTGACTCTGTGCTACAATTTTTCAGATTCAGACCAAAATTAACTTAAGGATCAAAGTTACCTACACCTAAGGTCAACTTCAAGAGATAAGGGATCACCATCAAGAACACAAAGCATCAAAAGGTTTCAACTTATCTGAAATGAGTCAAAATAACTCAATGCACAGCTTTCAACTAGTCTGGCAATTGCACGAGCCAGTCTTTCCCCCCACAAGGTTTGACTCCAAACTTGTACAGAAATGCAAGAACACCACAGCCTGGGTCTAACTGTGCTGCCATTCCCAGTTTCTGAACAGGAAAGCTGAGGCAGTAAGAAATGACTACCCAAACAACACTGATCCTCAGAAACACACAATGTTTCTGACACACAATGGGCAGCATACATCAAAAATATGCAAGAAGTCATTAATAATGAACCTTTGATTAAAACTTTACTAAAAAAACCACTTCCTTTTGAGCATTTTCTGTGCATTCTAATTGAATGACATTCAGGGCAGAAACACACCTCGGAAGCGAACTCAGGACACACTGAAACACAGATGCAGCCATCCATGACATGCCTGCCTCTGCACTTGGCTACAGCTCCAGCCTCACAGCCTGAAAACTCCTTATCTTAAAACTGTTTCATTGTCCAGTACTTTCTGAGACCAGCCACACACCAAATCTCAGTGGGAAGACAATTCTACAAATCACATTTTCCTTACAGTTTTCAGTTTAGCCTGAATTTCTTTAGACTGTACCAAGCAAAATGAGAAGTTTAGATACCTGCAGCCCCCCAAAAACTTACTGGTGAGGGGTAGACTGAAGGACCCTTCTGGTTTCCCTCACTTTTTTAGTACTTTTTACATTTTGGAGGGCAGGGGGTGGGGGAGGTGTGTGTACTATTTACTCCTGAACAGTGCCATAGGAGCACTTGCTACCCAGCTCCCCAGACAGTAGCTAAGCACTATCAGAATACCATTTCTACATGGTATTTGATGTATATGGATTAAGTACCTAATTGCTACTATGCCCAATGGCTTAAACTTGAAGGGGGTTGGAAGCACACATGACCCAAACCAACAAAACCAACTAAGTAAAGCCAAGATCTCTTCCATAGCATGCTCTGGGGAAGTAAGTTGCCGCAGGGTTGTTTTGGGCTTGGCTTTTGGGGTTTTTTTTTAAACCTTTATGGTTTAGTCTGGTTTTAATTTTAATTGCCAGTGAATGTTTTATGCATGAGCCACAGCAGCTCATCTGAGAGTGCAGAATCACATGCGCTGAGAGGGAACACTAGAGGTAACTTAGACCAAGAGCAAGGCCACCGCAAAGCCCAGACATGCTCATCCACAAATTGGTCAGGTCATCATTCTGGTTAGGGAGGGAGTTGGTGCCAGCAAGATGCGGTGCTGACACACTTATCTACAGACTTTCAGCAATGCTGGTCTGGCAAGTCACACTGTCTTGAGACCTTGCCTCAGAAAGCATACAGTGCACGTATAGTTTTTGTAGAAAAGCATATATAGTTAAAACATTCCAATATACTTTCACTAGCTCAAGAAAAAGTGTCCAGTGACTTATTTCTGTATCAATAACACTGTCTTCAAACCATATAAGCCATGTCAAGCAACTTTGCTTAGAGATGTCAGACATTATGGACCATGCCGTCTCCTTCAGCTCAAGGAGTTCAAAGTGGTTTCCAAACTAGAGCTTGAATGTTGGATAATTACATCCAAAAAATGGAAGCCAGGATCCACATTTTAAGTTAATAAAACCATTCAAGGAAATAAGGCTAAAGACCCACTGTTATTAGTTTAAAATAATACATATTGAAATAAAGTAACTTTATCTCCCAAATGAAAGACCTTGCGTGAGCTAAAGGGTAGACTGAGATCTAAATAATGGATTTAATATTTTTCTTTTAAGAGGAAGTCAAAATACTTATAATCAGCTGATTAAAACCTTTTCAGTCCATTTTAATAGCTAGACTGTTTCTTGGTTTATTATTTTTGTTTGTATTATCATTAGTTTTGCTGAAAAGCCTTAAAAATTTCAGTGACTACAAATGTGAGCAAAATGAGTTTTCCCATGTGCACAGAAAACAATTTTTCTAACAGCCTAACTCAAGTATTTGTTTTACAAATACGCAGCACCATTTCAGTAAGGGAGCTGTAAAGGATACTTTTACTTACAAAGGAATTCTCCTTTGAAAGGTCAAAGGATCCAGAAGTTGTCTTATAAAAAAACAAAAATAAATTTTGCTCTGAGAAGGTCAGACAACAAGAGTCTTGGCTGCTCTAGTACAATGAGCCATGGTATCCAATTTCACCCACTGCCTTTTTCTTTTTCCTTTATTTCTGTGTTCCATAATGGACTACTATTAATACTTATGTAGCACAAGCAAAGCAAAATCTTTCTTTGCAATTTCTCCACGTTCCAGAAAAGACCAGAGTAAGGGAGATTTTTTTTTCGTGCCTGGATGAACACCACCTGCACTACATCTTGCTGCAGTACTTGGGTATTTTTATCTCTGCACAGGTAGAACAATCTTGAATATATAATGAACACATGGAAGGGTGGAGAATCTGTACAGGGATGGTTTTCTATCAGCCTTTTTTCTTGTTCTCCAATAACGTTGTTATCCAGGGTACAAAAATAAACAGTTTGTCCTGTAATCCTTATCCAAAGTCGAAATCATATGATGGTTCCATTATTTAAGGGCTATTTAGATGGACAGAAAGCGTAGACAACATCGTAGGCAACACTCAGTGGTAAGTTACACCTTATTGCCTGAGATTGTGCATTAAAATGGCTTTCTAACTTTTTATATCTTCTTTTATCTAGCCCCATAATACTTTGTACAGTTACATAACAGACTAATTGGTACAAGATTTCCTGAGACTGGGGGGGTGTTGGTTTGTTGGGTTTTTTGGGTTTTGTTTTTTAAGGATGGCATAAGATCACCATAACGTATCTTATAAAATCTTTCAGTCAGTAGCAGCGAAAGAAAACTCAAGACATGCACAGGACAGGTAAATAGTTTTAATATGGAAGTTTAAACATGAAATTAAAAGCAATAGCACATAGAACTATAGAAAAGTTATCATTATCCATCTTTAGCACAGTGGTTAGCTGAAGGTCATATAGGTGTTATAGCTACACAAAAGAATGGATCTGATTACCTGTTTTTTAACAGCAATCGTGTTCGTTTAAAGAAAAAGACACTTTTTACAGGGCTTTACAGACCACTCTGCCTCCTCTATTCCCTTTTCTGTGGTATTCTGTGTTGTTTCTTACTCTTCCTCAAAACACATATATGCTATCTCAAAACCCAGAAAACACTTCCACAAACGCAGCCCAAATCCCAAAAAGGATATTGTAATCTGACAATCCTGCTCTAGTTCTGTTGAGTAAGGTTACTTTGATTGCTTTTAACACTCATCCTGAATAACAAGATGGCTACCCTTTTTCATTTCAAAGTTTCATCCACACACAAGCATCGCTATTGCAGATGTGATCCAGAAAAACAGGTTCTTTCAGGAAAAAAAGAGATAATTAAATAGGAGGGGGAAAACAGTTATTTTAGTAGGAATCCCATCTTTCTTATATGTGACAAATTGCTTTATACAGCAATACCTCTCACTCCTATGCATTCGGATACTTCTATGCTTAGCCAAGTGTGTAGTCACACAATATCACCTTTTTTGTTTGCATAGAAGAGCAGTAAGAATAAAACAAAGCAAGACTCAGACTCTTGAGAAAAGCACATTAAATTAGAAAAAGAAAATATATTTTGAATTGTTCCCTGAACTACCCGGAGTAACCTGAAGTTAGTGCAGTGTAACTGGGGGTTTTCCAGGGAGTGGCAATTGTCGACAGGATATTCTGATCAAATCATGCTGGAGAACTGGACTGCAATCCTCCTAACACAGCTGCAAGTACAACAGCAAGCCAAGAACAAGTTTCAGATAGCATCTCTGTAACTGTTCAGTAGATGCACAGTACCAGATCACTGTTAAAACATAAAACTGAGCTAGACTGTCTCAGGCATTGCTACTAAACAAAAAAAGTATGAAAGACAGATCATTTGCTTGAGATCACCCAGCAGCCCTGGTGACATGCATAGCAATAGCACGTGAGTCCCATTTCCTTAGAATCAAATTAAAGAAGCCTCCACCAAGAAGCCAGTAACAAGAGAAACAGTAGAAGCAAGTATGACACGAAGGTTTTCAGAATTTTCTTATAATTAATATTTCTTCTTTTCTCACTGTCCCATGACTGCCCTCTTCTGTATCCTGAACAATTCTCCAGATTCAGAAAGCTTAAATAGTAAATGAAAAACACAGTTTTGTTTAGTTTTTCCACAATTTCCTTTCTCTAGAATTATCAGTGAGGCACTAGAGATAAAAGCATTCAATTAGGGCAGTAGAAAAGAAAACAAGATTTACTATGACAAGCAGTCATTTACACTTTGCAAATGAGACCACATCCTACTAAATGTAGTCAGAAACAAGAGGCATTTGGAGGTAGAATACTGGTAGTGTCCACATAACATCAAGGTTAGATATTCTGTTTCTTAAGAGATAGGTATTAGAACATTAAAAGAGCTGAGAAAGTACTAATGGAACAGAACTCATCAATATCAGCTTTACTTATGCACACATGTAATTAAGTTAATACATAAGAGCAAATCTGAAAACAAGCTTTAAAAACCAAAACAATTATCAAATAATATCAGAAATCCAAAATGAGGGCAGAGGAAATGAAAATGTATTGGAAAAGGGAAGAAAAATAAATGCTTAAGGCAGAAGATAGTGTTGTATATCAAGTCACTTATATTAAAAAGGAAAAAAACCAATTCTTTATACACAACATAATGAAATAGAAGAGCTAAACTGCCACAGAAGGATTGCCAGCTCCTCTGGGAGGGAATGAACAGAAGAATTAGGGAGTGCATACATTGAAATCACTAGGTGAGAGAATCTTACTTCAGTGTTCACCTACAAGAAATGGGATCCTACTCCACCTACTTTTCTTTTTAGGCAATTAAGCAAGGAAACAAAAGCCATCTTTCAAGTCTAACCTCCTACCCACCCAGGAGAAAAAGTGAAAATCAGCAAAGTACATGCACTTTGCAGTTAAAATAAATTGCAGCTTGACTTAATGTGAACCCATCAAGGAGATTTATAATTACTCTTTGTATTTAAAGTGTAACATTTTTCCAGTCTAAAGAACATTGCACCCTCAAAAATTCTACACCTCTTTTCCAAGAGAATACAGTCTCATTTCAGAGAACAGTCTCATTACTGTGTGTGACTATTGTGAATATAAAACATCCACACTGCAGATCCAATCCTTCTGCAATTTAGACAGTAGTCAGCATTCTAAGTACTGGTTTAAAGGCTCGCAAGGTGGCACACAATCATAGTAGACAGACCTACTCACATATACTAGATGTAGGTGGAAATTATTTTCACTTGCATGTATCTTAACTAGCTGCCAGTCCAGCAGCAATTCTTTTCCTCAACTTCTCCTGAACTGATGTGAATGTTGTAATTAGTTTACTTTTAAATTACATTGAAACTATAATGTTAATCCTGCACAGACCTTGTTTTCATCCAAGTTCCTAAGCCTTTGAAATCAGATATTATCCATGCTCCAAGACTGTTCCTTTTTTGACAGCACTGCTGCTGTATAGGAAGTTGCAGAAAACTGACCTGTTCTGTCAATGAGATCAATCATTCAGTGCATAGTAGTGAGTGATATTTAATGTGATGCAATTAAAAACATGCAAACAAATCAAAAAACCCTACAGAAACACAACTACAAAACATAAGACACCACACCAAAAAAAATCACCCCAGCAAACCATATTTTACACACAAAACATCATTATGGCTTTTTTTAATTGAGAACAGTAAGCAGAATTTTACACATCTTTATAAATATAGAATTAGACATATCAGAATTGATTTGCACATGGTCAATCAACAAGTCAGGGAAAAGACAGAACTACAGGCTTTTTTTTGAGGCTTCTAAAGCAGAAGGAAGCATTACTTAATTCAGTGTAAGGACTGCATCAACTAGACAAACACACACTGATATTTCAACCAGTAACTAAGATGCAAACAGATCATATCTGACAAATTACAGAATTGCCCTATAATATTGAAAACTTCACTCTAAGTAAAGTTCAAGCAATACAAGCCCCAGTACAGTCTGCCCAAGTTTGTTGTCCCACTGGTCACACCAGAAAGCTCTAGGTTCTTACTCATCTCGAGAGGAAGATATCCCATAGGCACAGAGGATTTGTGTGAAGAATGGTAATTTTGTATTTTGCCAGACACTGTTTTTTACGTTGTGCATTATGCTGAAGGTTCTTGAGAAGAGCTGAGTTAGCAGCTGCTTCAGTCTGAAAAATTATCTTCAGAATAATTAGAGTTTTCAGTCATAGGACTCCCGTATATTTATAAACTAAGATAAATAAACAGCATGCAATCAGATAAATATGGTCATACATGAGTAATTCTATACACTTACATTTGAATT
The DNA here is from genome assembly GCA_013400835.1 of Zapornia atra. NCBI lineage: Eukaryota > Metazoa > Chordata > Aves > Gruiformes > Rallidae > Zapornia > Zapornia atra. The sequence goes on along the minus strand of VZTU01031260.1, from coordinate 22,363 downwards.
ACTACAACACATAAGTATATGTCCCAATTCCACATACAGTGCCATTTTCTACCATCCTTTTTCAGACTAAATTCCCCAGACATCTTCTAATGCTGAGGAAGTTCTACTGAATAAACATACAATATAACATGCTTAAGGTGGACTCGACAGGATTAGGGCCAAGTTATTAATATAGTTGAACTTAATTCCTATTAGACTGGGGCTGGACAGAATATAAAGGACCTCAGCAGAAAAAACATCAAAATACATACAAGTATATTCTCCAATTATGTTAAATTACAGAGAAAAGAATACTTTCTTCAGTCGTTCTGCTTTGCACCCAACACCTTCCAGTCATCTTGCTACCTTTACATAACTCTACTCTCACCTCTCACAGTTTTAAAACAGACTGCAGTAGCTTTTTGATACTAACCCCTTCCTGCAACTTGTCAGAAAGATGCTGTAAACTTGCATCTCCTGTTGCGCTCACAGAAGATTCCCATTTAATCTTGGGGAAGATCTGTCTTCTTTCCCCACTCTGCCCTTCCTGAACAACCCACCCAAGATAGAACTAAGTATGTGGGCTGTTACTTGGAAATAGCAGCCTTGTCTTTCCAATAACATTCATAATGCGTAAGGTGCATCAGTAGGTCCCAGCATATTAACTTTTCCTTTAAAAATTCAAACATGGTAACTTAAAAATACAATTTAAAGAACAGCATTTGCAGTTACCTTTCCCCATTCTTATGTATTGAAAGAGTTAAAGCCATTACTCATTTTATTTCTCCATGTTTTTTTCCAGCTGGACAGATGCTCACTACAGCATTAGGATTACATCTCCTCAAGCCACTGAAGAAAACACACAAGCAGTAATCATTTCCAGAGGATAAAAGCAATGGCTATAAACAAGGGGGAGCACAGAGGAAGACAGAGTGAGAAAATAAATTTCTGTGGTATTTGCAATACAGACAGAAATAATCAGCTACCAATGAAGGGATAAAAAAGTTGATTCCCAGTTTAACTGCATTTGATACTTGTGAATTTGACTCTGTAATTAGTCTTATTGGTTGGCTCTCACTTGGAAGAAAAATGGAAAAGGACAGTCTGAAGGTCTAGAGGTAAAAAAAAATAGTTCACATCTGTAGCTTTGTGGAAAACAGACAGTAAGAAAGAGGTACCAGGTGAGGGGAAGAAAAAAGCATGTAAGGGAAAAGAAAGTGCCTGCAAAATTGAAAATTACTTTCTGATATCAGCATAGCATATCACTCCATATTCAAAGCATAGGAAGAATTAGTTCTTTGACAAGAAATGGTTCAATTTCAACTTGCCAGCACAACACCATATGGAAATTTATTGCCAACTACAGATAGCAAATATCAACAGCAGAAATAAGAGGGTTTCTATCAATTTTGTGCTTCTTCAGGACTGTTACAGGAAACCATTTATCTTTTCAGTAGTTATAAAGTTCTATTTAAAATTAATGCTTTACATTTCTCTTAGCTGGTCCATGCATGTATTTTGCTTTACTTCCATATCCATATGTTAGTGCTGTTCTTCCCCACCTGATCCTCTCCACATGCTAAACACTCTACAAAAAGTGTTGCTTCTAATCCAAACAATTTCAAAGTTTAGAAATTTAAGGAAAGAGGCCCATTTTGGACAGAAAAGTTAAACAGTGATGCCTCCATTTATGGGGAAAAAAGTCTCACCTACAGTTTCAGGTTTTGAGGCTCCTGCCATTCTGGAGGAAATCCTACCACCACCACATGACCCAAATTTGTGTGTGTGACATGACAGGTTACGTTAATAACACACTTAAAGGCTTCACTGAATTTTCACTGCCGTGATTACATAGCCTAAGCAGACCATCATTAAAGTTATCAGGTACCTCAGATAAGGCAGCACATATATCTGAATCTCAGTCTCCTGCCCTAATAGGAAAATTGAATTTGGAGTTGGCCAACAGTTTTCTTTCACAGCCACCCCATCACCCACCCCAATATTTTTCATTGAGGGTTTCGGGAGGATGTCAGAACTCATCTCTACTTTTACTGTGTGTTGCAGTTTGGTGTAACTGCTGCTTCAGTGGCTCTTGTAAGCTGCAGTTACAGCTTTCTGCAAGCCCCATGTTTTGAAAAACACTGGTACATTCAAGGCCAAATTTGAGACCAAGCCTATCAGAGCTGGTCATAGCGCCTCTGTGAATCACATATAGGAGAAAAAAAAACTGCTGGCAGGTGCACTTTGCCACCGGAGCGGGAGTGAGAAGATGTAACAAGCTGCACGGATTCCAAGGCCAGGCCTGCAGGAGGAGGGGGGGGATGAAGAATGCGAAGAGAAAGTTTCCCCTGCAGCTCGTGGTGGAGTCCATGGTGAAACGGGTGTCCCCCCGAAGCCCATGGATGAGGACGGGGAGCAGAGATCACTATGCCTGTGAAGATTGATCCACGCCTCAGCAGGTTTGCCAAGGGACTTGTGACTTTGCGGGTGACCAGGCCGGGGGGTCTGGACCCGGACGTCAGCACCCTATGGAGGGGAGAGTCCTGCTGAGAGGCCTGTGGTGAGGGGATGACTCCCCGATAGAGAGGACTCACGCTGCAGAAGGTCGTGGACACGACTCTCGCGTGGGTGGGACCCCACGGTGCCGCAGGGGAAGGGTGTGTGTATGTGGAATGCCCCCCCCCCCCCAGCTGAGATGGAAGACAGCTTGGGAGGAACGGACTGAAACCCCTCACTCTCCATTCCCTGCCCCCCCTGTACTGCGAACGGGAGGGAAGAAGGGAGCGAATCTCTGATTAAAGTCATGAGTGCGAAGAGGCGAGGGGTGGGGGGAGGAAGTAGAAGTGATAATATCGGGGGAAGAAAAGCAGCTTGTTGGGAATCACCGGAACCCCACTGCCCATTCCCTGCCCCTCCCCGCGCCATGTTGGGGGGGGAAGAAGGGAGTAAAATCGGGATGAGTTTTAAGTTTGCTAAGAAGGGAGGGGTGGGGGGAAGGTGCTTGAAGACCTGGCCGCTTCTTATCTCGTTCCGGTTCACTGGGTGTAGTAGTTGTAGTAAGTAGTAATAAATCACCTTTTTCTTTCCTTTATTCTGTGCTGCGTCTGTTTTGCCCATTGCACTAATTGCAGAGTGAGCCCTCTGTCCTTATCTCAAGTCCTAAGCCTCCTAATATCTATTTTCTCCCCCTTTTCAGCTGAAGGGGGGAGTGAGCGAGCGGCTTGGTGGATATTTGGCCTTTGGTTAGGGTCAAAACCACTACACTGTGAAATTGGGCTGCAGTTGGTAATGATAAGCCAGAAGCATGAAGTGAGTACTCAGATGATTTTTTTTTTTACCATACCATCTATAGTATCAACTTCCTTCTTGTACTTTGTTGAAGAAATGGCAGTAAGATATTGTAAAAGGCATGATGTGCATAGGGGGTAATAAATCTGTTGGATACAGATAGTCAATGGCTGCAAGTCATAACATAAAGCTTTACTCTTAGCCTCCTACCAGCTTTCATTATCAGCTAAAATTTCTATTAATGTAATACGATAGCATCATGTACAAACAGCTCGGCAGTCATACATTTTGCACAGCTGTCATAAAATGATAGTCATTTAGCTTCAAGGTAAAGCTGAAGTTTGAATATTCCTGCTTTTCATCTTTGAAGCTTTGTCACTTTAGTAGATAATTATCTAATTTTGTGACCAATGATGTGTTCCCAACATGTCAAGTTTTAATACCCGTAGTATGTAGATCCCTTTTTTGTGTGTCTTGAAAATTAGTGACTTGGATAGCTTGACACAAAAATCTGGGGAGTATATTGAATAGCCATATGTTACAATATGACCTAGAGGAACAATAGAAACAATATATGCTATGGCCCTGACCAAAGCATTCATAATGCCTTCCAAATAGCATTTTTCTAGTGCTTTAATTTAACAAGTTACAGATACAACGGCATAATTTTGATTCCTGCATTTTAGGAAAGGAAGCCATATCCTTGTTCATGTATAAAAGCATTAAGAAGCTCCTTACCAGCTACTGTAGAATAATCTAAAATAAAAACAGAATACAAAGCCTTCTACCAGCTGACAAATTATTTCTGTACAACACTAAGTTTACATAAAATACTGTGGCTGAAAGACAGTGAAAGCAAAGCAACTGGGAGCTAAAGAGTTCAGTTAAATTAGAAGGGAAATTCCTGCATTACCACAAAAACTTTAAAAAAATCTCCAATTCACACAACCAGCTTAGTGGAAATTACTCTTGAGACCTCATAATTATGAGAACAGTTACATACTTCTATAGTGAGAACAGGAGCATCTGGAGAAAAAAGCCCACCTGAATATTAAACAACAAAGAGTTCAGTTTAAGAGTCTGTGACATTAGTGGAAACAGTTTTAAAAGAATGGGTCAGAAAAGACAGTGATGAAGACCTGATGAAGCAACTAAAAGACGGTATAATATGTGACTCGTGCCTAAGAGAGGCCTGTCATGACAAAGTGCAATGCTTTTTAATATCTATGAGGAAGCTACAGAGAAGACAAAGCCAGACTATTTATGGAAGTACATAGAAGGACAAATGGCAGATGGTAGTCAAACTGAAATGGGAAGTTCCAGCATAAGTAATTTTTCATCTTGAGTCAATCGTTGGAATAAAGGAGGTTGTGGTGTCACTGTCCTTGAAGGTTATGAAGATCAGATTCAACAAAGCCTCAAGAAATCTCATTCCAGCACAAACTTCACTTTGGACAGGAAGTTAAGACCTTCTAAATCTTCTTCCAGAATGAGTTATCCTACTATTCCAGAATTATTTAAAAAAAGAGAGTGTTTCATAGTGGAAGAGTAAGATAGTGGTACAAAAAGGGGAAGATGAGGGAAGATGAGGATATTTTTCCAGAACCAGCTTTGCTGAGTCATTGGTGTCAAACTCAAAAGTCTGTTATAAAAAGTACACTTAGAATCTTCAAATATCAGTATAGCTGTATTCAGAAGAACACAAGTCAGGGGAGATCTACTTAACTTGCACATTATAGAGGAGCAGTATATATATACACTGTCTGCCAACTGCATAAGATTCAGGGAGGCATGTCAACTCCACTACTGGAGTACAAAAGGAAACCATTTAGAAAACTATGAGAAGCTCAAAAGTATTTTCCACCCTTTTGTAAAAGCTGGAGCTTTGCTCTTCTATAAGGAAACTACTGTCAAGTCATACATATAAGCAAGGTAACTAATGAATCAGTCAACATGATCACACATTAAGCACTGATACAATGTGAGAAGCGTGTGTTTCAGTGTATCCCCAATGTTATGAACTAGAGTAGGTTACCATAGGATTTGTTTTGCAATTTGAACAACTATTTCTTGCATCTTTTATGTCCTTAGCTTGGGTACTCTTAAAAATCTCATAATCTAGTTTGAGGAATAAATAGTAATAGCTGCCTTTTGAAATGCCTCCCATACTGCAAAGTGATTTATGCAAAACATTTGGCATCTGTCTCAGAAGCAAACATTTTCCTCTAGAACATTTCCTTGTGTTAAAACAGAAAGATTCAAATATAAGATAAATAGGGTGGTTTGGAAAGAAGACAGAAAAACAAAAAGAACAATAAAAACAACACATCAGATTAAGGAAAGCAAAAACAAAACACAGGTGTATGATCAAGTGCTCTAACAAAAAGAATTTTAGAAATTCTGTTGGTCACTTTAATAAAGTATATAGTTTTAACTCTTCATGGTACTTTCAGGAATCTGTCTGACAGACAGAACAAATGTCTAGAAGCAACCACCTCTGAATCACTTGTTGATTAAAAGTCATTGCCAGAACCTATGTGCCTTGATGCCTCTATCAAAGCAACCAAACAGGCTTTGCCTAAAAAAACCCAAAAATTCAATGTAAGTACTGCTTAGGAACAATTTTTCTTGAGAGCAAGAAGAGTTAAGAACAAACTTAATAAGGTTCCAACAATTGCTGATAGCAAAGCCCAAGAACTTGTGGCAGGTACATAAGGAATAAACCAGGAATTTACATCTAATCCAACCATTTCCTTCTCACACATTGTTTTACAAGCCCCAGTGAAGCTCTATTACCTCTGTAATTCATAGTTACACCTGACATAAGAACATGTTGGAAAAACTTGAGGAAACTAACCCTGCTGAAAGCTTTACCATGTGGTGGTTGGACTTCAAGTCACATAGATGAAGACTGCTCACAGGTTTAATATACTATATTTAATATATTTATCCTTTTATAGTAAAAGGCCATATATTTTTATAAGACCATTTGATAATATGCTTATGAAGGGATAGGGGGAAGTATCCAAAAACCCAAACGTGAGTTCAGCCAACCAATGATTGTTTCATAACCTGTTTCTGCTCTGAAAGTTGAAGGACTATCCAGGTGTGTCTTAAGATAAAAGCACAAAGCTCCATAGATATAAACATCAAAAGAAGAAATACAATTACTTTCAATGCTTATAGTCCAAAACAAAAAAAAACAACAACAAAAAATACTCCAAAAGAAAGGATTATGGAGCTCATCTTCCTAACATAAGGCAGTTCAATAAGATCTACATAATGGCAGATAACCTGTTCTAGAAAGCCATTCTGCAACACTTTTACACAATCCCAGTGTTTTCTCTCAGTTTAAAAAAGAAACTTTTTGATAGTAGGGAAAATTAATTCTTGTGCTTAAAGTTCTTGCTCATTTTCCATGGATATTGTCCTGGTTTCAGCTGGGATAGAATTAATTTTCTTCCTAGCAGCTAGTACTGTAGTGCTGTGTTTTGGATTTAATATACTCTTGATATATACCAATGGTTTAGTGATCGCTAAGTGGTGTTTACAGTTAAGTCAAGGACTTCTCAGCTTCCCAGGCCCTGCTAGCAAGGAGGCACAAGCCTTCTGCAGGAGGTGAATGAGCAGCTGGAAAGAGACACAACTGGGACAGCTGAGCCAAATGAACAAAGGGATATTGCATATCATGTGACATCATGCTCAGCATAGAAAGCTAGGGGAAGGAGGAGGAAGGAGGGGGACACATTTGGAGTCATGGTGTTTGTTTTCCCAAATAACCATCATGCATGATGGAGCCCTGCTTTCCTGAGGATGGTTGAACACCTGCCTGCCCAAAGGAATTGGCAAAAGAACTCCTTGTTTTGCTTTCCATGTGTGACTTGTTTTACCTATCAAATTGCCTTTATCTTGACCTAGGAATTTTCTTGCTTTTACTCTTTCCATTCTCTCTGCCATCCCACCGCAGGGGAGGCGAGCAAGCAGCTGTGTGATGCTTAGCTGCTGATGGGGTCAAACCACAACAGATAGAGAACACTTTATTCTTGGTTTTCTGCACATGAAGTACCTTGTCATATTTCAAGATTTTACTACTTTTGCTCAAGCACAACTTGGACCATGGCATTAATCAGTCTAGTGAAATTCCTGCCCCATTTAGATTTCTCCACACTTTATTTCCTTTTGTACTGAGGAAGAAACTCCAAACTAAAAAAGTGTTTTTTCCTTCTCCTGTTTAAAAATCTTGTACTTGATGATCCTTATGAGTCCCTTCCAACTCAGGATATTCTAAGATTGTCTCTTTCACACAGCATACCTGCCTGCATCAGGCATTGAAAGGTTTTTTGAAATTCTGGTCTGGTTTTCCCCCCCTATGGGGGGGGAACATTTCTAGTGTCATAAACACATATGACATATGCTTTACTATATATCAAGTTCCCATTCAGTTCTCAGCTCTCTACAGAGATTAAAGATAGCCACATCTGCCATTTTTTTCTGGTAAAATGGCTGAAGCAGGGAGCAGGTAAAAATGGATCGGGTGAATCATTCCTCACCCCCTCAGTACATTCACAACAGCCACAATAGATACTAGAAGCTGCAAGAACACCTGGAGTCTGTGACTTCCTCTGATGACAACTTCTGTAAATCAGTGCTTTGACATATCCACAGTAGGTTATGAGAGGGGAGCTGACGAGGAAAAAGTATCTAGAGAGGGGAAAGAATAACCCCTTCTAGTAACAAGTATAAAAGGAAGGTGTGTGAAAAGCAATGAAAACTATTTTGTGCTTCTAGCAATCTGCCCATCACTGCCCCCAGAACTCTTGCTAAGGTAATCTGCTTTCACACAGAGTTCTGGAAACAGTCTTCTGGAAACAGGCATTTTTCTGTGTTCAGGATCTTCCAGGAAATAAACTTGAGCCTCTAATGCACAAAACAAAAATCCTATTCCTACACAAAGCATCCAGCTAAGCATGTTAAGTATTTGTCTTCCACTACAGCAATCATCTTTGCCTCCTCAATTGCCATCTCCTTCCTGAAAACTGCTGGGCACTGGGTGTTGCTCAAGCATTCTTATATTCAAGATACATTTAAAAAACACGCCCACCCACAGGCTTGTCCAAGATTTGAATCCAGACCATTTCTCACATACAGTTACACACTGAACACTAACTTCACTATAAATTGAAACCTGTTTCTCCCTTCATTCTCAGAGCACCATTGATCAAATGGCCTTATTTTACCTTTGTCTAGCTAAACAGATTTTCTTCTACACTTGGCTTCTATATACAGTCAACTCATTAAAACAATCTGAGATGCTCTGGCTACTGTTAAGATCCTATAAAGAACGCATGAGACTAACTCTGAGGAAGGAGGGATTTATGATTGCTTAATTCCTGTGCTCTGTATTTTACTGTCTACTGTTTTATTCCCAGATTAAATTTGATACAGCAGGTGTAACATCTGCATGCTCCTATTTGAACAGGTCTGTCGCAGTTTCATGTCTTCTACCACCAGCCTCAGAAATGGTGTAGCTAGTTATCAGCTGTAAGATGGGTAACACCATCTGTACAGTCCTAGGAAGTCTGAGAGCAGGATTGTTTCAAGAAAGTACCCGTCCCTGGAATTCATCATCTCCAGAGTGGCATCCAAAACCCTTTTCCAACAGGCTTCCTTTTTAAATACTTATCTTGCAATGATTTTGTTGTTCACCATAAGAAAATACTTACACTTTAAAAATCACAGAATGTGGTCGGTTGGAAGGGACCTTTGGAGGTCATCTAGTCCAACCCCCATGCAGTAAGCAGGGACATCTTCACTAGATCAGGTCTCTTAGAGCCCCATCAAGCCTGACCTTGAACATCTCCAGGGATGGGGCCTCCACAACACCTCTGGGCAATGTGTTCAGTGATCTACCACTTTCATACTGAAGAATTTTTCCTAGTATCCAACCTAAATCTCCCCTTTTCGAGTTTAAAACTACTACCCCATGTCATATTGCTACATGCCCTCATGAACAGTTCTTCCCCAGCAAAAAAAAAGTGAACCAAAAAGATGCTAAATAGGGTCACAAAAACATCCATGCAATTTTGGAAAAACATTATGCATTGAAAAAGCAAAATGCAGCTTCATAAGAACAACATGTTCAAGTATTTCACAAAGACCTTTCAGTGAAGCTTCCACAGAAACCTAAAATGCAGTCTATCTGCCCTATCAATATATAATTTGTGCTGTACAATGTGTAACCACTTATTATCAGCAACAAAAAAATTGTACCCTACAGAAGAGTAATGACATTCCAAAGTGTAGATTATTGATTAGCAGTTGCTTAAAAGTGAATCACCACTACAATGCAGCATCTATTCGTGGATCTACATACCTTCACTGTCAAAATAATTTGCATGGAGACTGGCTCTTTTAACCTTGAAATGTGAGCATTTTCCAATACAGGATGGGAAAACGAACAACCATAAATATATTAACCAAGGAAATTAGCATTCACTTCCTCTCAAGATCTGATGTTTTCCAGTTGAATGTCCACTCAATTTCCATATTAAAAGACATTATTGAAAGCGTAATGCATGTATCATAAACTTACTGAAGCCATCTCATATTTCTATTACATACTAACAATAGAATATATTTACTTTCCATAACACAAGGAAGGATTACATTGCACTTGCAAAACCCAGAAAGACACAGAAAATACTGCCAACTATAGAGTGCTGATGGCAAAAAGCACAAATTCACTATGGCTTGAAACAGGGCTTTCCTTTTAAAGGGAAACATGAAGTGTAATGATTGATATTCAGGCTGTTTTAAACCACATTTTAAAAACATTACCAACACCAAGAAATTATTACTCCTGCCATAACATTCAAACAGGAGATGAGAGGAAGACCATAGATCATTCGAGATTCAGCTCTAGCTTCACTAAAGACAAAGAAAATTTTCCAATACTTCCAGAGAAGGCAGAACTTGGTTATATTTTTTTAAAAAGGAAAAATAAAAATCTGTTATGGCTAAAGAGATACCACACCACAGAAAGCTTGATAGCACTGTGACACTTTTCCTCTACAGATCTATATGCTACCTGAAAATTATTTGACCCAGCAGTTTTTTCCAACAATTACTAGTATATGAATGAATTTATGTATTTCTTGAACAAAGAAAAATTACAATTTCTATCCACCTTTATGTCTGCAGACAACATTAAATACATCACCAAACACACTGAAATACTCCGTAATAATTTGGCACTGAGAATAACCTTGCGATTTTTGTAGCCCAAAGCTGTAAGGATTAGAGGGAATGGAGGTTCAAGCCCTGCAAAGTTGCAAAACATAATTCCAGTGATTAACACAAATGAAGTGATTTAAAATTCTCAGATGCATATTTCTTTTATTGTCTGATGCTTGATTTTAATTCCGCTTTAGGAAACACATTTTACATAACCCAGACTTCAGGAGTTTGAATTAAAATGAATTAACTCTGAATAGAGACCACTGTAAACTCTATACTATTTAACTGGCTGGTGTTTTTCGGAGCTTGGGTTTTTGAGGTTGTTTTGATTGTTTTTGACAAGTGGAAGGTTATTGTTGGTTTGGGGGTTTTTTTGGGGTTTTGTTTCATTTTGGGGTAGGTTTTTTGTTTGGTTGGTTTTTTGAGAGGATGGTGGTGGTGTTTTGTTTGGGATTTTTAAGGACAGTCATATGTCTACAGTTCAGTCTTTTTTCTATTTTTGGTTGGGAAAACAGTATTATTTTTGCAGTTTTAAAATTACTCAGCTGGCTAAAGTTTGAATTGATATCCAAGAAGCTAACCCATGTCCATCCTTTAAAACTGCACATCTCAATCCTACTGACCCTTCCTTCAAAGCCGTGGTTGCAGTGCCTTAAGCAAAGAAATAGACTATAAAGACCAAAACCAACATAAGGCTCAATAAAAGAAAAGCAATTAATATCAAGATGATTGGACTAAACTTCTAAGAATTAAGTCACTATTATGTGATTTAAAACTAAAGATAGATGTACCGCATGAATCAGATACGCCAGCTGAACGCTAATTGATCTAAATCACCCTGTTATATTAGCTTTGTGCTGACATTTCCACAGTTGTAAGAAACCAAGATACAGCCCCAAATCTAGTCAGCAAGACAAAATGCTATTCCAGACCTTTAAAAGCAGGAACGCTACGCTGACTGCAAAACCTGCCCTGAGAAAACACAATGGTTTGGGAACTCCTAATACAAGGAAGGGTTTGTTGAAGGGAGTAGGCAGATGCAGGCTAGAGGCTGCTTGAGACCAAGCAGTCAGTGCTTACATAACAGTGACAACTCCGTTAGACAGCTTACATAAGGAACAGCTCAAACAGCCTTAACCAAGCTTGCCTTCAGTAAGAAGCCTTTATGACAGAACCAGTAAATAGTTTCTTTTAGGCTAGAAATTTTTCTTACATTAGCAATAAAATAATATTGTCTAGTCAAGACTAAATCAGGAATTATCAAAGCTCAGAATATGAATTTTAAAAGAGAGAATAAAATAGTACCTCCCAGAGCAAGGTAAGAAAGCACAGACCATGCTGCTTTTTTAGAGACTCCAACACTTCACTGGTATCAGAAAAGCTTACTGTGTAAAAATTATTTTTGTTAACATCAACAAAAGGCATATTGCCAGCATTTTTCCTTCCATTTTATTAGTAATATTATTTTGCAACAGCATGGATCTGAAAACATACTATTATCACGGACACTGTAATGTGACAGTAGCATTCCCCAAAGTCTCTGCCTCCAAAATTCTCTCTTAGCAGCTGAAGTGAAGAATATTTTCCTTGCACCTAACTCTTGCTTTGCATCCTATACTTCAGCCTGGCTTTGCCAGCAGGCTGTACTCTCATATTTCCTGCAGTACTGGCTCTACAGTTTGAGTGTATTTGAAAAAAAAAAAGAATCTTGATAGCTCCTCAATTTAAGTAAGGCAGATGTCTTCTGAAAATCTACTGAAAAAACACATAAGCACTTAAGAGACATCTAAGATCTGAATCAGTTAGGCCCCAGGAGTATTTGCTAACTAGGTGCAGAATACACATCTCTACAACACCAAGCAGCTTCTTGTGCACTGCCAAATCCACATAACTGCAAAACCTCAATAAATCAGGTAACTTGAGAGCAATATTGTCCTATTCTGTATGGACTTTTGAGCACTGAACCCTCTTCCTTCGCTTTGAAAGTACATGGCATAACATTAAAATGCTACATTTTTAAATACTAATTTTACTTAAATGCTCTCCATCATCTCTGAAATTTACTGAACTATTGTTATTATTTCCTGAACTATTTACAGTGTCTCTATTTCACCTAAAGTCATTTTGGGGCAAAGCCATATCTCATATGCCGTCAGGAGGCATTAACAACATCCTTTGGTATAATTACCATAATGCAATAAAATAATTTTAAAAAATTAAGGTAAGCAATGCTTTAAAGATATTCATAAAGTTTCAGAGAGTGGCAAAAATATTCTTATGCATCTTTCTGAAACTCAAGAGGACAGCAATGCTGGTTACTCACTTGACGTTCACAGTACAGCAAGACTTGAGAACTGTAATAACCAAATCAATATTTATAGCTATAACCTGGCAAAATTTTGCTTTCCTGAGTATCTCACATAACCATTTGCTCAATGAAATTTTCATATGGGTCAAATGACAGCACGCAAAACGTTTGGGCAGTAGAAAGTGTCAATCATGCCTTGATTTCAAACACATTCCTTCAGAAGCGGTGCTCACTATATATGCTAATAAAATGAATCAAGTAGTAACCTTTACATTATTTTTTCATTTAGCAAGCCTTTATTAAGCTAAATGGCACTACAAAGTGGCTAGTAATTGAGAAATCTATACAGCCCTGATACATAATTATACAGACATTTTATATCTTCATTTATTTAACGACATTTAATTCATAATCAGAAAATGCAGATTCTTCCAGTAATGTTAGAAGTTTCACTGCTTCTAAAAGTGGAATCTTGACTTTAAAAAGACATTGACTCCGCTTACCCAGAGCTCACAGTAAATACCAAATGGATTCTTGATGCCTGGCTAGTGGCGAGGTAGAGGGGAGGCATTTGCATTTAGAGCCTGACAGTGCTATCGTTTCCTTAATTATGACAACTTCTGCCACTGACTTCGCATGTTGAAAATACTTACAAGCCTTGAAGTTCAGTACATTTTTATTCACACAAGCTTATAGAAGTAGTATACTTTAAAACAATACAAAAAGATACATGTTAAAGTAATCTACCATACAGGCTCATTTGCCACAATCAACAGCAAGAAATAGCAAGCTTAAAAGGACAGAGACACTTGGAATCTAAAATAAAAATAAGCAGCACCAGAGGTTTCCTAAAACTACTGTAACCAGAAGGGGAAAAAGGAAAAATACCACCACAAAGGGGGATGTGAGAGAATAAAAACGCTCTAAATACCTGTCAAATCTGCGTTTTGTCTTTCCTCTTTCATTCTATAATGAGATACCATAATAAAACCAAGAAACAAAACCAAAATAGCTTGGAAGGAAGACATACAGTCCACCTTGAAAAGCAGGACTGCAGATTTGTCAGCGAAATAGAAAGGATGTTGATGAAAAGGTAAAATGAATAGCTTCCAATTACCTACAATTATAACAACCAATAGGAAGAAATCTTGTTACTTCAGAGGGAAAAAATACCTTACGAAACGGATGACAGCAGTATCTACTATGAGGAAGAGAAGAGCGATTAAGAATCTCATATGATTCCTTGTGGGTTATAACACCATTGCAAAACACAGTATATTCTGTATTTTTCTAAGGTATTTGGTTAATTGATTTTAAAGCCATTTTAGTGCAAAAATGGCTGTGCTTGGAATAGTTCAAAAGTTAAATAAAAAGGTACCTGTTTGTTACGGCCAAATAAAAAACATTGAAGCCTTTTAATAATACTTGATTAAATATTAATCAAAACCAAAAGGACCATTTGCTTTTTAAATTTAATGAGTTTCTTAAAAAATGTGGTAAGACTACATAGACTATAAGATTCTGAGCTAGAAACATAACAAATACTGACTGTCCAGATTTGCAAATTAAAATAAAAGTTCTCTTGCTATGTTGAGGTAAAGCCATTTACTGGTCTTGAAAGGTAATAAGGGACCTCAAATACTTTATTTTAAATAGTTCTGTATTTTACTTCAGTGAAGCTCATGTTTTGAAGTCCTGCATATACAACACTGAAAAGACAGCTACTGTTAAGGAACTCCTATGCTTTTAGTAAATAATCAAGCCAGTTGCTTTCATTTTACATGGACAGAATAAGCTTTATCTGAACTGCTACATGTACTGTCCGCTAAATAATCTCACACACACACACAAGTCTTTCAAAGGAATAATTTCCACCATAATCAGACAAAAACAACCCCAAAAACACAGAGTAGTGTGTTACTTAGAACTAAAAATCACATCTAAAAAACCAGCAGAAATTTAACATATGGGCTGAGTGTCTCAAATGTTTTCCTATTTCCATATTGCATTTTGAAGATCACAAACGCCAACAAAATCACAGCCTTAAAATCTTTAACATAGTCTCTCATTAGATTTTTTTTTCCAGCAACTACTGTAAAAATAAAGATTGTCTACAACACAGGACCTTTCTATAGGTTGCATTTTAAATAAGAGTAGACAAAGTCCTTGATATATACCTAATACTGAAATCCGCTTTCTCATTACGCCTGCCCCAATTATGTAGACTTATACCAATTTCTCAAGTTTTTGCAATACTTCACTAGCTTATTACCCAGCTGTGCAGCTGAGCACGAAGATAACCACATTCATTCCTCTTATCTGTAATGATGTAATACATCCCAGCACTGGGTTGAGATGATTGGGGGAATAATGGGATTGTAAAAACTGCAGAGATGACAAACAACAGTGCAGCCGCCTTCTCCTGATACAGTGAATTGTGTACACACAGCACAGGGTGAAAATAATACAATATGCACTAATTCTGGTCCTTGAATGAAGTTAACATTTTTCATAAGCAGCAGCTGTTTCTACACAGAAACATCACCAGCACAATGCAGCAACTAGATTAAATACCCGCAATCTAGGCTGAAGCCTAGACTTCAAGAAATAGAAGTGCTGGAGTTCACTTTCTAGTGATAACAAAAAAAATCATCCAAAAAAAATAATCACAGTTTAATCAAGGACTCTCCAGACAGTGCAGTGCAATGCAAAGAGTCATCAGGGACTAGTACGCAATACAAAAATAGATCTTGGACCAAAGCACGTACAGCACTGCTTTCCTATTCATTTAAAAAATTAAATCTGCCTCCATTTTCTCTGTTAAAAGCTTCCTTGTTACAACTGAATATATCCTTACCTTCTGTAGGAGCTGGGAACCTGAGTACTTGGCTGCAATAGATTTGATCTCCCCACCAAATGCTGAGGCCCAGAGCTTTACACTGTGAAGAAAAAAAAGAGACAGGAAGAAATGTAATACACATGTCATATCAAGCAACACAGACTGTAACAGCTTCAGCTGCGCTCAGAAGCATCCTAGCAATTTTGCATTAAAGAGCTCACTAAGAAACCTAAGCACAGCAAAAGATTAGCTGTTTGAGTATAAGCACAAAGTAGATGCTGTGCTAAGGTGAGGCCTCTAATATGAAACTACACAACCAGTTAAAATTTAAGCATCAGCTTGGACAGAAACATGCTTTAGCACAGTGTATCATACATCCACTGAAAGGAAAGCAGCAGGTAAAATGGCAGAACAGTTCCAAATGTTAAATTCTCACATGCGAAGGAGTTAACATAACAGCATCAACTTCAGCAAATACAAGTACTTAAGACTCTGCTGCCACATACTCCACCAACACATGTTCCTACAGTAAAATTAAAGTAGTGCTGAGCGCATTAAAGACTATCATTTTAAACACAGCTGACAGAGGAGCAAAGGTACCTTGAACAGTCAAATATCTGTGATTTAAAAAGAAAATAACTTGAGCAGTCAAGTTCTCATCCTTGAACATGGTCCTGAGAGCAATAGCATGAAAGCACTTACACAGACAAGGGTATCTGCTGCTCCGATCCAACCACATCCACTAAGGCTGTGTTAAAAGCTGTCCAGAAGATAAAGAAAAAACCCCAAAAAGCCCGAAGAGGATTCAGAGTCTCTGGCATTATGCCTCCCTGTGCCTGGAAAGATTTGGGGAAATTCAAGTAAAGCTGAATTCAGCAGCAGCGGGGTTTTGCTTCTAAAGCCTCTTCCCCCACCCTTACCCCTTGCACTAGAACAACACTGGAAGAAATCACAGCTTCATCCTCATCCCTCCAAAGAATGACCCCTTCTCTGTGTAATGGAAGGAGAGGACCCGAAGCGAAGCTCTAATGACTTGAAAACTATTGTGTCCCTGGTAACAGCAAAGCGTTTTCCAGCACTACTGCAGCCACTTGCATGTAGTTCTTTACAACTCCGCAGTCAGCAGTGTGCTGGAGTTACTTCAGTGACCTACTGCTGCTCCAAAGTGCCCTTAGCAGCAAGGAAGCAGACTATTGATTCCAACTGGGGAGGCTGTCTTCTTGCAATTACTGCTCACTTTGCAAATGGAAAGCTGCCTAGAGTTCTCCTTTCCCTCGCCGATAACCTCCAGCCTTCATCCCAGATCAAGTCAGGCAACGCACTGGTTCAGTGGAGCAGGAGCAGCAGCCTTTTAACGGGATAGCGCGGAGACAGAGAGGCAGGCACGGGAGGAGCTGGACCAGAGGGAGGGTGCCTCTGCACGGTAAAAGCAGAGAAAGTCTGGAGGAGCGGAAAGTGTAGTTGAGCCCTTCCAGGAAGGCGAGGAGAGAGCGCTGC
>VZTU01031255.1:0-16968 GCA_013400835.1 Zapornia atra | reverse complement strand
AGAAAAGGAGACTGAGAGGGGATGTTATTATCTCAAGTGTGGGACACAGGGGGAAATGGCCAGCTCCTTTTCAGTGGTCTGTGGGGACAGGACAAGGGGCAATGGCTGCAAGTTGGAGCACAGGAAATTCCACACCAACATGCGGAAGAACTTTTACGCAGTGAGGGTGACAAAGCCCTGGGACAGGCTGCCCAGGAGGGTGGTGGAGTCTCCATCTCTGGAGATATTCAAGACCAGTCTGGACGCCTGTCTGTGCGATCTGTCCTAGGGAACCTGCTTTGTCAGGGGAGTTGGACCCGATGATCTCTTGAGGTCCCTTCCAACCCCTACAATACTGTGATTCTGTGAGGCTACATATCTTACCAGGAGGCATAAGTAACCACTCAACTGATGCAGATCCCTAAAAGACTTCTTTAAGTAGACATTTTTCTGCAGGCGAGCTTAGAGTGGTTTGTTTGGGGGGTTTGGGAGTGGGGTTTTTTGTTGTGGGTTTTTTTTTTTTTTTTAAACGGTGCTCTGTCTCTGGGTTGTCAGCAAGAATGCATTAGGGCTGTTGTAAAATGTCAAGCAGAAAATACAGTATTACAGAAGCAAACTGGAAGTAGTTGAAAAAGAGAAAGAGTAAATGATCTGAAGAAATCAAATGCTCTAACCCATGGGTGCAACTATCCACTTGTGAAGGAATTAATAAAATTGTCTAGGTATCCTAGACTATAAAAGCATCCAGCTGCTGTTAACAACAGGGACTTTCCCTGATGTTCGAGGTTTTTTTATTTCTGAAAAAAATTTCTTTAGTCTTGCCTCAGGCTCACAGGTCATAATTAAGCCAACAGAGAGCATCAGCTAGAATATGGAAAAAAAAACCCCACACCCTGCCCGGTAAGCAGATAAAAAAACAAAAGCTAATACTGGTACATGGATTATCCCGGGATGCAGTAATAATGCCCTGGGGGGCACGACAACAGAGTAGGGAGGGCAGCTGGTGCCTACACCAGCAGGGAGAGCAGCAGTGGGTATGGGAGCAGGGACAGTACAGTGCTGCTCTGCAAGGCAGGCACGGTGCTGCACTGCAAGCATGGTGCTGCACTGCAAGGCACGCTGCTTTCTTCTTTCTAGATTTTGTCCACCAGGTGTCATCTGATAAGCACCTGATAACTACTAGAGGCATCACTTCTGTTGTATATTTGATTTCTAGAAACCAACAGCAAGGTGACATAGCCTGCACTCAGCCCTTAGGCTGTCTCTGTCCTTTCCTGGATGATCTGATCTGGCGTCATACTGGTGCAGTCAGCTCCCCTCCATTTGATGAGGACAACGTGTTCATTGTTTCTCCCTGTGAGACCTGTCGTGGGGTGCTAGCAGATCTAACAGCTTGGGCACAGAAAAGTTTGTTCCTTTGTACTCACAGCTCCTTGTCAGTGTTTCCCAATACTGTCTCCTGCCAGCACCTAAGAAGTTGAGGGAGCTCCAGAGTAGACCAGGACAGTGCAGCAGATCCCTTTTCTGTTTCCTAATCACCCTGATTTTTGCATAAAATTGTGCTGTAAGTAGAAGGGACTCTGCATGGTGGCATGGCAGCAAGGAACAGCAGCTTGGCTTTCGTGTTTCATGCCATGTAGAAGGAATCTCCAAAGAAATTAAAAGCACAAGATACAGAAAGAGTCAGTAGCTTAGTTTTAGTAAATGTTTGTAGCAGAATATAAATGGTAGGAATAAAAAAACCCAAACAAAACCAACCACGAAGCTTTATTCATAATGTCCACAGAAATATCTTCTCATCTAAACAACTATTTGTTTTTCTTTCGTTTCTGTAAAACGCAGCCTGTATCTTTCAAGAAAATAAACCTTTACTTGAACCCTGATTGAATTCTGGAGTTCACATTAAAAGTGAAGTGGAAGACTGAAAGGGAAATGAAAAAAACTGAACAAATCCCCGTGGCAAATTCAAGGGTCCCAAATGACCATGTTGTTTTAGTGCTCTTTACTTTCCCCTGAATTATAGCTGTGTAAATGACAACTGAATCTGATCTCTTAATAATTCATCCTATTCCTTCGTTTTTTCCTTTAATTCTTTCCTAGGTTTTTTTTTTTGCATTCTCTAGAATTACTTTGTGTATTTTCACATTGTCTTCCATTGTTGCCTCACCTGTAATTCTGTCATTGTTCATCTCTCTTTCCTGTTACAAAAGGAAAAAGAAAATGTTGCCTGCAACTGTACTTGAAATAAACAAAAAGAGATAGCAGCCACGCCAGTAAAACACCGTTTCCTAATGTGTTTCTTAAGCTTCTAAGATTTTTTTTTAAAATCCTTCTGAATGTGATGAAGGTGATAGTCCCAGTCTTCCAGAATACCTTCCGCCTTAGATTTGGCTAGCACAGGACAGCAATGTGCTCTGGCGAAATTACAGAAAGTTTTAGTCTTGGCCAAACATCAGTGCAGGAAAAAGCTGGATGCTCACCCTGATACACATTTGTATATTCAATCAACAACCTTAGCAGCTGCTTGTGTTTGAAACTGGCACACTGCATAGGTCACGCTGCTGACAGCATCAGTCGTGCTGGGGCTTAAGGCCTTACTCGGCAGCTGTCTCTGCCACTTCTTTTTCATCCTCAGTTTTCAGTTTATCAGCTCCTTTGAGGCTTTTCTGTAACTGGTTAGCAATGCAGTCAAGCGTGATGAACTTTCTTATGCCTTCCCTGGCATTGGCCTTTTCTGTGGCTTCTGCAAAAAAAAAACCCTGGCTGCCTGCTTTGGGCTGTCAGGAGCTTTTCTTCCTCGTGTCATGTAAAGGCCAAGAGCCAGCTAACTCAAGCTGCTCTCAGCAGCACTCGAAAAACCTCAAATAAGTCAGAGGCAGATAAACGAGAACACATTACAAACATAACGAAGGCTCTCTAGGGAAGTGTGCTCTGCAGGAAAGAGAGGGGTTCCCTGGTGCCTGAGGAAAATGGCTGCCTGGCACCGCTGACCTGTGCTAGGCACAAGTCCAAAGGTATTTTGTGCTTGACGGCAAAACTGCCACACACAAATAAAGAGAAATACCTGGTTTGTCAAAAAGTGTATGGCCTGTCATTGGTGCAGCTGGAAGTGTTTTAAGAGTTTTGGCACCAATTTCATAGTGGGCACATTAAAGATCTAATTTTTCGTGATGACTTTTGTTTTTCTCAGTTGCAGTCCCTAGGGCTTCCTATGCTGGCTGTGAGAGATAAGTGATTAAATCAGTAATCAGAAATAATTTTTTAGTCAGAATTAAAAGGACACATTTTCAAATGTACTTCTGCATTTTTTGTTTGTAGTTACTGTAAGGTCTTAGGCGTAAGCAGCCAACCGCATGCGTCTAACTGCACAAACCAGTACAGCAACTGCGTATGGCACAGTCACAGTTTTCATCTCCATTGTTCTGGATACATTTCTGAAAGATGCCAGTCACAGTCACTGCTATTTAACATGGAAGCAAGCCTTTGTATTTTAAAAAAACGTAAACAAAAAGTCAATTTACAGAAAAGAAAAAACTACCAAGGTCATATTGTCCAAATTCAGGTTAAAAAATAAGTTTGAAATGGTGACAACAATTACTGTTTTTGTGGTGACCAAAAGGCTACCCCGGTTTCACAGGTTATTCCAGATATCAATATCACTGAGTTAAACCTCGTGGGTTTCACAAATCCACTCTTGCAATGAAAACTAGCAGTTGGTTAACAGGTTTACTTGGTTCACATTCACCAAGTATTCTTTGACTGACACCCATTTATCAAAGACTTCCAGACCATCTTAAACATTGCCTTTAATTTCATTTGTGGCCTGTAAAACATGACTGTCTGTGCCTGTGTTAGGTCAAATAAATGTTTGGGCACAAGATGCAGTGACTTTTTGTGGGTGTAAGATAGGATCTTGGTGCTATTTTAGAGGATATGATATGGTGAAGATCTTCAACATACTGCCCTTCCCCTTAGTCTTTTATGGTATGTCTCAGTGGAGTATGCAGTCTTAGAGTCAGGTGAGCCTGGGGTAGCTGTCCTGGTTTGTGTCCTGGCTGAACACAAACCCCAGTGAAGTCAGTAGAAATGTCGCTGTTAGAACAAGTTGACACAAACACTGTTTTGTGTCCAACATGATGTTTTTTGCTAAGGCTTTGGACAGGTTTTTCAAGCTTGTAACACTGCCTTTGGGTTTTAGGACTTCTTGCGGTCAGGTCTCGACCACAGATACCACAGAAGCAGCATTCACAAGCAGTGTGAGAGGAAACGGAGAGCTCAGGATGCTGTAAAGCCCTTCCTTTACACTATTGTCTTTATTTTTCATTTTGCTGGATTTTAAAACAATACTTAGAGCCAGAAGAACCCCAGTAAGACAAACTTTAGAGGTAGAAATAGATGAGGCAGCAGGACAACTAGAAAGTACCAAACTGGTATGATAGCCTGTGCACATCCCTACAAAAACGTGCCTGTAGCAATACCTTCTGGCGCTCCATAACACCAGCCGTGTGGTTCCCAGCATAGCTCCAGGAAGCTGAGGCTGTGCGAGGAACCTGAAAAATACTCTGTGATTTGCAGATGTGTTAGAAGACACTGAATCCTTATATATTTGTCCAACAAGAAGAATAAAGTGACAAGGTGTTTTTTTTTCTCGGATTGCTACTACTGCGTAACTACCTTAGAAGGATCAGCGTGACCATTATTGATTTCTGTCTGCAGTAGACAGAAAAGGTTTGAAATAAGCTAAAAGCAAAAATGAATCCAAGGAATATTAGTCCTACTCTTCTGTTGGAAACCTTTGATGTCAGGCAAGTGGTATCCTAACAGGGGTTGAAAGTGCTGTAATTGGTAGGAAGCCCAGGGTCAAACTGGGATCAGTAATTAGATTATGGCCCTGTATTTTTTATTCTTTCCTATTTGAGCTTTTTGCTTTTCTTAGGATATCAGAATTTTTGTCTCCAAGCAGAAAATGAAAGAAAAGCACTTCTGATTAGTCGCTACCTGTTGGCAGAGCAGAAAAATACCAAGCTGTTATTTTCAGTGAAATTGGATGTGTTATCAGGTTGTACAAAACATGGTCATTTCCATGTGGGTACAGAATTTTTCTACATGCATATTGTGATATTAAACATGCAAGGTGCTGGTGACAGCTGAAATGGAATAGCTCATAGTGGAAGCATGGCAATGCAATGGGCCTGGAACAGTGGCAGGGATTTGGAAGATGTCACTCCTGCCTGCCTCCAGCACAGCAGTTCGGGAGGGTCACAAGTCACCACCCATCCCTACTCAGGGCACATAGTACGTAGGGAGCTCATGTGGATAGTGCTGCAGCATCGCCACACACCGTGAGAATGACAGTGATGAGAGCACTGCATGTCAACACTCAGTTAACTGTTCACTTTGCAGCACACAAGATCAAATAAAGTCACATCTGCATTTGCTCTGGCCCTGCTGCTAGCCACACCTGTGAAATACGTGATTTAGAAAAAAACCCAACCATGCAAACATGTATGGAGTGTGTGTATAGCATCCTGCCCTTGGTAGGTAGCACGGACTGCAAGCCTGCAGGTTACAGCAGCCCTCGGGTAGACCACAGAAAAGTGTGTTTGAAAAAACAACACTGTGGGGCATGAGAGAGAAAGCGAGGTATTCTTGCTTTGCTAACAAGTTCTTGTATGCAGCTGAGCCATGGTTCAGGCAGTTGATAAAGAAACACAGGAAGCTGTAAAAATGAGATTTTTACCTTTGTGAAGTGTGTAATTAAGGAAGGGTCGTGCTGCTGCTGGCACTTGTGAGCAGAAATAACCTGCCATACGTCCTTTTGGAAGATGAGAGGTGTGAGGAAGGTGAGAGGCATGGTTACATGTTACAGAGCTCTCTGGCAGGTTGGGGAAAATTAGGTAGCAGAGTTAGGTAGCGCAGTGCGTTGCGTAACTCTGGAATAATGCAAACAAGTGGGACTGTTAGTGGGGGATTTTGCAAGAATAATTCAGCAGCAGACAGCACAGGATAATTAGGTGGGTTTAGCTGTATATAAACACGGCCCAAAATCTAAAGGTCAAGGTGAGACTGCAAGGGGATTTAATCACTGGTGAGAGTAGCATGCTCACAAGGCCAGCGGCCAAACAGGTATTTGATGGTGTAGACTGTTCTGTAGCGCTGCCGGTAATAACATCCCAGGTTTCCATTTTTCCCTGTGTTTCCTGTGGGTACGAATCACAGGCATCATCCACAGCCCACATACGTATTCACAGGACACTTCCAGACTCCACGCAGGGGGATAATGCTCCAGAGCTGAGGCAGCACAAAAGCTGCTTCTTCCCCTGCGACTTTCCTCCTTGCCTTTGCTGGAGTGGTCACTGTAGTACCCACGGGACAGGGAACCCACAGTGAGCTGTCAGATGCCAGTGCTTTTCTCTTGTGAAAAGGCATGTGTCTGTAAAATGTTGAGCACATGTTGTCAATGTCCTGTAAATAAACAAATGATAGTTACTGCCTAAGCAAAACAAAATGCAGATCGGCACCCTTTACAGATATTTAGCTGAATCGGTGTTGAGAGAGGTATTAAACCCCTGAGTACACAATAGTCCATTTGATAGCACATTCTAGATTGGTACATGACAAAGCTGGAAGGATTTGTTCAAGCTCAACATTCCCCTTGGAAACAATTTCACTGCACAACCACACCATTAAGCAAACTGTCATATGCTCTACAGGAACTTCTCAGGCAACTTTCTGAATTTCTGAGGTAAATTCATTTTTTTAATGGCTTTTTTTTGTTTTATTGGAGAACTCCAGTAGGGCTGACATGCTTGCTCTCTCTTCCATCCTTCCCAATATGAGATCTTTTCCTATAAACTGTGTTTATAGTCTGGATCCTGACCATTCCTGCAAGTTATATTGCACTGTCAGGGCGTGCCACCCTATTGAGCTTTAGTATCCCAGTTGTATCCTGCAGCATGGAGGGTATTAACGTTTATAACACAGTATTATGAGTAGTTTGATCCCTGCTGTGTGTTACAGGAATTGTCTNACCAGACCCCTGCTGACCTTTTTGGATTTTTGGTTTTTTGTTTGCTGGTGTTTTTCTGTCACAGCAATACATCAGGCACTCAGCTGAATGCACCATTTGCTAGGTCCCAGGGATAACTCGTGGAAAATTAGCATGTGACCCAGCACACTGACTCTCTGACAGTGCTGATGTAAGGGGATTTGAAAATTTCCCCCACCTGAAGAACTCTACTGCAGAGAGATGTGTGGTTTCAACATGATCTTTTCTGTTGAAGGCATCTGTTTACACATCAGCATATACATACTAGCCTTTCTGTATCTTCAAAACAGAAGAAATCCTTCTAACACTCTATACTTTTGTGCCTGTGCAGGTATTAATGCCATCCATTAAGTTCACTTTGTGTCTTCTCCTGAAACCAGCTATATGAATAGAAGGATTTTCCCAACGGACCCACGTCCCAGCTGTTGAAGAGCTGACTTTCTCTTCCGTTCTCTCCCAAGGGCTGGGGAGAAACTCGTTTGGAAGTGTAGAAGGCAACATACCTGGAAACAGCTGAGCTTGATGGGGATCTGGCTTGATGAGTTACCCCTGTGGTGTATCTACAGACCAGCTTCTTTCTGTCCCACCTTCAGTCTCTTTTTGGGTGCAATGAATGGGTTTTTAAAGTATATTTTTCACATCACAATTGCTTCTATCATGTTTGCACTAATACAGCTTCTTGTAAGGGAAGAAGGGGAGGGAGAGCAGTGTGCCCACAGCTGTGAAGTTCAAAGGAAATGCTGGGCCTTTCAAAAGTGGCTCAACATGTCATTTCTCAGAAACAGCCAAATGAGAAATGACCAAAATGTATTTTAACCCTTTCATGTCATACAGCTGTGCTTTTATCAGGTGTGATTTTCCTTGTGTGGATGAAGCAGCAGGTGCTGACAGTACCCTACCACGGCTGCTGGACCACTGGCAGGAACTAAGAGCTGCTTGCTGGCCATGGAGACACCCATTCACACTGAGCCTGTCCCTGTCAGCTGGTCATGTCATATGCAGTCTCTGTGAGAATGAAATCCTTGTCCAAGTGCCAAATACCATAACCAGGTACATGCATAGATAACTTGACATGGTTGAGTAGATTCCCCATAAAACAAATATTTGTGGGCTCAGATTCCAAGGTACTGAGGAGTACGTTACACAATCCCCATCCCAGCACTGATTGCAAGCCCCAAGACACAACCTTGTGGGAACCTATTGATAGATACATATGTTCTGGTTTTAAACACTCTCGAAAATAAGCTTAGCTATCATTCCTTATCTAACAGTGATATCTTATCTCTCTTTATTGTACAATATCAAAGTTCTTTCCTTATATTGCTATGTCTGGTGTGCCAGAAAGACTGAACAACTCTCTGTAAAGATCCCAGATGAGCAAGGAGAGAAAAAGGTAACTGCTCACCATCAGCAATTAAAGAACAGCAGCGAGGGAATGTACAGATGCTTGTGTAACCCCAGTGCAACACCTGAGTCTTAATGCACAGGAATTAATCCAAAACACAAATGTCAAGTTCTTCCAAGCTTGCATTACTCTTAACACCAAAATGTTGAAGGTTTCAGTCACAGTGTGCTTCAGTGTGCTAATTAGTGAATTGGGATATACTTCTCAATATGCACTTCTGAGTAAGCCTTCATCTTACCAAAAAGATGCTTTATTTAAAAAATAACTATTCACTGAATACCTGCAATATACAGACAACACCCACTGAGTCTCAGATATGCCATGTATGGCATGAGAACCTATCAAGATACAATTTTTTTTATTAAGCAATATAAAGTACAGAAATATTTATGTGAGTTTGGGCATATTGTCATGCCCAGGTAATCTGAAAGACTGCATTAATCTGCAACTAAATCTGTGACTAAATCCTAGATGTCATTTCTGCCCAAACCTGCTCTGTGGAGGGTACGAGCAGCTTAGAATCTTTTATTCTGAAGCCAATTGTTCCCCTTTTAAAACAGCTACTCCCCTGATTATAACGACCAGTAATAGCAAATACTGATAAATTTCCCTACCATTGCACCAGGAATCATGCTTGATATAATGGAAAAGCTAGTTTAAAGCTGATAATGTTACATTTTCGCTTGAAATGTCTGAGCAAAAGCCAGGTGTCTAAAAGCCAGAGATGGATCAGGATTACAGATTTTATGCATTGCTTACAGAACTGCTCAGAACACTCTGCACTCCAGAAATATTAATGACATAACCGTAAGCCAGGTAGTAAACACTTTTGATGCATATGGAATTAGGGAGCTTAACTGCTGTTATCTTCACAATTGTATAAATTATTAGTGGACCAGAGCATAACAGTGTTCTGTGTTTTGAATAAAATGCAATCCAACATAAAGATTAACAAAATAATTAGAACTGAAAAAAATCTTAGCTCTCTTTAGGAAAATAAAAATAATATCAATATACTACTGATACAGAAATTAATCATTTAGTCTAATGATGAATTGGACCAATAGATTGCATTTTCATCTTATAAGTTTTATGCAAAATCCAGAAATGCGCAGGCATCTAAATCATGGTGATATTGGCAAAAATTTTATTTTTAAATGCATTTTAAAGTTCTGTTTGTATGAAAATAAGAATATAACACCTGGACTAGCATAGTGGGAATCAGGAACAGGAAAAATTAAATGTTACTGTCCAAGGCATCTGTTTCATTAGTCTTGAGTGCATTATCATTTTCCTGGCTTCTGTTGTCTTCCAGAAACTTTTCTTAAAGAAGAATATTAGCTCACTTAATTGTTCTTCCATGCTATCTGGACAAAACTGATGGGGAGCTATAGTATCTTCTCTAAAATACATCAAACATTACAGTCCTTGAACAGCAGCTCAAATTAACTAGATAAATATATGGGCCTCTGTTTCCTAATTTGTATTTGTTTTTACTGTTATGGTTTAAAAATACACTAAACCAACACTGAAATGTTAAACGCATTAAATGAGTTAACCACAGAAGTTATTGTCCAGCAAGATGATGATTTTAGGGTCTCGTGAGGCAGTTCATAGAAGACAAGGCTCACCTTTTCTCTTGCATGTGGCAAATTCCTTGCTGGTGATGAACAAACTCCTGAGGGTCACAGGACAAAACACAGCCAAAGCTCACAGGGAAATGACCACCGTGTTGCAGAGTACCCATTGTCACCTGGAAGCTCACACAGGGACAAACCCAGATGTTGTCTCCAGAGGCTGCTGAAGGACTGCAGGGTCGTGGTGGGAATCTGTGCTTGGGGTGATGGAGACCTCAGCTGCCCCCTTGAAAGGCCCAAAATAGCTGGCAAAACTGATGTGTGGATGGACTGCAAATGTGCTAAGCAAATGCTCTTGCCAGGTATCCCCTTAGAGGCAGATGCATCTAACAGATGTTTGCAGAAAAGGACTCCATTGTTGTCCTCTGCATTGTGTAACTTCTGATATGAGTGAGGTCTTTTTAATTTAAACCATTTATGGTTTAAAATGGGCACACATGCAGCTAATCCTTCCCAGAAGTAGATTCCAGAGTAAAATGTATTGCTGATGTGCTCCCTGCAGAGTTTCCTAGTCTGAAGCCAAAATAGGGGGTCACCATTTGATCCAAATGAAGATGCTCTTAACCTGATTCCTGATTCTGTTTACATCACACATGCATTCCTTATTTACACATAAAAAAAAAGGTAGGACAGAAGAAAGTCCTGTGCCTGTGAGGTGGCAAAATGAAACATCATTAGGCTGCGAAGTTCAGCTTTGCTGAAAATGAGCTTCACACAAGTGCAAACACATGTTGAGGTAGATTGTACATTGACAAGCACCATTGCTCAATTTATCTTGCTTTGATCATATCACATCGTTTGCCAAGCTTATCTAGTGAGTGAAGCAAGCAGTTGACATAAAGTGTTGCCCGAGCAGAAAATGAACTTTGGTCAAGTGTCAGGGAGCACAAGCAAGTTACTGGACTTGTTCATATCAGCTTAAAAAAAAACCAACCCAAAAAACATCTAACTTCTATTTCTGCTGTTGGGATCTAGCACAGTCCACATTAAACTCAAATTGAGGTAGGATTTAATTTTATTTTTTTTTAAAACCACAAAATCATTCCAAAAGTGGACATAAATCAAGGAAAAAACCCCACGTGAACTTCAGAAACATACACAGTGACTAAGCAATCTAGATGCCTTTGCTATATTTGAAAATTCAACAATAGTAGGTGTTGGAAAGAAGGGCAGCAGTGTGAATGAAACAAGCCTATGTGGGGGTTTTTGAGCAGTCAAAAGATATGGGTCAGTTTGAATTTGACCCAGCAATAACACTATTTTACTGCGTCTGATGCCATTTGATTTAGTTGGCTATGACTTTTCAGTTGTTCCCCCATGGAAATGGATCCATTCACAGAAGTCACTGTATGACTTGTGTGACTCACTACAACATAATTTTTGTTTTATATAGTTTAGCCTGACTGCAAGAGTTTGCTTGCTTTATTTCATCCAGAGATACTGAAAAGTCATCAGAAGAGGGTCTGAAAGTCACCTGGACCACTGGGCCCAGGCCCCTACAGACCCCATCAGAGATTAGGAAGGAACCCTAGCTCCGTATATTCCACAGACTTAGACAATCCCTGTCCTGACTTTCCCAAGGTCATGAGGCTCCTGGGTTTTCTGTGCTCTCCCAAGAAAGCATTCAGGTTTGATACCCAGGATACATGCTACAAAATTCAGGGATCAGAATTGTGCTGGGTCAATTTTTCTTTCTGCTCTCAGTGGGGTAGGTCTCACCCCACCAAAACGTAGATCAGACGCAGGGGCTCTGTGCATTATGGCTGGTGGCAGAGCCATCCTGGGACAATTTCAGCAACCTGAAGATTTCTGGCAAAAGAATGCCTCGGTTCTGGCCCCTGTCTGTGAAATGTTCTCTGCGGGAGCAAAAATAGTGAGGCAGAGGTGATGCTGGGGCTCTCTACACAAGAGATGCCACACTGCTTCTCTGAGCTGCCTGACACTGCTAAACCAAGGTAGAGCAGCCAACTTATGGCAGAGTGATGCCCTACATGTATTGAATGTTTCATGCCAGATACCTTGTTTTGCATTAATCCCTTGTCAATTCTTTGGCCATGTACTGTTGAAAAAAACAAAGGTCCTCATTTTCCCTGGGGCAGCATGCCTATAAACATTAGTACTGCTGTCACAGACTCCCGTTGAGCTTTGTGACAATCTGTTCTCTTAAATGTTCAGAGGATGGAAAGTTCAGTAGGTTTAGGGAGACCCCAGCAAAAAAAAGAACCTCCTTCCTTGTTCCTCAGTGTATATTTGAGAAATAAATGGGACACCAATTTGGTAAGAGAACTAACATTATTGTCATCTGGTCTCTTTGGTGAGCTCTCTTCCATTCTCCACAGCCCAGGTTAGTGCAGTTTGCCCCCCTGTAGACCTCCTCTGAAGCATTGAATTTCACTCTAGTGTCAGTCCTGTGAACGTAAACAGATTATCTGCCTTTCTCTCATTTCATTTAACACCAGGTTTGTGCAAATGGAAACTGATGACTCACAAGGATTGTTCTGGGACTGGCTCATTAGACTCTGGAGAAAATATCACAATGGCTTTTTCAGACAGGGCAAATGTGGTTCCCTGAATAAACACCATGTACTAACTGGTAAGCCCCCCTGTCCCTTGGTGCGGCAGGACTTTGTTGCTCTATGTGTCTGTGTATCTTTCTGCCTGCCTCTGAAGCAAGCTTATTTATAAAAGGCTGCTTATGCAGATGAAAATGCTGTTGTTCCAAAGGACACATGCCAAGCAATCAAAAAGTGTATCAAGTTTCTGGTTGGCATAAGACAAAGGCCTCATTGCTTTGCACAAAGAATACCCAACTCATGGGTGGGTATGCACAAGATGATGGAAAGTAGTGGCAGATACTGGTGTCAAAAAGCTTCTTTCATAGTTCAGAGTCTCAGTTGCAAAAAAACCCCAATATGGTGTATACACAGGTATGCCTTTTATAGCTATATTGTGCTACCTATAATCTTTGTATTAGAAATTTCTAGTATAGATACTGTAAATAGTTAAAACCAAAGGTAAAAAGCACTAGTGCAGCAATGATAAACAGAGCAGAGAGGTGCTCTGAACTGTTGCGAGGTAACAGAGTGGGAAACATATGCAATGAAACATCCACATGCTTGAAAACACCATATGCTGCTTTGCCAAGAACTCTAGCTGTGCCACTTAACTGTGCTGATCATTAGTCATGAAGCAGGCCACTCTTCTGGGAGGGAATTGGAGTTAATGATCCTGCCTTTATACATGCTCCCCAGTGCAGGAACCCCCTCCAACTGCAAGCCTACATTCTTGTAATGAAGCAGGGCTCTCATCCTTGTTAGGACTTCTGTGGCATAACCAATAAAAATAAAGTTTACAACCCTGATAGAAAGTAATTTCTAGTGCATTTTCTAGGATATTGCTACCCTGCGGGCTGTTCCAAAGCTTGATGTCTTTTTGAAACAAGAGACCTGCCCCAGTGGGTGGTAGGCCTCTCCCAGCCCATCTTCCTTCATTATGGGCAAGAATACACCTGGAAATCTGACTAGCAAGCTTTGCCAGGGCTTTTTGCTGCAATGGCTTGATTCACGCTAGCCTTTGCCCCCATTAGGCCCAGGTTGCCATTGCAAAGTGGCTCCACATCTTCCAGATTGCATCCCAGGGGGTATCTTCCACTGTCAGTGGGGCTATGTTCACATGGTTTAAGGGGCATGCACAAAACTCTCAGTGAAAGTGTTGACACCAAGCATCAACCATCACTGATATAAAGAAAGAGGTAAGATATTGAATAAGATACTCAATACTTTAGTGAAACATTGCATCTCCTGAAATGGTATTTTGCTTTCCCCATTCTGTGACTAGTGTAGAGCCTTGGCATCCACAGCTCATGCTTGTTCCTCTCCCTCTGAAGGAAGCTGGAAACGCAAAGAAAAGCTGGAAAGAAAGCTTTGTGCATCTGAACTAGCAGTTGGAAGAGAAAACAAAAGTATGCAGAGAACAGCACACAATATTCAGTGCCTTGCCAAGATTGGAAAGCAAATAATGACATTCTGCTATATTCAACCTAAAATTCTCCTTACAGTTTCTCTCAGACAAGGTTTAAATACCTAATTAATGACATTGATTTAGATACTGAAATGAGGCAGTTAAATCAGGTATTTTGGCAACACAAAAGGAGAGAGCTTGTAGAAGGTGAGCTTCATCCAGGAAATCACCAAATTTCGCAGCAATGGTCAGGAAAGTGATGGAAGGTCCAGGTTGTTCAGAGAATGGTAAAGGGCTAAACAGGGAATGCTGTTATACCCCTCTATGTATATCTATGATATACTTGTATCTTGGAGACTGCATTTGGTTTGGAACATTAGAAAAAGTCAAAGTGCAAAGTTACAGTGAAGAATGATAAAATTTCTGAAGCTATAAACCAGCTTCCTTACAATAAAAATCTGAATAATTTAAGACACTTAAATGTCCTGGAAAGGAACAGAAATCCTGTAAACTCACCTGTAAAATCTAGGGTGACTTAGAGGAGTTGACCATTTTTCATGAGCTCTTCCAACACACAATGTCAGGACCACTGACCAAAATGAATATGGCTGGGTTCCAGATGAGCAGAAGGAGGTGTCTCTTCACAAACCACACAATTAACTTGTATCAATCCTTGGTGTGCAAGACACTGTAAATGAGAAAAGCTGTTTGGGTTGTCGAAATAACTCAATCGTGGGAAAAGTCCACCTAAAACATCACCTAACAACAGAACTCTTTGGACAGTACTCATGAGGTTTATCTAGGTCTTTTCTACCTTTTCATCCAGACTAAAGACGTCTCATTAAAGGTTATATGGTGAGATATTGTAAGGCTGTTTAAACTAGCTTTGCTGTTGTTATTATCAACTAACTCAGAATTAGTCAGGAATCTGTCCTTTCTTGAGAAAATATTCATGACCTGCAAAAGACTTAGAAAATGATAGGCAAATACTGAGAGAATAGAAGGAGTGAGCTCATCTGTGAACTGGTTTGTAAGACTAGTAAATCAATCTTCACACCTAGGTGTAGGTTTGAGGATGGAGCTTCTGAGTTTTGTCACACCATTATGGTTGTGCAAGGGGTTTATGAGGACTGGTTAGAAAATGCACTGGACAGGCCTTCAATACAAATTATGCACATGGTCTAATTAATTATAGTTTGTGCTTTCAGGCAGGTGGATGCCAAAATCAAAAACAGCTGCAGCTTCAGAATGGTGAAAGAAAGATAGTATTCCAATGCAAGTCTTACCTGCTAAGAAAAACAAGAGACAGCATGCCTGAGAAGCCCATGCAGATGATGAGCTTTCTGCTTTCCTTGTCCACTTCTATCTGACCCTGTCTAGGAGGTTCCTGCTTGAGGTTATACCTATAGCCTTGTTTATATCTTAAACATTTCTGATGATTTTTCATTCATATTACAGGTGCTGTAGTGGAATAGATAATGTATGTGTGGCTGAACTGTGGCATGAAATCTCTAGTATCCAAGGAAACAGAGCACACACAGAATCATAGAATCACCGAACCACATAATGTTTTGGGTTGGAAGAGACCTCAAAGATCATCTAGTTCCATCCCCCTGCCATGGGCAGGGACACCCTTCATTAGACCAGGTTGCCAAAGTTCCATCCAGCCTGAACAATTCCAGGGAAGGGACATCCATAATTCCTCTGGGCAACCTGTTCCAATGCCTCACCACCCTCAGAGTGAAGAATTTCATCCTAATACCTAACCTAAATTTCCCCTCCTTCAGGTTAAGGCTATTAACCCTCATCCTATCACTCCATGCCTTTGTAAACAGTCCCTTTCCAGCTTTCCTGTCGTCCTTTCTGGTACCAGTAGGCTGCCATTAGGTCTCCCCAGAGCCTTCTCTTCTCCAGGCTGAACAAACCCAATTCTCCCAGCCTGTCTTCATAGGAGAGGTGCTCCAGCCCTCTGATCATCCTCATGGCCCTTGACTTATTCCAGCAGGTCCATGTGCTTTTCATGTTGGGACCCCAGAGCTGGATGCAGTATTCCAGGTGGAGTCTCATGAGAATAAGGGGGGAAAATCACCTCCTTTGACTTGCTGATAACACTTCTTTTGATACAGCCCAGGACACGGTTGTCTTTCTAGGCTGCAAGCACACATTGCTGGGTCACATTGGGCTTGTCATCCGCCAACTCCCCCATGTCCCCCTGGGCTGCTCTCAATCCATTTTTCACTCAGCCTGTATTTGCGCTTGTGATGGGCAACTCATCTTCTAAAAAGCTAAACTGAATTGTCCATATCGTTTTACTTGTCCAAGGGACTTATTTTCTCACTCAGACAAGCCAGTGTAAGGATATTTAAAGTGCCAAAATTGAACACATACTGCAAAATACAGATCCTAATCTCAAGCACCCTAGTTCTTAACAGCATTTTCATCTGCAGTTGTAATTTTGGACGATTGAAATCACAAGGATGAGTTGCAGACCCATTATTTGTCTCCAGAAACCTGGATCATCTCTTAAGATTAGATATTGATTGAAAACAGCTTGAGATTGGACATATCTTCCTGCACGTTGCTAGTTCATGCCTGCCAGTACTAAGAAGAAAATTGTAATTAGGTGGTTAGGCAAAAAATTGAGATGTACTGGAGTGAAAATGCTGAAATACTATCTGGTAATCTCCAAAGAATCACAAAGGAAAAATGTTCCCTCATGTTGTCACTGCAGTTTACCTGCTGCCATGCAGACATGAGATCTGATGAAGTGCTGGAAAAAATGTTTCTGTCTGGAGCTTTCCATTGCAGCAGGGTGCTCACATTATGAGTGAAAACGAGAAGAAACTTTCAGGCAAAAGCTATGGATAACTAGGTCCTTTGGCTCTTTTGTGGAGACAAGCAAGCTCTATGTAATTCTTTTTGCTCTGTTGCTTACATTA
>VZTU01031249.1:2130-24650 GCA_013400835.1 Zapornia atra | reverse complement strand
CTGAATGATGGCTCAGATGTTGTCCTAACTTTAAAGTGGTGTCTTGGCTCATTTCACCTTTCTGGGCATGAAGTTAAATGCTGAGATGGTAAATTTGAGATGTGTTATGTATGTCCTTGACTTTCCTTTTCTGAAGGGGAACACCTCTCTAACACCTGCAGAACACTGGGAGGCCTGGTGTTCTCAAGAGCTTGGGGAGAAACCTAATGTATCTGTGGTCTCCAGGGTAGGAAAGATTGTGTGCTCTCTTCTGCTCTCAACCTTCTTTGGTAATGAAATACAGTCCATAGAAGCATTGAATATTGTGCTTATCTCGGCTTATTTCACTAGCAGCTCTGCCACTGCCTTCTTCCCACTATTCCTTATTTTAAGCCAACTGCTAATTTTATCAGGGTGACCTTTCAGAAGAACCTTTGAGAAGTTGTCACTAATTATTGTGATTCTGCTCTTGAATATTCAGATAAGTTCTCACATATTCTGATAAGTTTTTTGAAATACATCCCGTAGGAGAGAAGAATGAATTGCTGTTTAATCTACTTGTTCAGAAATATGAAAGAAAATTGTACAGTCTGTGATTTCCCCCTCCCCTCCTCGATGTAATACTGGAAGATCTAGTATAAATTTCAAAAGTACTAGAAAGAAGATTGATCTAGTAGTTAGAAACTTTTGTAAATCTCTCAAGAAAGCAACCAGTAATGACTGGATGAAAGGTTGTTTGAAGGGTTTTATCATGATAGTGGAAGATTTAGAAATAAGAAAATTCTGTGTATCAAGCAAGTTTATCTATTTAACTTGTGAGGTTAGAAACATGAAAAATAACTTTTCTAGAGATAATTTTTTTTAATTCTCCTGGTTAAAATATTTGGGTAAATGCTTCTGTGACCTTAAATAATTTATCCTGTATATTTCTGTTTCAGCAAACAGTGCACTAGGTTCTTGTGCACTGAAAAATGAGAGTGATTGTAACTGATAAGAATGTCATTCAGATTCCCCTTCCAGCTGGTATTTCATTGCAAACTTTATTTGAAATTAAATTGGTTCTGATTTTATAGCCATACTTGTCTCAGTGTCCACATAATTAAGTGGTTACAGCAGGATAATCTTTACTTAAGCTAATAATTAGTTTCTTAGCTTGTAAATTGGTTGGAATGGGAAATCAATTTCCACTCTAATTTTCGGCTGCCACAGTTTTTTCATCTGTGGTTGTGTTGTAGGTATGTATACGTTTTGCCAGTGGTATTTAGGAAGGAAGAACTGGTTTCTAATTTTGTGATTGACAGATCCTAACCAATTAACAGTGCTAGCTGATTTGCGAGGGGTTGTCTTTGGAGTCATCAAATGTAGTGACCCAGAGGACTGAATGGCTGGGCTGCCCCCCACCCCTTTTAGTTATTGACAGCTGACGGTAGTACCTGTTCCTTCTGCAGATCTTGCTCTTCAGCATTACCTTTTTCCTTTTTTTGTTGCTGGTTACTGCGGGGGTTTAGTAGTATATTTCTAATAATGATTTAAAGAATGAGTTCTAAGTCCTTGAAGGACACTGGGTTTTTATTTTTTTCCCCTTTTTTTTTAGGTGGGATTCTATTCCTTCATTACCTTCAGACTTTTATTGTGTAACACTATTGTACCACCAGTGACTGTAATCACAATTGCTTCTTTTATATGAACAGCTAGTAAAAGATAATATGACATTGTCTTAGCATATTTATCTCCAAATCAATTTGGAGTATATGATATTTCTAACTTTTCTGTGAAAAGAGTTTTTTGCTAGGAAAATGCAAGTAATTTTGGTGCCATCTTTTTGAAGGCATGTTAGGAAAGAAACTCTCCCTGGGCAATGAAGACCTGGTGATGAGTGTCGAGCATGTAGAATTTGGAAAAAGAACTGCCTCCCTCTCTCCACTGAATCAAAAGGAGCTCTCCTGTTGGCACTGGCAAAATCATTCATATCTGAAAAGAAGGGGATATCTTCTATTTTTAAACTTTCATTGAGAGATGGTAACTCTTTTACTAGAACTCTTAAGCCAGTCCCTTCCCCAGCAGTGCAGGATGTGACTGTGCAAGGCAAAAATAGGCATCTCTGTAAAGTGGCATGTAGTTCCTAGAATCATTTCCTCAGTTTTCATATTTTATCAGTTGGGAACGTTGCATCAGTGTTACTGTAGTCACCCCCTGACTCTCTCTAACGTTCATCTTGTCTTTGTGGGGTTTTTGGTTTGGTTTTTTTTGATGCCCTGTCCCCCCACCCTGAGTCTTGGCACAAACAGGAGCCCAAATTGATTTTTAGGATTCTCTAGGTTGATAACACATTCAGATCCAACAGGGAGGAATAGGGTATGATAATAAGATAAACTGCAGCTGGGAATAATCAGGGTACAGTTTTAGTCCATTCTTCCTGTCTCCAGTACAGACTCTCTTACTTGTAAGTTTGATGCTTGTACAGTTTTAGGAATCTTCAGAAGGCTATATTTACCATGGTAGGTGCTATGACAATCATTATGTGGAAGACCTAGTTGTGATGCTCCATGGTGAGTACTGCTTTGTTTTGCCCATGGAAAGTAAGTGTGCTCTGACTCGATCTGTTTAAACTTTGATGAGCCATGTTTGCTGATTACAGCTCTTTCTGCTTTATCAACTTAAATAGTATGACAGAAATAGCTTTTAGTTTTTCCTGTCATTGTTTCTGTGGGAATATGGAGAAATGGGAGCAAATAAGAAAACAGCCACAACTGTAGGAAAAAATGTCTCTAAGCATGCAGTTAAAATATTTTTTTGTATTTACTCACAGAAACCATTTCACACTGGAAATCAACTCTTAATTAATAGATATCTGAGTTGCTATCATTTTACTGCAGTATTCTTTTGTGCATTTTTACTGGTGCCCTAGTTTTATGAAGCTCAGGAATAGTCACATGAATATATTCTTGGATTTTCGTCCAATATTGTTGCTAAGGAAACATCATCTTTAATACTGTATCCTTGTCTGCAGCTTGTCTGTATTAATCAATGCCTGTTAATGCTCAGCACAAACCAAGTAAAGATGGAAAAATCTTAATTCCTTTTTATAAAGTAGTTTATTGCAGGCTATTCTTCAAGATCCCCCACCACTACAAACCTCACATAAATTGGAGGGTTGCATCCATCTTTCTGGTCTCATGCCAAACAGACAAAGTATAGGCAGTTTTTTATGCCTTTTTTTTTCTTCTCATAGGCTGCCATTAATATTTAATATAATTAATCTGACATGGGTATTGTACAGTGCATGGATCTGGTCAAAATGGTGGGAATGTTTACATGCTGCTCTAAAAGAAAGAACCCTTTCTGTATGAATTATAAATGAGGAGCTTGAATGCACTAAATTGAGAAACATACCCCTTTTCAGTATACCATTAACTGTAATACTGTATTTCATCCTGCTTTGATTATCTATCTAGGAAAAGACGTGTCAGAGATACCAGTGGAAATCTCGGTTCTCTACAGGTCCAGCTATTTGGTTTTGTTGCAATAGTGACAGCATATTTTTCAAATTTTCTATCCCTGAACTCTTCTGAGAAGTATCAAATTTTATAGCTAATTTCGAAATTAATTTGACTTAGCAGTTTGTTAGTCTAATTTCTGCTTTGTTTTATGGTCACTGTTGCGTTTTGGACATTTTCCTTCACATCTGCTTCTTCAGAGACACTCTGGTAGATCTAGCATCTGTTCTTGAAAAGCCCGGATCAGAGAGGCCAGAGGCAAGCAAGAAGGCCTGAAGAACTTGTCTCATTAGGAATATTTGTTTCCTTTTTTGGATAAGCAGCAATATGTCATTCATCAGCTTAGTCATCGTTCAAGTAAGAGGAAAGAAAGAAAGCACAAGTTTACAGTCTAGCTGTGTGGGCTGGATGCAAGCACAGTTTCAGCAGTCTAACCTGGTTAGACTCCTCCTCCTTCTCCCTTGGAAAAAAGGTGCAAAAAAGTCTGTGTGAGGGGGTCAGTGTACTTAAGTCCACACAGCCCACCAGCAGATTCAGAAGCTGTCTTAGGAGCTGAGCCACACTTAACTTTTCTGCCTGTCCTCATGGACTGACTGTTGGAATGGTATTTGAAGTCGTTGCTTACTAACCGAATAGTTGTATGCTATTAACACCTCTGTAGAGGTGTCTTGGAGATCTTACCCAGGGTATCCAGAAAGAACTCGTGCTCACTGTTTGATCCTGTTAACTGCATCATGCTCATGAGTCAAGGTAGACCCCGTAGAGCAAACGTTTCTGGGTATCTATTTCCAGGCACCCATTCTACTTCTGTTTTTTCCTTTCTGCGTTAAGGAGCTATTTGCAGTACACTGCTCAGGGCTGTTTTAACAGTGAAAGTTCCTGAATATGTGAGTTGTACCAATACCTTTACTCTAGAGGTTAGATCAAGATACTGTATTTTTGTATTAATTGCTCTGACTACTGTAAGGCTTGCTTAATCACTCGTATTCCAACGTAAGAACTGAAAATGCTTAAAACTGGAGTCTAATCCTTGAGTTTTGATCAGGACTCAAAGTTCCATACATGGAATTCTGTATGGTGCCCCATGGCTATAATAACTAAGACTTGAATATTAAAGAAAAGCATCTCATCATTCATGGTTGACATGAAAATCATGTAAGTAAGTGTGTCAGATCCTTTTCTTAGTGTTGGTAATAGAAATAGCAGCCTCTTGACTCTTCCCATGCTTCCTTCTTCCATCTGCCCTGATAGGCAGTAAGATAATATACTTAGAGGTAGTACTTTAACCTGTCCTTCACTCCCTGGTCTGGAAGAAACGGGGAGGAAAGGTGTTTTCAGGTAAGGATTCTTCAGCTACCGCCAACAGGTCTGCTGTTCAGTTTCCCTGAAATCCCTCTGTATTGGCATTTTAAAAAAAAAAAAGCTTGCTGTTTTATAACAACTGTTGTATATTTATTTTCTTCCATTTTCAATGACTGTCTAGAAAGGTGTTTTGCAATTTCCTGTAGAGACTGAAGTGATAGGAGAAGGATGTTGGTAATTCTACAGGGTTCTCTGTTGTGATTAAAATACAGGCTTTGGATCATAATTTGTGCTGCATTATCTCATATCAAGGTAGAATTTGAGCTCAGTTGTTTAAGCCAGTATTTTATATCATAATATAGAACTGATACTGTGATGCTGCTATTAGTTATTATTTGCCACTTACTATTTAGAAAGAGATGAAATGTTCTCTGTATTAACCTAATACACTGAGTGGAATTAGGTGGCACACCTGGTCTGGGACAATGTTTTCCTGGCCCTTGGTAGGGCCTTTACCATTGTCACTTCCATCTCTGATGTATTGCATTTGTTGCTTCTGGTCTGTGGTTAAAAACATGCCAAGCTGATACTTGGTTGCTGGAAGGTGTTTTGTTGGGTGTGGTATGGGGGTGCTTTCGCCTGTGCCTGTGTCCAGGGTGGTGCCTGAGTTTTTTTCAAAGTTGTGGTTGTGGGGTGGTTTTCACTTGTCTGAAACTGCACAATGCACCAGTAGCAGAGCTTAAGTACAGGATTGAAGTGGTTGTAAATCAGTTCTAAGACTGCTGTGTTTTTGCTTTTACTGTTGTTTCAATCTCTGTCCTTTTTGTTTTGTTTTCTTGCTTATTCTTTTCACTTCCTTTCTCGAATTTCTTTATTGTCCACGTGGTCTTACCTCTCCCTCTCTATGGTATCATTGGAAAAATCAGATAACTTTGAATGCAACATTTTCTCCCCTTCCAGATGCTTTTCTTATTTCCCCATGCATACACCATCTGCCTTTGTCTGCTCTGGGAGATGTGCAGGTGTTGGTCAGGATTAGGTGGCAGAACTGAAGTGAAATGTGAGAAGTTTTGCCTGCCAGCTCCTTTCTGTGTTGTTTTTTACTTATGAAGTTTCTCTGTCAAATGAAGAAGGAAGGGAAGAACCAGAGAAGTAACTCTGGAATTGAAGAGAAACAAAGTGGGGAAATGTTGGTTGCTTGATCCCAGTGTTGAGGATAATGCAGAGATAAAGAGAAATTCCCACAGAAAAGTTGAAAGGTCCAGAGGCTTTTTACCTTTTGTAGAAACTTTGAAGTTAAAGGCTTGTCTAGGAGCTCTGCATGAAGTTGTCAAGTGATATGAAGCCACTGAAATGCTATGTTAAAATAGAAAGAAAAAAAAAGTGTATTGCAAAGTGTGGTAAGACTTCATGAAATATTGAGCAACTTCTAATGTAGTTTTCTTTTGCTCTTTTCGTATATAGAAAACTTACATGTCTTTTGAGTTAGAGAGAATGCATATCTCCATTGCTAATAGATGTCTAGATAGCTAAACACTAACATTTGTTGTCCATTCTTTGTATTTTTAAATGTTAAGAAGGAGAAGGGGAAAATTGGTATTTTATTTTTTTTTTTAGTGCATGAAAATCTGACCCTGACCCAATTTAATAAAATTTGTGTTTTGGAACAGAGAAGTACTGACTATTCTGCAGTTAGTTTAATTGGAGAAAATTTGAA
The DNA here is from genome assembly GCA_013400835.1 of Zapornia atra. Classification (NCBI taxonomy): domain Eukaryota; kingdom Metazoa; phylum Chordata; class Aves; order Gruiformes; family Rallidae; genus Zapornia; species Zapornia atra. The sequence continues at coordinate 18,155 of VZTU01031249.1, read as the reverse complement.
GGTTCAAATTGAAGAAGGATATTGGCTTGTACTGTACTAGGGAATTTTACAGCTCTTGTGGAATCTGTGATACAAAATGACTGGCTGATATCTACCCTTGGTAGGGAAATACCATAAAATCATTTTTAAGGGAAAAAAATAATGCAACCTACTAGGCAAATGTAAAAGTTTCATGCAAAAATATCTTGTATCTGTTTCTTTGGCAGCCTTGCTTTGCATCCTGAGCGTGTGTTGGTGGCCACAGGTCAAGTTGGAAAAGAACCATATATCTGCGTGTGGGACTCTTACACTGTGCAAACTGTGTCTGTTCTGAAAGATGTTCACACACATGGTATAGCTTGCTTGGCTTTTGATTTAGATGGTCAGGTATGTAATTAATGTTCCTTTATCAAACAATAAGATTCCTGACAGATAAATTTTTTTTTTTTTAAAGGAAGCATATTGTGTTTTATCTGCTTATTCTCTAGTTCAGGAATTGTGTTTTATCTGCTTGTTCTCTAGTTCAGGAATTGTGTTTTATCTGCTTATTCTCTAGTTGGCATTAGGAATGACTGACAAATATTCACATTTTGTGAGAACAGTATAACTTCAAAAGATTTTTAAGATTAATTAAGATGAGGTGGCAGGGAGGTTCTTATGGCATGTGGGTACTGTGTTACATCAAATAGTTGGAGATAGAGGACCCCCATGTTCAGGGGTGTGTCTTGTGCACAAAGTGATGTGTTACTTGGACTCCTGAGGTCTTCAGTCAATATCCCCTTTTCAGTCATGCATTTTACACGCATTGGTGGCTCTCCCCATCTTGATTGTCTGTCCAGACTCATGTATCCTGGATCTAAGAGTCAAGGAAAACGTTTTGCTAGATTCAAAACATTCTCTGAGTAGTAAATTGGTTCTCAGAACTGTTACTTACAAGGGAGATCATTTTTACCAGACACTTGATCCTATGAGTAAAGAAGCTTTCTGGATTGATCTATTCAGAATAGAAAATACGCATTAGGTAGCAGCTGAAGAGCTGTTAGCCATGGAAGTTCTTTCTTTGGTTGTGCCCTCTGGGTTTATGCAGTACTTACTTTCCCTCCCACTTAGCCTTACAAGGTGATACTCAGATTTAGCTATATTCTCAGTTCCTTTTGCTTGCTAAAAAGGTCTGTATATGTTACTTAGTAAATACTTAAGTGAGGATGTACTGTTGAGACCCATTGCTCTGCTTATTAAAACAATACCAAATGGAGCTCCATTGAAGACAAACAGAAGAAAGCCAAGCTGTAGCCTGTTTTTGTTAAAACATGATGTAATTGTAGAGAGAGTTTGAGTTTGTTGGAATGATCTACAGATTTTATTATTTAGCTTTCTCATTATGTAGAGAATCAACATCTAGTCAGCTGCTTTCTAGAACATCATGTCTACTTGACAGCAATATGCTTTCTGTTCTCTCTGTAAATTTGTGTAGCTTCCTAACTTGAACAACCCTAATAATTTAAAGTAAAAAATGTATCTAATTAGGATTGAAGTCCCCTAACTGTTTTTTAGAATGGAGGCATGCATCCTTTGTGTATGTTGGATAGATTTGAGTGTGTCTTTGTATGTAATTTGTTCTAGGAATACCCAGTACTATTTCTTACCTTTAAATACATAAATGGTCAGAATTTAGGCTTTTCTCAGCATTTCCATATGATCACTTTTTTTTTCATGGCATTTGTTAGAATTTTGTGGTCATCAAAGAAATCTGGGTACAGATTTTTAAAGGTCTCCATCTCCAGAATTGTCTCCATATGGAAATAGGGTAGACCACAATTCCAGCTCACAAGTCCTTCAAAATATGTTTGTTTACATCTTGCCTATCCAAATTTGTGAGAGTCCCTAATGAGGTTCTTTTAGAGGCTTTCATGTTTGATATTAAACATACTTATTTGATATATTTGGCATTATATGGGATTTTGGTTTAGTAGGGTGATACATATATATACTGACATCACGACACAAGCAGTTGCAATGTAGATATGAATCACAGGGAAAACGTGGTTCCTATAGCATCACTCTTACAGTGCTGGGTGTCTTCACTCACTGGGGGCAATATTTGTCTTGAAGTGAGGTCAAGCCCATTGCCCTCTTCAAAGTTTATTTTATTAGTTCAGTTTTTATACTTCATGTTGGGTTGTGCCTCATACACACTCTCCTTTCTACACCCAACTGGTCTGGCTAGCTCAGGAAGACATTATTTATTCTTTACTAATTATCCTTTGTTAATTGTTTTGGGGAACCTGATGATTCACTGGTATAGCTGGGTTATCTAAAACCAAGTTTACCCTCCAGTCTCCCTGGTGTTGAGAGAAGTTCAGCTTACTCTGTGGTACATTCTTCTCTGAGCCCTACTCCACTGTGGTGGCATGCTGGCTGGTAACAAGATTTTCTAATTCTTAGGAGAACCAAGAACATAATTTAATCTCCCTTTCTGAGAAGTCACTGTATTAGCTTATGTCTAGAAAGGCATCACCCAATTTTGCTGTGATGGGTATGCAGTAGTAGTAAAACTAGTCTTCATTTACACCTCTCATTCTGCAGTAAGACTGGAATTGAACTCCTTGGAGTGTAGCTGGAATTGAAACTGATGTTCCTTCTAAGAATGCTTTCAAAGATCAAATAGAAAGGTTGGATTTTATAGTATCTGAAAAATTGTTGGCACTAATAAATAGGGAACATGCATAGCAGTTGTATTTAACTTATTTTTTCCTCATAATCTTGGAGCTTTTCAGATAGTAAAGAAATTATGTTATTGGGAATAGTTTGAGAAAAAAAATACTTACCTTTTGGGTTTCTGTTTGCTTTTACAAACTCACTTTGGTGATCTACATTGAAATTGGAAAGAAAGAATTGTCTTTAATGTGCATCAGTATTAACTGAACAGTGAAAAAAACCATTGCCTTAAAGATTTGCAAAGCTTCATTTATCCAAATTAAAATGTCACAATCCATGTGTAAACAAAAAAAAAAAGATTTTAAGTTTCTTTAAAAAGAGTCACTCAGTTTTTATCCAATCTTTAATACTGTTAATCTTTGAGGAGAATTTCTGGTTAACAGATATAAAAGAAGTGGACTGTTGGCTAATATGGTCGATAATTTGTGTCAAGAAGCCTGTGCCAAACATCCTCACAGTTGAATATGAGTCAGGCTGCAGAGTATAGGAAGATCTGAAACTTTTATTTTTCTATATTTTATTAGAACAATCTTTTTGTCCTTCCTGACTCTATACAGTTTAACTGACTTCAGACTCTTTCTGGTTATTAAACACTGTGTTAGATTTGTACATTGAGGGATTACGGTTTGAGAAAAGATTCAGCAAGGTAGAGTTGCTAGTATGTGTTTTGAAGAATCAAGCAAAAGACCCAATTCTTCTAGCTGTTTTTAATCTTTTGTTGTTGTATTTGTTCTTGTATGCAGAAAATATTTTTAATTTATGTTTCATAAATTTGTAAAATAGGTACTTAAGTTCTCTAAGTTACAAGTAATTAAAGGTAAATGCATGTAGTTTCATTAACTTTGGTGAAATTATTCCTTTTTGGAAACATCTGACTTCTCCTTGCCACATGCTATATAGTATTACATATATATATATATTAAATGTTATAAATCAGAAATATGGTTTTATTCAAGAGGAGCTTCTTTATGATCACAATGTCCTAACTGAAGAGATGGATCTGTGGAAGCTTTGGCATAAGATTTGGTATCTTTAGTTTTCTTCTATATGAAATGGCTATGGCTTTTAATTCAAATATGTTATGAGATTTGTTAGAATTCAAAATGATGAATCTAGTTTTCATGAATACATTATGTTTATTGATTTATTTATGACATCTTCAGCGTTTGGTCTCTGTTGGATTGGATTCAAAAAACACAGTTTGTGTATGGGACTGGAGAAAAGGAAAATTGTTATCGATGGCTCCTGGTCATACAGACAGAGTAAGTATAATCCAAGAACTTGAGCATACACATGCTAGACCTATGAACAAAAAACATTATATGTTTTAGGAATTCAATTTACATGAAGCTTGGATATGTATCAAGATATGTGAAGATACTTAAGATCTGTACATTTATTTCCAAAAGAAAATGTGTAACTCGCTGCTTATTTGTGTATGTTTCGTTGAGACTGTAAACATGCAGGGGATGTGCAAAATTAATGCACTTCCTAGGCCCTAATTTGGGGAATCCTAGACTCTAATATGGGAGATCAAAATGCAAAGTCTCTTAAAATTTTGTTGTCTGTTTATGAACTTTTCTGTTGTTCTATCATGTGTTGTAACTATTTAGGAAAAAACCTCAAACATAACCAATATGAGCTATACAGTGCAATTCCGGTATTGAGTGAGGGGATAAAAAAGTTATTCCATCAGTTCCATTTAAAGGACTTCAGACTGTCTATTAATTTGCTAAAAATTTTTGCTACATTTTAATTGTGGCATACCAGAAAGGCCACCTCTGCTGAAATCCTTGGGTTTTTTTATGCAGATATTTGATATTTCTTGGGATCTGTACCAGCCAAACAAGCTCGTCAGCTGTGGTGTAAAACACATCAAGGTAATGAAATCAATGTTATTTCATACAGTATGTAAGGTGCAGTATATGTGTGTGTTTATATATATATATGCATGAAAGATCCTCTGTAGGAGTAATACTAGTTCTTAGGAACTGTAAGCACAGATCACACTTGACTACAACAGAGGTTTTAGAAGATATGTGTGTCTGTAGAAAGCAGGCTGTCTCTGCTCAAAAGAGTTTATGCCCTGACAGAAGGAATGCAGAAAGAATTGAACAATCATCCGTAGCATCATATGTAATAACCGTAGTGTAGTTTAAAATGTAGGTTGTCTAAAACATGCTGTTTGAAATCCCAAGTAGCATAAAAGAGGATGCACAGGCTTAAGGTGAGTCCAGCTATCCAAGTTTCTGACTGTTGAACAATTAATGTGTTGTAACTCTGCAGAGCTGGAAGGAGTTGAAAAAACATTTCTTACAGTTTGAGGAACTGTGGGAGCACAGTAGAAAGAGAAAGGGAAATACTTAGTGTTTCCTCTAATTGTTTTCTTTTCCCTGCTGTTATTTCTACATTTGTATTTTTGAACACTCTATACCTGTTAGAGGATTCATAATGTGGACAGTTCATACCCTTTTCAAGCAGAGCATTTCTATGAAACACTCTGCTTTGTTTCATCCACGTACCAACTGCCGTGCAGAAGCAGCTGCTACTCCAGATTTAACTCTGCCAGCAGGATTATCAGTGCTTGGTGGCCATCAGATATGTTTCCCAAAGTCGCTGCCTTCTCCTGTGCACTGTCTTCTGTGTTACCACATAACAGCAGTAGATGGCAGCTTGAAAGTTCTGTATGGCTCTTATGTGTACGTTCCGGTGGTGGGAAAATGTGTTGCGTTTTGTACAATGAATTAATGACAGATGAATGGTTTATTGGGAAAGTCTTCAGTGTGTTGGCTAGACTGAACATGTTCTTGATTTAGCATTGTGTTTAGCATGTCATTTACAGCTTTCCATGAGCTTGAGTAATAACTTTTTTTCTACTTCAATATCTAAAATGACTATTATGCCAAAAGTGAGCTAATATTTGCCAACAGTGATTTAGTATGTTTCAGGTGGCTTTATGATGTCAAAACATATCTATTTAGATAAGCAGAAGTTTATTTGAGCACTTTTAAGGCTCTGTGAAGCCTTTTAAAGTAACAATAACATTTCAAAAATATTGTTGTTTCCTTTGAGAAAATATTAACTAAAAATCTGAATCCTACAGATTTTTAGGCCTTGGGATCAGGCAACAGATTTTTGTTGATGTGCATTTTTCTTAAACCATCCCTTCTTGTTCTGTCAAATAACAATAATTGCTTTTGTGTTTGTAATTAATATTTTTTCCTCACATTATATTTTATGGAAACTGTAATACTACTTAAGTCATGTAGATAATTCCAAGTGAGCTAATACTGAGAAATTACCTACTAACATACTGAAGCTAGGTTTTTGATTTATGCAGTGATTGTGCAGTTATTTCTCAAGCTTTGACCCATGTACTTTGGCTAAAGAAATACTAGCTAAGATACAGAGATTTGTATAATCAGTATATGGTTATTTCTTAATTAGAGTATTACTGGTACAAAAATCTGCTCATGTTAACTGCTTGCATTATCCTGTATTAATGGAAGTATCTACTCAGAATTTTGAATAGATGACTGATAAAGGGAGACTTGCTGTGAAATACAGTTTCATAAACAGGTATACAGGGAGTATACTGAGACAATATAAGAATGACCTGTCAGTGGTGAGGAGATAAAGGGTTTCACATTTTGCACTGGATTTCTCCAGCAGCTTGTTGACTTTCAGGTACATAGATAGGAAAGTTTGAAAGGAAAGGGCAAGTGCTGCTTGTCTGTAGAGATCTCAGGAACTAGAGTGTAGCTGGAGAATTGGTTGGCAGGAGACTTTGAATGTCTTTACTTTAGGAGTCATTACTACATGTTCGATCACCTATGAGGAAATTCACTCCTATGCTAATGGTTTACTAGAAAGTTCTCAAAAACGCCTGCCTTAGATGGCTGCTTTGCATGATCAGGAGTTCTGATGAGAAGTGGCAAGACCATAATAAAAGCAGCTGCTATCAAACAGAGGAAATGGCATCCTTATCAGAAATTATCAGGCTCAGATTGCATCTTTAAATGCCTACAGTAACATAAAGTACAAACAAAGTGGAAGTCTTGCATCAAAGAAAGATCAGGTAGTTCTGTTAGGAAACACTTTTCAAAAACGACTGACAATACAACTGACTCACAAACTAGAATTTGAAAGAATTTCAGTTTGATTTAATACTGATACCCTGAAGCTCCTTCCCAAATAGTTTGCTATGCTGATTTTATTGAAAGATAAAGTTGGTTAATAAAATTAAAAGTAGTTAATGAGCTGGAGAACTAAAGGAGGGAAAGGAGTATGAATGATGATGTCTTTTGAAGGTAAAGTACTTCTCTTTCAGCTGTACATATTAAATTAGAGGATCCATCTTTCTGAATCACTTTATGTTGCAGTTCTGGAGCTTGTGTGGCAATTCATTGACACCAAAACGTGGTGTTTTTGGCAAAACTGGTGATCTCCAAACTATATTGTGCCTAGCCTGTGCGAGGGATGAAGTGACATATTCTGGTGCACTGAATGGAGATATATATGTATGGAAAGGAATCAACCTTGTACGGACAATACAGGGAGCACATGCTGTAAGTATATCCCTAAACTACTCTAAAATGTTAAATAGATTTCTGGAGAGCTGGAAAGGGCAGTGCAAGATCACCTGGTCTGAGACTCAGTATATCTAACTTGAATATTTTTTTCTCTTCTTATTTTTTCTGTTGCTTAAGATCGATGTTGTGGCAGAAATTGAATGCTAAAGTGAGAAATATTTATGTACTGTTTCCCATTATCATTGATTGGGGACCTAGTAATTGATAGAGCCAGGTATGTCACAGCAGATGTGTTTAAGTTTACCCTTAAATGGACATGTTTTACTCCATTCAGTTACCTATGTGTGGGTATACATAGTGGCATTTATATACTGGAGTTGCATATAAATCTGCCTCCCCCAAAGAATATTGGTTTGCTTTATCTGACTTCCTGATGGATGTCTGATTAATCCAAAGGCATCTCAGAAGACCTGGACTTCTGTATTTAGGCAGTTGGTGTTGAAACAAAGCAGCAGATTGCAGAGAGACTGTGGAGTCTCCATCCGCATCTGTCCGTTTGAAGATACAGCATGACTGCATGCGGTCTCGAGCAACCTGCTTTTACCTCACTCCACTTGGAGCAGGGGTTTGGAATAGAAGGTCTACAAATTTTACATTATTCCATCAATTGTGTCCCCCCTTGCTGATGGTCTAATAGCTCTCTGGAGTCCATTGATTCTGGGAACTGTAATGCAAGCCCAAAAGCATGGCTCTTTTGTAGACATCTATGTTTGGTCATTTTAGCTTGACTCAATCACTCTTCCTTGTCCTATTCAGCTCTTTAGAACAGCTTTGAAAAGTGAAGACATATTAGTGGAATTTTAATAATATCTTTACCACTTTCAACTTTTTTTTTCTTTTTTTTTTTACTTTTAATAAAAATTTTTAATGTGACTATGTGACTAATGTGACTATGAAGTGATTATATGTTGGCTGTGTAAGTTATTGTTATATTTTTCCATATTCTTTCAAAGCCTATGGTTTTATGATTAAAGTAGGCAGCAAATATACACTTAATGGTTTGCAATCTAATTTGTGCATGCCAAACTATGAGTCCTCATTTCCTCTTGTGGTACTAAGTTGTATGCCGTAATATAATGCAAGAGCTAACTTGTCCAAGCATTAATTTCAAAACAAAGCAAATCAATTTCTCATTGTTTTAACCAATGAGACATCAAACTGCTATGGTAACTTTAGGAAGCTATATTATTTGCTTGTTGAAGGTTGATTTTTGCTTTGGAAAGCATTGTATTTTCTAGCTAATGTTTGAAGCTCCCTTATTAACAACTTGAAACTGTGAAAATGCAAGCATATGAGTTCCTATATTACAGCTTCTAGATTCTAGGTAAGAATGAGTAGCAGTTTATTATTCTTTTTTATAAGAAGGCATTTGTTTTAATTGGCAGTATTGGGCTGGATGGGATGGTGTATGTAACAGAAGTATTAAAATCACTCCTTAGGATTTGATCAGGTAAAATAGAGGGGGCAACAAGTGAAGAATGATATGCATGTGGGAGGTTACAGTCAGTCTGTAGTAAGAAAACTCTTGGTTCTACTGATCATTTAGGGAGGTGCATTCAGGATAGTTGCAGCCTGCTGAATTTAAAAGCGATTGGGCTGCTTATTCAGACAGCTGTATAAAGACAGTGCACCTGCTTATGAACAGAAATGAGGTTATTGAGAAGGTAACTGTGGGAAATATAGCCTAGACTATATTTACATTTGAGATGTCTTTATATTCGTATACGTGTATGTAAATATATACACACACATGCAGAACCTCTTGTAAGCATCTATAGAAATACTAAAATGTATTCAAGAAGACCCAAGTTACAAATCAGAAGGTATGAGGGGATAGTTTAGCCTTCAAATATTCCCTAATTCTTACTCTATACCTGCTGATTTGGTTCTAGTGTTCATATTTCATGTTCAGCAGTGTTCTGTTCTGTATTTTCCTAAGGTGATGTGGGCATTGACTTTTTGATGTTGATGTTAGTGCAGTGACGTTTTTATAATGCTTATATTGCATATGCAAACCTGCATCCCCAGAGGAAAGAAAGTACTTGGTCTCCTATCCAAAACTGATTGGGAAAATACATTCTATCCTGTTTGGTGTTATAGGAGACACCTGTCCTGTATAGTCACATATTTGTTGCTTGGAGTATTTGGAATTGCAGCAGTGTATTTCTCAGAATAATACAGTGATTTTAAGCTGTTTCAGTGTGAAATGACCCAACTGTTAAGTGTAGGATGATGAGAGCTTGTTGCTCTATACCTGATGTGCTGTGTCAGTCAGTTCTTTGTTGACCTCTAGATCAAATTTGAAGTGCTTTGCTCCTTATCTTCAGCAGCGTCAGTGGATGAAGCTCAGGTGACCTTGGAGTAGGTCTCATCTAGCCTTCTATTTTTGGCTCTGTCCTTTTGGCTCAATGGAACTGTACTTTGCAGTACTGAAAATTAAGCAGGGGCACTAGTCTGTGGCTTTGGAATTCATTTTTACAAGAGATTAGAGTCACTACAAATCTCACCAATTTCGGGGTGGGGGGGAGTGGGGAAAGCAAACCCATGATAAAATCTCTTCTGAAAGCTTACTTTACAACAAAATGAAACCTTGTTTTTCAATAAAACCTTAAAGGATAATATTGTCAGACTATTGTTAGCACAAAATATAACAGCTTGGAATGAGTGCCTCCCCAGCCCAACTAAACCATTACCATCAAATCTTACAGTTATTTCGACTCAGTTTATAAGTCATGTCCTTCTTGTCTGGTTTTTTAGAAGAAAATGCAAGTGCAAGTGATAACATCTGTGATGTGCACATGTCATTAAAAGCACATTGTAGGGAATCAGTGGAAGTTTCCATTCAGTGTGCTTGGGTTGGAATTGCCATCCCTGCACGTCTGTTTATCATCCTGCATCATTACCTCCTCAACAGGCTTGAAATAAACTGAAAATTTATTCAAAGAAAACATCCCCTTATTTGTGTAAAGTACTGTGTATTCCTTTCTTGCAGCATAAACTAAGTATCTGAGATTGCAGGAAAACAGTTTCTAAAGCACGTTAGTGATGTGGGAATATCATCCATCCAGCTGGCAGTGGTCTGCATTAATACAGAAAATGGGTTCTTTTCAAAGGTTGGCTGCCTTTGTTACAGTGACCCTAGCTGAAAAGATGATGTTTATTTTAAGAGTTACTCGATGTAAAAATAAACCATGCTGTCCCAATGTAAGTGGCCAAGGAAACAGCATCTTTAAGACTAGCAAGCAAAATAAATATTCACAGCCAAACCAGATTATCTGTTTTCTGTCACAGCAATTCTAAGAACTGTAGACTGAAGAAAGATTTTCTGACAGATTCCTATCTTTAGTTTGAGTAGAAACAAAAATTTGAAAGCACTTAGGTTGGGATGAGTGAAGAATTAGTTGAAGGAGGATTGGAGAGTTCGCTTGAATGTAGGAGCAAAAGGTAGGGAAAAATGGAAATGAACAAGGGGTAAGACTAAAGGCACAGAGTTCATCTACAGGGAACATGGTGGCAATGGGAAACTCAAATTCTAGTTTTGCTGATCTCTCCTAATAATAATGCTAATAATTAGAGTTTTTAAAGGGAGAAAGAATGCAGAGCATCATAAAACCATATGTAAGTTCATTGACACTGCTAGTCGTCTAGGAGGTTATTTGTAGGCAATGCATCTGATTCTGGAAAGCTCATATATACCTTCACTGGGGAAAAAAAAGAATCTCTTACTGGGTGTCTCATTTTTGTACCAGTGCAAAGAAAAGACTATGAATTCTTATATTTATCTTACCATTTTCCATTTTATAAATTCAAGGTAGTTTATTAAGATGTATATACAAGATTTTACTCAGGTATTAATATAAAATAGTATGCTTATTTAAAAACTGTACTTTTTAAAGATTCTTGTGTGCTATGCCTTTGCCTTGCATAGTAAATGTACATAAGATGCTTTCTCAGCTGCTGAATAATTGATTTTGAGATAGTCTTTCAGAGGTACACGTTAAAGTTGTGTGGATTGATGTCAGAAACTGAGGTTAAATAACACGCTCGAGGTTAAATAACAGGCACTCTGTTCAAACTATTGCACGCCTATGTCACTTGGCTGAATACTAATTAAATATAGATGGAAACAATATAATGAACTTAAATAAGTGGTTTTAAGCTGGTGTCATGTACCAACACGTTAAGTCATGCAGTATTTTTCTCCTACTGCTTAGACTAGTCATGGATTTGAAAGGTAACTTACTTCAGCCAATGAGAGATGTATAGGCCACTCTTTTGAATTGTTTTTTTGCAGTACTATGCACATTTTTTACCTGTTGTAGAGGTGCTTTGTTACATTAAATTTCACAGTAGTGGCTCTCCAGTGTAAACTTCCTGGCACCAACCAGGAAATGTTTGTAATCCATTTCCTTGCTATGCAGTATATATTGGGAGAGACAATATCACAGAAAAAGTGCCTGACGTGTCTTGCTTTCCATGTTAGCATCTGTGTTCTGAATTGTGTCTAGGAGTAGAAAGGAGGCACTGGACTTTCCATTGAACTGGTATAATGTCTATGTTTTCCATATTGCTCAGTAGTAGTCAGTTGCTTCTGAAATTTCCATATGATCTTTCAAGCTTGGTCCTAATTATAGCCAGCTGCAATCATGTGTTTTAGGAATTGCATGGTCAGAGTTAGAGTGGCAGTTTTTATATAAATGACTACATTTAGGTAAATTAACACTTGATTTCTGTCCCTTGGAGGCAAGATAGGGTCCATCAGCAATAGAAAACCTGAGTCTACCTCATTATTGGAAGCTTCTTAGATACAAGCAGCGGCAAAATCACATAATCATGGAATGGATTTGGTTGGAAGGGACCTCAAAGATCATCTAGTTCCAACCCCCTGTCATGGACACGTTCCACTAGACCAGGTTGCTCAAAGCCCCATCCAACCTGGCCTTCAACATGCCTGGGGAGGGGGCAGCCATGACCTCTCTGGGCAACCTGTCAGTGCCTCACCACCCTCGTAGTAAAGGATTCCTTCCTAACATCTAATCCGAACCTACCCTCTTTCAGCTTGAAGCCATTACCCATTGTCCTATCACCACACTTCCTGATGAACAGACCCTTTCCCACTTTGCTTTACGACCCCTTTAAGTCTTGGTAGGCCATAATTAGGTCTCCTGGGAACCTTCTCATCTCCAGCCTGAACTAAAAGGTGGTTGTAGTGACATGGGTGTTGGTCTCTTCTCCCTGGTAGCTTGTGACAGGTCAAGGAGAAATGGTCTGAAATTGCCCCAGGGGGAGTTTAGGTTGGATATTAGGAGAAATTTCTTTACTGAAGGGGCTGTCAGATGTTGGAACAGGCTGCCCAGGGAGGTGGTTGAGTCACCATCCCTGGAGGTGTTTAAAAGGAGAGTAGATATTGTGCTTGGTGACATGGTGTAGTGTTGGACGTAGTAGGGCTGGATAGATGCTTGCACTTGATGATCTTGAAGGTCTTTCCCAGCCGAAACCATTCTATGATTCTAAATATTCATGCAGTAAAGACCATCTTGGTTAAGTTCTCCTTGTACTACTTCAGCTTTCAAGTATCATTTCTGGTAAATTTGGGCATTTCTTTCTTTGTTTGCTCTCATTCAGCTATTTTTTTTCTTTTTAAAAAATTTTGTTACCGTCTGAATTTCAGGAACACAGATGTGGCACCAGCTGGTTATATTGGAAAAATAGGAAATAATCTGTATTCTGATAAAACTGCTGGTCAATTTGAGATGTTATTTTCAGAATTTTTGCATTCATTAGGAATTTTAGGGAAAAAATTATAACAGAAGAGTGCAGTGCCTGCATGTCAAACTCTGTAACTTCGAAGATCAAAGACTTTGATCTACATGTTTTATTTTGATTCAGGAGCACAGTCAATCTGTGCATTTTATTCAGTTGGATCAAAAAAAGGCAGTGCAATCGTTTGCCTCTCATTACAGCTAGAACACTATTGACCAACAAGAATGAAATTCTGTTAATGACAGTGTCAGGCTGAAGGATTAAGAGAAGCATGAAGACTGCAGAGTTGATTTGCATTAACAAAATTGACAGTTTCTAAAAGGAAAGATGTGGAAGTTTTATGACTGGCCAACCTACCTGAATAAAGAATCTGTCTTTTCCCTGTTAAGTGAGTGCCTTAGAATTAATTGAAGAGTAGCTTAACTCCGCTTCTTCCATTAGCTACTTACAGTCCCCATTAATAAGGGACCTTTTTTCTCGTTTTCGTATAATTCTTCTATTCCAGTGGCACATAGACTAAAATGAGAACATCTTACTGCATTTCAAGAGATTGAGCAAGCACAACATCTGCCAAATCTCCTTGACAACCAGTATGTCCTTTTCAAGATAAGGATATTCTGTGAAATGGAAAACAGATTAATCCTGGATCCACTTGATCTTTCTTCAGAACATTCAGCCAGCTTCCCACATTGCCAAATGTCTGATTCTTTTTTTAATACTGACTAATTAAATCATGGATTTTGGAAGGAGTAAATTAGAGAAAAGAGAATAATTCTGTTATCAAGGTTGCATTCCAAAAAGAGCTTTAAAAGATTTGAATCTGCCAGAACTTGGGCAGAATCCAGTATATGGCACAAAATCAGCCAAAATTCCTGTAGCATTTTATTTGCTCTATGATGCTAAAAGATTAATGCAGTAAAACAGGCAGATAGACACACAGAAACAAATACAGTCTGGGTTGTGTTTTCAAAAATCTCCAGGCTCCTAAAGAAACAGAAAGAGGATTTTCAGGATGGTAGAGATAATGGGAGTTAGCCATCTAATCTGCTTATGACTTAAAATTCCACTACATTACTGTTTAGGCACGTACTACTCCTGAAAATGTGGTTTGTCTTAAAAGTCTGTATCCTCTGGATGGGCATGACAGGTCAAAAATTTTTGAGTTCTGCCATCCTGGTCTTTCAGTTTTGATTTGTCATGTGACAGTCTAGTAATAATATGCTTTTTTGGTTAAAGCTGGAGAAGCAAACACAGTCTGTATTTCACAGAAACAGAATGTGTTGGGTTGGAAGGCAGCTTTAAAGGCCATCCAGACCAACCCCTCCTGCAGTAAGCAGGGATATCTTTACTACATCAGGTTGCTCAGAGCCCCATCAAGCCTGATCTTTAATAAATTCATTGTGATCAATCCATTGTGCTATTTTTCTTAGTTATAATTTAGGAAGATAAAACAGTGTTGTAGGTGAGGCTAGTCAGGAGTACTTGGGAATTTTCACAACACTGGATGCTGATTTGTTCTGTAAGCATACAGCTTTATTTTCACCCAAAAGCAAAAGGAGTTTGCAAAGGAGAGATAGGCTTTAGAGGTTAATGTGCTTTATTACTGTAAAATCCAGACCCCTAACCAAATAAACTTCTGGAACTTTACATTTACTTCTTTACAAAATTGAAGACAAATCCCAGTTACTGGCTGTTGTAGCTTCTTTTGGACAGGATTTAGAAAGACAGATTTTCCCTTCAATTGTTCTAAATGTTCTCCTGTTTTGTCATAACTGGATAGTAAATATTTTCAATAAGTATAGGGATTTTTTTAAAATGTAGTGTAGGCTTATTAGCCAAAGTTGCCTTTTCAGTAGCTTTGCTTACTGAATGTGTGAGCTGCTTCTGAAAATGAGACTAATGACTTGTCTAGACACTAAAGGAAAAAGCACGTATGCTATTTAGATAAAGTACTATGTTTATATCTGATCTAGTGGGTATGTGGATGCAGTATCTTTATTTTAATAGTAGACATATCATCCTTTCCTCTTCGTTATCCTGAAGAAAACATGTATTAAGTGAGTTAAGAAAATGTGTTAGGTTTTGTTTCTTGATGTCCTCCTTTAAAATGAGAGGTTATCTTACATGTTTTTAAATGGTTTAAGGTAATCACTGTTTTTCTTACATTTTGCTTCTAAACTTAAATCATTCTTCCTTGGCTTAAAATGAAAGAAAGAAAAAAAACCCAGATTTTTTTTTTTGCCTGGTTCAATAGAAGCTGAATAATACCAACCAATGCCCTGATAGAGATGAGTGAAAATCTTCCTGCTGACTTTTTTGAGAGTTGGACCAGACCCTAAGGCAAGAGGATAAATGCTTCTGCACTAAACTGTAGGGATAAGAAGCAGCATCACTGCAATCATCATGATGATGAAAACAGTATTGCAACAGTTCTTTTATCTTGCTGTTTGTCACTGAATGTGAATTCTGCTTGTTTTGAGTTTGTTGCCATTTATGACTTGCATCATATAACTTGTATTAGTTGCATATATTTGTTATTTTCAACAGCATAACAGGTAGGAAGACAGAAAGACAGCCAATAATGACATGGGCAAGAGTTCCACGTTCCATATTGGCATCTCTAATCTGTGTACATTGTTAAAAATAACTTTCTTTTCTCTTTAGGCAGGAATTTTCAGCATGAATGCCTGTGAAGAGGGGTTTGCCACTGGTGGCAGGGATGGCTGTGTTCGCTTGTGGGACTTAAATTTTAAACCAATTACTGTGATAGATCTCAGGGAAACAGACCAGGGATATAAAGGTAAAAAGAAACATGTCACTTTTGATATACCAACAAGGTAGGAAATTTACTGGTGTTTTTATCAAGAGGACTTGGAAAAAACCAAAAATGTTGTTTCATGTATGTTACTCCAAACTATTTACTAGAAAATGAATTTCATCATGCCCACTAGGATGAAGGTTACATAGTCCTTT
>VZTU01031240.1:840-46784 GCA_013400835.1 Zapornia atra | reverse complement strand
CTGCTCCACCATGGTCTTCTCCGGAGCTCCAGGGGAATCTCTCTCTCTAGCACCCAGAGTGCCTCATTCTTCCCCCCCACCCTCCACCCCTCTTCCATCTCCTTTGGGCCTGGCCTTGGTGTCTGCACATCTTGTTACATCTTCTCACTCCCTTCTCCAGTGGCAAAATGTATCTGCCTGCAGTTTTTTTTCTCCTCACTGTGATTCCCAGAGGCGCTGTGACCATCGCCAATTGGCTCAGCCCTGGTTAGCAGCGACTCTGGCCTTGAATTGGCTGATGTTTACAGTCTGGGGTTTGTGGAGACCTTCTGGCTGCTGCTTGCAGAAGCCATCTTGGCAGCACAGCTATGCAAAACTGTGACAGAAGTCTGGAAGGCAGCTGATGTGCCAGAGCTGACTTGAAGCAAAGAGGGGGCGAGCTCTCTCCTATCTAGAAGTTAATATGGATGTTTTCAGTGTCCAGCTGTGTGTGTTCTTTGCATTAGGGTTTCCCCCAGCAGCTGAAGCTGAGTGGTGAATAAGTCACAGCAGGTTACCCTGCTTTGACCTAGCAGGACAGCAGCTTTCAGCTCTCCTAGCTCAGTAAGGCTCTGTGTGGTTATTTAGGAGGCATGTGGGTACCAGACACAGCCCAGCATCCTGCCCCAGGCAGGCAAAAGGCACAGCCTGCCCTGCTTCAGAACCCTGTGTGGAGGAGCCAGGGAGGAGAGCAGACCCATCACAGAGCCACCCCTTTGCTGCCAGCCCCCGACTTGTGTCCTGAACCCTTGTTGGAGCATGACTTTCCCATTGGACAAGAGCCAGGAGCAGGGCTGTGGTGGAGCTCTGGGATGGGTGCATGCTTCAGGCCATGTGCAGAATAGCTTTTTTGGTTAGACAAGGCTGCAGTGAGCTTAGATTTTAAATTAGGGATTGATTTTTAAATTTTTATTTTCTTCAGGGAGAAGTTTTTCTGTTGGGTTTTTTGCATGCTTAAGGTCGTCTCCTGAGACCCAACTAACAGGTTGGCTGGGGGGCTCATCAGTTGCTAACACATGGGACCTTTTAAGCCTCAGGGGTGCTTGGAGGGTCTCAAAGGAGCTTTTAAGTTGTGCAAAACTGTGGGCTCAATTCTGGATCTTCATGCATGGCTGCACACAGCACAAGGGGCGTGCAAGGACAGGCTGGGGTAGTGCGGATCTACCTGGTGCTCACTCTGCTTTGACACCCTGGGCAGTGCTTTGGTGGGCTCCAACAAGGTGCTGTGTGCTTGCTTTGATAACTGCTGGGTGTCAGTTTGCACATATAAACAGAAACGTTTTTCTTTGGGCCTCTTCTTCTGCCCAGGGAAGTGGTGGAGTCACCATCCCTGGAGGGATTTCAAAGGTGTGTAGGTGTTGTGCTTGGGGACATGGTCTGGAGGTGGGCTAGGCAGGGTCAGGTTGTGGTTGGACTTGATCTTGATGGTCTCTTCCAACCCAAATGATTCTGTGATTCTTTGATCAGTGCATCAGCAAATTGATGCATTTTCTGCTTCTTGAGGGGGATGTGTTAATTCCCCTTAATTGGTCTTTTATTTTCTTGGCATGGCTGACTAGAGGCTTGGAACCTCCTCAGGGCTCTGATTTCTCCAGCTTTGGATTTCCACGTCCCAAGGATTTGTGTCCTTTGATGTGAGCCACTGGTGGGACAGCCCAAATCCATCTCCCTGAGCGAAGCTGCTTGGGGCTGCTTTGCTTTGGGGACCAGCCTGATGCAGCGAGTCTGGTCAGTCACCAGTAGCTGCTGACCAGAGGCTCCTATCTCGATAAAACCAGATAAGTAAATGAATTGTAAAAGCATTGATCTTGGCCTCTTGCAGAATTAATTGCAGGAGGAATGAGACAGAAAGGTGATCTCATCAAATTGTGGAAGCCATTTAACGGCCTGCGATGGGGGAGAGGGAGGGAGAGTGGCCCTCTCCATAGGTCTCGGTTTGCAGATCTGGTGTAGTTTGGTTGATGGGTTTAACGGGAAAAGGCCTTAATTATTTCTTTACCTTATGTATTTTCTAGTATCTAAGTGGTTGATCAGCTTCCTTCCCCTGCTGCATCACAGAAATTGATCCCAGCCAGCGTGGAAGAGCGGATTTTTGGAGATTCTTTCTGAAAAGGAGATGATGCTTTGTGTCAGTTAGGTGGCTCCAGGACAAGCCAGGCATAAACCATGTCAAATGATTTCCAGAACAAGAAATAATTCCTGTGCCACTTGCATCCTTCTGGAAAGGAGGTGGCAGACAGAAGCGAGGTGATGGTGGGCAGTTGTGGTTTTGCTTGGACCCTTTCTCACAGTACGCTGCGAGCGCTCCTCTGCTTCAGGGACAGAAACTGTGCGGTGTCCTTCTCTGGAGCTGACATGGCCAGGGCAGCCCTGGCTCAGGCGTTACACCATGTAGGAGCAGGTGGTGCTGTACGTGTTCCCACAAGGAGCTGAGCATTTTGTGGGTGCTTTTCTGCCCTGCCTGATGGCTGTCTGTAAACCTGTGCTCTGAGTGCTGCTGCTTGGGGCTTTCTGGAGATTGCCGCAGATAACCCGGGGCAGCGGTGTGTCACCTGGTGTGCTCTGAAACTGAGAAACACTGAGCAAGACCTTTGTCAGAGCTTCGTTTTCCAATCCAAAACTGGTCTCTTGAGCCCGACCCTCTGAGGGATGGTGTCTGTCTAGAACTGCCATGGGGCAGGGGGACAGCAGCACTCGCTGGGGTCTGGTGTGTGCCAGTGCCCGCTGATGTGCAGTAACACTACTATGGTGCTTCACCATCTCTTGAAGAGACATTTCAGTCTTTAGTCATACTCCAGCTTGTCCTGCTGAAGTATGGAGCCAGATGAGCCCTTCTGAACACTTGGCTTTTGACTTTTGAGCTTTCTATGTGGCTTGCTCTTTGTGTTCTCTCATATTAGGGTGCAATAAGTAGTAACATGGAAATCCAATGATAAAACTCAGGGCTTTCTGAGCTGCAAGTCATTGCTCATGGGAAGAAAAGCTACTGATTTTTTTCCATGGGAGCCAGAACTGGAGCCTGGATCTGGTAGAGCAGCAAGCAGTTAACCAGAGGCAGTGGCATCAGTCTGGAGTCATCCGGGAGCATCTTGGAGCTTTTCCATCCCTTGCTTCATCAATATTTTCCACTTTACTGATTTCTTGTTGTCCCAGATGCCAAAAATATTAACAATCTGCCTGGAGAGCATGCTGTTCAGAAGGTGTGGGAGCAGCTTGGGTGGATACATCCTTCCAGGTGACTCCATAGGAACGTACCTATCTTTTCCATACGTGCCTAGCCCCGTGGTAGGAGTGGCAAATCCTGTTAAACTCTGTGTTGTTACGGCCATGCCAAACAGAGGAGCGAAGCCAAAGAGAGAACATGAGGAGCTTGCTGCGTGCTTTGGTAAGGGATTCTTGATTAAATCTGTGGTCGCTGAGTTGGGTGTGTATGCAAGAAGAACCTGGGCTGCCTTCCTATGTGAACATAGACTGCTCTCCTGCCTTTGCTCAGACTCCAGAATCCTGCCTGTGACAGGTCAGCAGTACGGGGAGCTTGCTGTCCCTGTGGGTTACAGCTCTTTGTGTGTCTCAGGCAGCCTGACAGCGCCTGACTCCTGCGTGCTGGAAGTGTTGTCTCTGACCCAGAGCGGATCTCTGTGATCTCTGCCTGGGATCTGCCCTAAGCCAGCAAATGCTGCCTCCCCCAAACCTCCCTGGGCCGTTCTGGGCTCCAGCCTGCCTTCAGACTGTGGAGCCTACAGTCACTTTGTCTCCTTAAGGTGTTTTTCAGGAATGCTGAGAATAGATTTAAGAGGTCTAAAGAGCAAATGAGTAATGGTTCTGAGGTGTTTGTGTAGTAAATACTTTGGTGGTGGTGATGATGGGAGGGTTGTTCTGTGCCTTGGGATTTGGGGGACATGAGGGCTCAGGAGTGGGAAGGTTGATGTGTTTTCCTCCAGCAGTGGCTTTTGCTCACCCATCTTCTCTCCATGCTGTTTTGGAGTCCTTGGCTGGCCTGAGGATGCCATGAGTGGGAGGTGCCCCATTTCTTAACTGCTCTGGGAATTACGTTTCAGTGGAATCATTCGCCACTGCAGCTCAGGTCGGTGAGGAGTGACTTCTATGTGTATTGCAGGGTCTCACTGAGCGCCTTCTACATGCTGGAAAAGGTGTTCATCTGCACAGCCAGAACAGCCAGATGTAAATTTGAACTGGTTTCCTCCACAGTATTTTTGGGGTTTGGCTTGCTCTTGGGTGATTCATCCTTGCCGATCTATTGGCATTCTTTATATAAACAAGTGGCTTAAATTGAGGTTTAGAAAATAGTTATATGAGGCCATCTCGGGGTCTGATAGCATTTCTTCATCTTGGGAGCTGTTGTCTTTGGCCTAAGTCTCTCCCTGACCCTGCAGTGCCATCTCCTTATGGAAGAAGTCTTCTGACTGCACACGTATCCTCAGAAGCTGAAGCTTGCAGGGACACAGGTTTGGGTTTCACACAGAATCACAAGGTTGGAAAAGACCTTTGAAGATCATCCAGTCCCACCAATCCCATCCTAAGCTAAACCATATCCCTAAGCACATCTACCCTTTTTTTGAACACATCCAGGGAAGGTGACTCAACCCCCTCCCTGGGCAGCCTGTGCCAGGCACCAACAACTCTTTCAGTAAAAATTTTTTTCTAATTTCTAATCTAACCCTGCCCTGGCACAGCTTCCTGCCATTTCCCCTTGTCCCACCTCCTGTCACCGGGCTGAAGAGACCATCCCCCACCTCTCCACCACCTCCCTTCAGGTAGTTGTAGGTGGTGATAAGGTCTCCCTTCAGCCTTCTCTCCTCCAAGCTTAACAGCCCCAGCTCTGTGAGCCGCTCCTCATAGGATTTGCCCTCCAGCCCCTTCCCCAGCCTGGTTTCCCTTCCCTGGACTCGCTCGAGGATCTCAATATTCTTCTGATCGTGAGGAGCCCAGAACTGGACACAGTACTCGAGGTGTGGCCTCACCAATGCTGAGTACAGGGCAATATTACTTCCCTAGACCTACTGGCCACACTATGGCTGACACAAGCCAGGATGCCATTGGCCTTCCTGGCCGCCTGGGCACACTGCTGACTCATATTCAGCCTACAGTCACCCAACACCCCCAGGTCCTTCTCTGCCTGACAGCGCTCTAGCCAGTCTCCCCCAGCCTGTAGCGCTGCATGGGGTTTTTATGTCCCATGTGCAGCACTCTGCACTTGGCCTTGTTAAACCTCATCCCATTGGTCTTGGCCTATCGGTCCAGTCTGTTCAGATCCCTCTGAAGAGCCTCCCCACCCTCAGGCAGATCAACACTTCCTCCTAGTTTAGTGTCATCTGCAAACTTACTGAGGGACCATTCGATCCCTTCATCGAGGTCATTGATAAAGATGTTGAACAGAACTGGACCCAAGACTGAGCCCTGGGGGACACCACTCATGACCGGCCTCCAGCTGGATTTTGTTCCATTCACCACCGCAATTTGGGCCCGGCCATCCAGCCAATTTTTAATCCAGCAGAGGGGCCACCTGTCAAGGCCAGTGGCAGCCAGTTTCCCAATCAGAATGCTGTGAGAAACCATGTCAAAGGCTTTACTGAAGTCCAGGTAGACCACAGAAGTCCAGGTAGACCTTTGCTTCTCTCTTTGTACTCTTTATTCCTCCTCTCTCAGGTGCTGGCAAGTCGGATCCAGCGTTTGTGTGTGGTGCCTCTGCTGCAAAGGCGTGTTTATCACATCGGTGCTATCTTGTCGCTGATGGTGAGAGCTGTTAATTGCCACCACAGAACTCTGAATCCAGGCATTTTTGCTGGCATGTGGTGAGCTGTTGTCTCTCCCTAGAGCCTTACCGTAAAAGCAGAGCAGCCTCTTCTAGCAAAGCATACCTGTCACAAAAATACTCACTGCTTATGACTGCCACAGATTTTTCCTTAAACTTCACTGTTTAGTATGACTTAAAGCTGACTGCCCGTTTCCTCAGAGCCTTTTGGTATCTAAAATGTTCCTGCCTGTTCCTGAGAGTCAATCTGTTTCTTTTCCGATTTATTTGACTTGTTTCTTGTGGCTATCCAGGCTGGGGGCATTTCTGAGCCTCCAGCGGCCTCCTCTTCTGAATCCCTTTGCTGTAAGTTACACTGAAGAAGGAATCTGATCTTTTTGGAGTGAGGATGAGCAGCTCCTGGTGACCGTGGAAGGTGCGGATGCAGGCGGTGTGTGTGGGCGCTTTGTGGGAGCTCCTACCTTTTTCCATCCAGGAAGCAGGGCTGCCTATAAATGCTTCAGCTGAAACCTTGGGTACCCTTTTTCTGCTTGTATTGGAGGAAGGAGGTCGCTCCAGCTTGACTTAACTCACGGGCGCAGGGGGGAACTGGCTGCTCTGGGCTAGAGCCGCTTGCAGTAATGCTGTAAAGATGCAGTTACAGGCTTGTTTGATCTGCTTGTGTGCATGGGGGCTCATGACCGCACGTGTTAATCATAAACCAGCCCTCTTTGCACTACCAGCCCCTTGCAAGCTCCTATTAATCTCTCTCGTTAAAGGGGGGAGAAATTAACTCGCTCTTAAAAAGAAGTATTCATTTTTAAAAGCGCTTGAGCGCGCGGAGCTGTGGTGATTTAAGAGAAATCAATGTAACAGTTATTAAATGATATGAAAGACTTGCTTCTGACTGAAACAGAGCGTTTCCTGGAATAAGAAACATCCTGGAAGTGCCTAGCACTGTCCTGGAGTCATGTCTGCAGGGAATCCAGATCCTAGACTCAACTGAAACCTGGCTCTGGGGCCTTCGAGGCATTGTGGGAGCCAGTTGCTTTTACACGCTCGTGTTGTTTCTGCAGTCCAGGGTTGGGCTTTTGGCTGACATAATCACACCTCGCAAACGCTTTCGGTGAGATGCCTCACACTTACTTCAGGCCTTGGTTTAGAAAGATGAAGGCTTCTCTGACCTAGTTACCGTGAGCGCGGTGAAGCGTTGGTGACGGCGGTGTGCGCTCCCCAGCAGGACGGCTGCGAGCGTGGCGTTTATCTGATGCTGCCCCACTCTCGGCGCGGGCTCCTCACCGCGCATCAGGCACCTGGGTGATGATACCTCCAATACTGCACCATGAGGTGACCTGCTGGATGGCGTGGCCACACGCCCACCTTGGAGCTGAGCACGTGTGACTGTCGATGCATGAGGAGACGCTGGCATGCGTGAAGGGTTTGCTGCGTGAAGGGGAGCTGTGCTGGAGCCAGGGCGCTGGTCACTGTGTTGTGCCCACGTGCTGGCTTCACCGGGCATCGGTGCAGGATTGACTGACTAAGTGCTGGTTGTCTCCAATCCTCCAATTTAGCCAGCTTACCGAGGAGGAAGGGATACTTCTGGGGGGAGCTGATGTTATTCTAAAGCTCTGTCTCCCTTTGGTTGGATCAACCATGCTTTGGAGTAAATCTTTCCCCCCCAGGTGTATAAGAGGAGCTCTTGGGAATCTCTCAGGTGGAGATACCTGTAGTCAAGTGAGAGTAATTCTGGTTTTGCAGCGTCATTTGCTCTCAGTTGTGCTTGGCTGCAGATTGCAGGAGCCAGCTGAGATGTCTGTGGTGTGGGGAGGAGGTACGAGGGCCTGGAGGGCTCTGGTGTCTCCCCCCTTCCCAGACACATTAGTTTTCATCTGTGTTGCTGCCTTCAGAGAGGTGTCACCTCCGGGCAGGGGAGGAGGGCAGGAGGTGATGGAGAGTTGCCTTCCGAAGCTCTCGGTGAGTGCTGTTCCCTGCCCCCTTCCCTTCATAAAGCTAACAAAAGCGGGAAAAGCACTGCTCTGAAACGCAGAGTGCTCTTCAAAAATGCCGGTAATATCATTTAATAGCAGACCACTGGGAGATGTTTTAAAATAGATGCTTTAATTCAAAGCAGAATCGGTCTGAGTCAGTCTTCTGCAGTGAGTTCCCCCGGCTCCAATTCTGCTGGCGGTTGCTGTGTGTCCTGACCCGTAGCGTGCTCACCATGCCCGTGCCCCTACTCCAGCAGTCACCATGAGAAGCATTGCCTCTGCCTCCACCACCACCTTCAGTCCTTTGCCTTTCCCTGGCCTCATGCATTCGTTATCCCCTGAGTCTCAACATCTCTCTGCCTGCAGCCATGCGGTTCTTTCCTCTGGGCTCAGGATCACCTGCAAGAGGCGTGCTCTCTCATGCAGCATAAAAAAAAAAGCCTGTGAGTTTTCTTGGTTTCTCTTTATTTTCAGAGGAAGCCCAGCCTGGGGGTTCCCCTCTACGCTTGCTCAATGGCAGGCACTCTCCTGGTCCTCTCCCTGTTCCTGAATGCCCAGCAATTGCCTTCCCAGCTTCCGGCCCTCAAGGAGCCAGGTCCTGGCAGGGTTTGCCGATCTGTCAGCCCCTCGCACACGCTGCCTTTCGGCTCTGGTTATAAAATACATAACCAGATGCTTCCTTATCCTTGTTCTCAATGTCTGTTTTAAAAAGAAACCATTCGTGGTCTGCACTTGTCACAGCTGCTGGGTGCAGTCACTCGCCGTGCACCTTGCTTCCTCTCGCCAGCTTTTGAAGTCAGAGCAGCGGCTCTGGGGCTCTCGTGGTTCTCGAAACGTGAAGCCTTCACCTGCCTGGGGCCAACCAGCTGCGCCATGGGAACAGGAAGAGCGAGGCACACTCTGTACCATACACACTGTCCCTCTGAAAACCCCCACGCTGTTAGGACAAACTGCACTGCTCAGGTATTTGCCCCCCTACCCCACAAGCTACTCTCAGGTTTGGTTTTGCAGATGCATTGCTGCAGTCTGGTGATGCATCCTCAGAGCATGAGGATGTCCTTCCCATGCCTGCAGCTGCCTCTTTGCACAGGGGTGGGGGGGTTCCCACCGGCTTGGCCTGCAGAGGCACCGGGGGCTCTTCAGGAGCAGCTCAGGAAACTGAGCCTGGAGTGGCCTGGGACATATCTGAAAGCCCCGTTTTTGGAGGGGGAGGGTCAGGAAATTCAGTCCTGAGCTCTTTGGTTGAGCGATAGTGATGAGCAGCCAGGTCTGTACGTATGTGTTAGTCTGTATTGATTCATATCCCTGCTCTCCCATGAGCTTTCTGGAGAGCATCTGCATGCTGAGGTGGCTGTCCCCTTAGACAGAGATGAGGAGCAGAGGGTGCTGTGGAACTTGCCCAGCTAAGTAACCAGCTGGCTTCTGCATCTCAAGCTTTGCTGGGGGATGGCACTCTGATTAATGTCCGTGCTGGAATATTTCCACTTTCCCATCCCTGTCTGTCGGCATGTGCACTGGTGAATTAATTGTGAGGAGCAGAAATGGGGTGGCATGCGTTCCAGGTGGCAGTTCCTCGGTGGGTTATCTTATCTTCTGTGATTATAGTATGTGGGTTTGCAAAATCAATCTAGCAGTCCTGGGTGGCTCTAATGAAGCCATACACTTTCGGCAGTCCGGTTTTGTTGCTCAAATTTTGCCCCCTTTGTCCACTAATGGAAAAGGAAGAAGAAATAAACGACCCGCTTTTTAAAGGCTGCATAAATAACAAGACCTTGGATGGTTTAAGGAAGGGTTGGTGGTTTAATCAAGGTCACCCAGCAAGGCAGTCACAAGGAAGTCACTAATTAAGACATTTCAAAATTACATTTGGTCTCTTTATTTTGAATGTATCGTTAAAACACCTCTCCCAAGCTCCAGGGCACTGCCAGCTAATTAAACACAATCAGGTTCAGATAAAAGCAGCAGCCAGATATCCCTGCTGCCTTTCTCAACCCCAAAGCAGCTGCCCACAGGAACCAATTGCTTCATTTTCACCCCACGTCCTGCAGAATGCCTCCTTTACCTGCAGCCTTCATCTGGAGCCCAGGTGTGCTTTAACAACAGGAGGAGTCCAGCAGCGATGCTCCAGCTCCTCCTGGGGTGAGGGATGCTGGCATTGCCCATCCTCCCTGTCTCTGGCCGCAGCACCGGCATCCCCGGCTGCAGGCAGGGTGCAGATGGCTTTTCTTTCCTGATTGCTTATTGAGAAAGCTCCTTTGGACTAGGTGTGTCACAAGGTGGATCCTTGTTATTAAGGGCTCTTAGCATATTAATCTCTGCCGAACCTCTGTGCTGGGCCGGGACCCTGGCTGCCCTTGGGAAGGAGGATTTACTGCCTGCCCAAGGTATCTTCTATCCTCATCCCGTGTCCTAAAGCAAAGCTTACCCCCTATGTTTTGTCTCCCTGATTCTTAGAGGGGATGGAGAGCATGCTGTTTTCTGCTCATCTCTCGCTGGCCTGGCAGGGGCTTGGCTGCTTTCTGTCACCCCAAAGTTTGGGTTTTTGAGAAGTGCCTCTCAGCGTGGGATTTTCTAGCCATTCTCAGCACGAGGCCCCAGAGCACTTTACATCAGCGCTGGCACCGAGCACCGGCTCTTAACATGGGGCAGTGACGAGCTGCGTGTCACTTGAAGCTGTGCTGTGGATGTATGGAAAGAGATCCACAGCCAGTGCTCCTCCCCCCATGCTCGGTGCTGCTGGGGTTGTGCTCTGTGGGGTTCACTGGCCACGTTCGCTCCCTCTCCCTGCTCTTCTCCTGGCACGACTGCCTGAGAGCGTGTGGCAGCCAGCCTTGCCAAAGCCATGCTCCTGAACCCAGAGTCGAGTCCAGCCCAGCTCTGAGCTGGGAGCAAAGGGCTAATCCTTTTCTAATTGGAGTGTTTGGGGTGGGGCAGATGCTGAAGACAAAAGAAAACACATGGTGGTGGAGGGGAACCCAACTTGAGAATCCTTTTTCATCATCTCTTTCAGTCTGATTACTTCATCTGAGCCCCTGGCCTCAGGCAGGCAGGAGCCCCCAGCCCCGAGCTGGGGGGAAACACTGGTGTTTTCTTTCTCGTGGATGAGGTGGGAAGAGCAGAGGGCAGCTGGGCTCCTGCCCAGACCTCTCCTGCCCCGTATCTGGCTGCGCCTGTGGAGCGCAGCTTTGTTTACAGTGTATCTGTGGTTGAATTACACCACATACAGTAATTCTCATCTCATTGCCAGTAATTTCACTGACTTACCAAGCAGGCATCATTTCCTGAAAGTCAGCCCTCGTACTTAGAGGAAGTAAGAGCACTCTCCATGACTAAACGCTATATGCAAATTTCCCCAGGCTTAGGACAGACGTGCTGCATGGCTGTCCTTTTTTCCTCCATTTTCACTCCTTTCTTCTGCATGTTAATTTTTAAAAACCCTTGATGAGCTCTTTTCCTGGCTGTCGCTGCCGCCGCGGTCATGAGCAAAGACCTTTCTCCGTTATATGCTGAAAAACCTCACCTTACTGCCTCATCCAAGTCCTGCTCTGCTGACAGCAAACCGAATGCTGGTTTAAAATGTCCCAGATGCAGTTCTGGCTAAAGTTCCCATCTCTCTACAAGGTAACGCCTGCTTTTCCTTCTGGTTTTGGGTGCTTGGGGTTTTGGTGGGTTTTTTTGTTGGTTTTTTTTTTTTTTCTTTTTTTCTTTTCTCCCCCTTGGAATTCTTTGGGTGTTTTGTGTGCCAGGATACCCAGCTCCAGCAGCTCTCCTGGGCTCGTGTGTCCCCTGGAATTTTTGCAATGGCAGCAGAGGTTTTGGGGCCGCGAGGCTGTGCTGAAGATGTGATTTCTCTTTTGCTGAAGCGTGTGGTGCTTGGGCACTGTTCCTGTCGGTCAGAACTCGAGCACTAACTGCGAGACTTGGAGGAACAGAAGTTGTGTGGAGGATTTATCGGGGTCTTTATGGAGTGGTGATAGCTTTCAGGAGGTTTATTTTTAAACCAGATGCTGGGTACAGAAAAGGAAGGAGCCGCTCACCAGCCAGAGCACTCAACCCTTAAGCCTGCACGTTTTGCTCAGTATTTAGGAAGACTTTGGAGTTTGTCAGCTAAAAGATTTTCTTTTAGTGATCGACTGCTTGCATTGCAGCTGTTAAATAGCTGTTAAATCTTGATTTCATCTTCCCTAAAACTAATTTGTTTAATCTCTGGTTATCAAGGAATCCAATCTACCTTGTCTGGCAGCATTGCTCTGTTTTCGTGGAGGATTTGTGTGTGTATGTTGGGTTTAAATCCCCTGTGCTGGACAGCAGAGCAATCGATAGCTGCTGTGCAGAAGGAAAACTTGTTTCCTCTGTGAGTAAATAAACTGTTTATATTGATGGCCTCATGGTAAAGAAATATTTTTCCAGTTGGATACTCCTGTATTTGGGCTTCACCTGTTCTTTCGTTAGTTTTAACAAAGCCCTTGTTTTGACTAAGGGCACTGAGCAGTTTCCAGGGGCTGGGAGTAGGAGGTTAAACTTCTGGGTTCATTTACCTAGATATTTATTACTTCCCCCCCTCCCCATATCTTTTCTCAGGAGTTCATTCTTGGTTTGGATAACTTCTGTGCTGGGATAGTGATAGAAATAGCGTGTGCTGTGGTGTGGCATGGACAGGCGACTCATTTGAATCATAGCTTAGAAGTCCAGCAAATGATTATACCAAGTCAGTCACTAGAGCATCATCTGATACGAAGACCAGATGATGATTTGTGATTCTCTATCTCTTGTTTTAGTACATTGATGTTGTTTCAGCTTTACTGTAAAAAAAGAACATGCTGGCAGGACCGTGCATGGTCTCTGCGTCAGCTGCCTCTTGACCACCTATAAAATTCTCCATTAAGCAGTCACCTACCATAAGGGAATCATCTTGTTGCCGTTTTATACTGGCCTTCTGCACACTTAATCTCTGACTCCAGCAGCTTGTTCTGAACAGTGTTCTCACAGCAGACTCCAAGGTCTCTTTGTGTCCATCCTTCTGTAACGGGAGAAACTGGGGGAAAAAATATCTGTGCTGCAAGATGCCATGCTCGAGGTTGAGATCGTAGAGTTTCAGTCAGGGGTTTGCTGTCCTGGTGCTGAGGCGTGTAGGGGCAAAGCTGGTCTGCCAACCCTGGGGGGTAAGTCCTCCTTCCTTGGGTGGTCTACAGTTTGGTTGCAGGCTGTGATAAATTGGAGGCATGGAAAAAATCTCCTTCCCTCCCTAGCCTGTAAATAGCCTAATTCCAGAAATAAGATCTATACAGGGAATGGTTGCAGGATAGCATTTAAAAATAGAGATCCTGCCTTGTGGATAACTTCCATCTGTTGCAGAGATTTGACCTGCACTGAAACATAAAGTAAGTGCTCTTAGTGTAAAAATCTTATTTACAATGAGGAAAAAATTTAAATTCTTATTAATTAGTCTTAAGCAGGGCCAAAATAACTTATTTCAAATCCTGATGAGTGCTTTCACCAAGCAGCTTCTCAAGCTTGTCAGGCGAAGCAGCAGCAGCGCTTTCCAGCTCTGGGAGCTGACTCTGCGTCCCTCTGCTCGGCTCATCGCCCCTTCCCAGCGCTTGCTGCCCCTGTAACCTCCGCGCTCTTCATGATTCCTGGACCACCTCTTCTACCCCTGATGTCTTCAATTCCATTAGAGCCCCTGGCTGTGCGCGTGGGCTCGGCACCTCTCGCTGAGGGGCTCTTTGGGCTGGGATCAGCTGTCCCTTGGGTCTGGTCTGACAGCTCCTTTATCCCCATGAGGAATGGAGTCCTGTTGCTCACTGTTCTCTCACGAGCCGATGGTCTTGGTGGTGATCCTTCCTTTCCCTCGAGGAGATGAAGGTGGCTGCTCCCATTTGCTCCATATAAAGCAGTGAGGTAATTAGTCAAGGCATAGTTTATAGTAATTAAAGTAGAGGATTGTGCTGCATCTTGCATAGGAGCAAGTCCAATTTACTGGGGTTGCACTGTAAGCGCTGCAGGGTGGGGATCCAGCAGTGCAGTGCTCTTCAGATAACGTAATTAGCTAAGGTGAATGGGAGGCTCTGAAAGTTTGTGACTAATACTGCAAGAGGATGGGCTCACTGCAGTCATTTCCAGGACTAATATTATCTTCCTTCTGATTTGGAGGCTCATTTCCTCTTCTCCATTTCAGTCCAGTGCCCTGAGCAGGGTGGTGGTGGTGATGGTGAGGCTGGAGCCTGTGCTGGGGGTAGAAGGGGCTGGGCTCGGAGAGATAAGGAGGGTGCTTGGGGTTGTCTCTGGTTGTGTTACAGTCATTCCACATGTCCCAGTGTTATTCCAGCCTGGCTCTTCCCTCTCTTTGGGAAAGTGTTGCTATAAAATTGATCTAAACTGGTGTGATATGAGAGAGTAGTGTTAGGGGAATTGTGAAACTCTTCCTGAGCCCAGATGGCAGTGGTCTCTGCTGTAAATGTCCTGTCTGGATCTGAAGAGGTGTGGAAGCACACGATTGTAGATCATGGTGACAGAGGCTGTTGGACTCTGGCAGCGCTTGTTCTATAAGAAAGACATCAAGATCCTGGAACATGTCCAGAGAAGGGCAACCAGGCTGGGGAGGGGGCTGGAGAGCAGCAAAGCTTCCAAGGAGCAGCTGAGGGACCTGGGCCTGGAGAAGAGGAGGCACCGCCTAGAATTACCTGAAGGGAGGGTGCAGAGAGGATGGGGGGTGGTCTCTTTGCCCAAGTGACAGGTGATGTGGTGAGGGGGAATGGTCTCAAGCTGTGCCACAGCATGTTCAGATCAGACATCAGGGAAAAGTCCTTCCCTGAAAGGGTTATGGGGAACTGAAACAGGCTGCCCAGGGAGGGGGTCAAGTCACCGACCCTGGGTGGATTTAAAAGATGGGAAGGTGAGGTGCTCAGGGATGTGGGTTAGTAGGGGATGGGAACAGTTGGACTCGATCTCAAAGGTCTTTTCCAACCTGGTGATTTTGTGGTTCTTGGGATCTTGGCTCCAGAGGAAGAAGCAGGAGCCTGGTGAGGACAGCAAGGGGAGGGAGATGATGGCTTGTTTCTTGACTGTGAAACTGAGTCCTATTTCCAGACATCACTTAATTCCAGGATGATAAATCTAGGGGCCTGCTTCAATCTCTGAAAAGCCATGGTTTCTGGGCAATCCTAAAATAGCCACAGCAATATCAAGAGTAAGAGCTGTACAGGCAACACTGCCCATCTGACGCGGGGCACACATCAGCACAGCCTAACGAGCAGCCCTTCCTCTTTAGTCCTTTGGGTCCCCCCAGTTGGTTTTTGATGAATACAAACCTCACTCATCGTGCCTCTGTCTCTGTTACTGCTCACCTTCGCCTTAGTGCATGTTTGCACAGCTGCACCTATGGCTTTGGAGAAGACAGACCATCTCCTCGGGCGCCAAACGAGGAGGCTCTGGGAAGAAGCTGGGAATGTGTCCCTGTGGCTGCAAACCCGTGGCTCTTGATAGCAGTGGGGTGGTGACCCAACTCCTGGCTCGGAGCCCTTGGGAGCAGCACAGGCAAGCTCTGCTGCTCCAGTTTTGTCATGCAGGGCGAAGTGACTTTGGAAAATCTTTGGCTGCCTTGGTGTAGTAGGAAATTGGCCCTTAACTGGAAATGAACAGTGATTTCTCCAAATATCAGAGGCTGTGGCCATCCTCCAGCTGCACCGCAGTATTATTGGTTATCTGACCTGGCTGATACTGGTTATGTGACAACCCCGACCCTTGTGGAGAGCCACAAAGGTGATTTGTGTTGGCAGAGTCCTCGGG
Source organism: Zapornia atra (assembly GCA_013400835.1). Classification (NCBI taxonomy): domain Eukaryota; kingdom Metazoa; phylum Chordata; class Aves; order Gruiformes; family Rallidae; genus Zapornia; species Zapornia atra. Next base: position 31,238 of record VZTU01031240.1, on the reverse strand, counting down.
TGCACCGAGAAAGATCCATTGGTCCGTCCACATGTTCCTTTGGGACAGAGGGACATTTCCAGCAGGACCTGTGTGCTGAACTTGGTGTTTCAAAGGATGTTGCTCTTCGTCAGCAGCAGGCAAAGGGTTTTTTTCTGCTTTGAAAAAGTTTGCAAGTGGTGTTTGATGTGAGAGCTGAGGTGCCTTGATGGACTTGGGGCTGGAGCTAAGGATGTGGAGCAGGATGGCTTTTCAGCTGTTGGTTCTTGCCCCCTGAAATTGGAAAAATCAGATGAGGAATTGGGAGGGGACTGAAGTGAGAAGCCACAAGGCTCAAACCAACATCAGTGCTGGGCTGGTGCAAGATAAAACAACTGTAAGCTGTCTCAGCGTGGGCACCAGCAAAGAGCAAGGGCAGACCCTGATCCTCATCACCACAGCATGTTCCCTTCGTGTCCAGACTGAGGCATGTCCTTGGGAAAAGGAATGGCAGATCTGCCAAGATTGATCTAGATGCAAATCCCAAGGATACTGGCACTCCTTCCCCTCTGCTCCTGGCAGCTGTGTTTGGGCAGGACCTGCCGCAAGGAGATGGAGGTTTTCCCAAAGCCCCCAGGTATTGCTGTGCTATAAATCACAATTAAATGGCTGTGTCGTTATCAGGGGAGCTGGTACTCTCTGGGCTTCTGTGTGTGAATGAAATACTGGGGTCCTGAGAGGACTTTTCACCCCTCAGCAGTCTTTTTAGTCAAATACAATGTTGAGGTGAGTGACCCTTCCACTCCTCCGTGCACAGAGATCTGCACAGTCCAGGATAGACTTGAACGTGTTCTGGCACTTCTGTCCAGCCAGGGATTTTCCTGTGTTTGCAAGAAATAGAGGTTTGAAAACAGCTGCTTGGGGCACATCCTCATTTACAAGTTAATTTCTAAGTTTTGTGGTGCATGAAGTAACAGAGCTGCCCATTTACCAGCAAGAAAGTAAAACTGCTTGGGTGGGTAGGTGTGAGGAAGGAGGTCGAACCCTCTGGTCTTCTCATCCTGTCACTTCTCCATTTCAGGACTCTTCATACCTCGATGAGCTCTCCAACAACTCCCTCTTCTCATCTCCTGCGGATTCCCTCTCTGACATTGCGGATCCTAAGGACTTCTTGTCTGCCGATAACCTGAACCATGTGCCAACGCTATGGGATGTGAACACACCTCAGCAGAACCAAATACAGGTACGGGCTGCTCCTCTTCCATCCTCCCCATCAGGCAGTAAGTACCTCAGCCTTCGTCCCATGGTGTGTTCACCAAGGAATTAAGATTCCAATCCAGTTCCCTACAGGGGCGAAGTTGTGATGTGATGATGTTATTTAGCTACTACCAGCTTCACTTGAGGAGGGAAGGGGTGAAGTGATTACACATGCTTTATTCTCCTGGAAGCAGGAGGAGTGCTGGACATCCTCTGAGGGATACATGCGCTCTTTGAGTGTGGCGCAGGCACTAGCTCTTTCTCCTGACAGCTGTGACAGGTAGGTGATCATGAGGAAGTCCTATCCCTAAAACACTCAGCAGGACCAGAGCAGTCTGACAGCGCGCTCAGGGGTGCTGAAGAGATGGACTTGAGGCGAAACACCGGGACATAAATCACAAACTGTCCCCGCAGCAGCTGCCACCATTTGTTTAATCTCCATGGCAAATGTTTTAGTAACAGCGAGTAAAAAACAAACTCTGCCTCAACTTAAGACTCACCATTTCTGTTTACTTTGGGAGTCCAAGGCCCTGCAAGCTTTCGCAGCTCTGAGTTTTCCTGGGCATGTGATCCCCCGGCAGTCCCGCGGCAACATGTGGTTCTGTGCGTTTCCACCAGCCCCCTGCCATCTGGTTCCCCTCATCTGGTGGGACTGGTTCCTCACCGTTGCACAACCCGGTGTCAGTGGCTGCAGGGAGCCCTGGCTCCTGCCAGAACCCGGCATCTGCCGAATCTCTTGTGTGTTGGCTCTTGCGGTGCGTGCCCAGCCGTGCTGTAGGTTTCCTTTGTAGATTGTTGTCTTAGGAAGATTGTGTGGGGAAACCATTCAGTGTGTGTGCCCCAGGAGGCAGCCTGGTGTGCTGCACTTTAGTCTCCCTCATATTTTGAGATTCTGTCCTGTTTTTAGAGGCTGCATGTTGCAGTTTGTAGTGTGTCTGACTCCGTTTCCACAATGACACAATCACACTGGCTGATTTTCACAGCGTGGCAGCAGCTCTGCTTTGAAATCCTGCTGTGTGGCTTGGCGGCAGGTTGGCAGTGAAGGAGTGTGGCTCAGTGGCTTGGGTCCTGTCCTGTGACTCTGGAGGGGAAATCCTATGAGGAGCGGCTCACGGAGCTGGGGCTGTTTAGCTTGGAGGAGAGAAGGCTGAAGGGAAACCTTATCACCACCTACAACTACCTGAAGGGAGGTTGTGGAGAGGTGGGTGATGGTCTCTTCAGCCAGGTGACAGGAGATGGGACAAGGGGAAATGGCAGGAAGCTGTGCCAGGACAGGTTGAGATTAGACATTAGAAAAATTTTTTTACTGAAAGAGTTGTTGGTGCCTGGCACAGGCTGAGTCACCTTCCCTGGATGTGTTCAAAAAAAGGGTAGATGAGGTGCTTAGGGATATGGTTTAGCTTAGGATGGGATTGGTGGGACTGGATGATCTTCAAAGGTCTTTTCCAACCTCGTGATTCTGCGATTCTATGAAATCAAAGCTCCTGCCTGCATCCGACTTCTTGTGAACACTTTGAGCCAGATCCTCAAAGCAGACACCTGAACTCTTGCTGAAATCCATGAGATTTGATTGCCTTTATAGACCTCTGCAGTGTCTGCTTAGCCCTCTGTGTCTGAGCAGAGGCAGAGAACACCGTTGCCCTCCTTGCCGCGGGCAGACACGTTGGGGATGAAGAGCCAGGCTGCTGTGTGGGCGATCCACACAGTAACTTTGGACCAGTTTGAAGTTTGAGACAGTGGGAAGAAGGCTGAGCTATTTCCACTGAAGAAACGGCTGGAGACATCGCAGGATTGCAAACTGGGTGGCTAAAAAAAGCTAGACAACAGATACAGCCCCCAGACACAGCAGGCATGTGCCTTACTCCTCCTGTGTCCTGCTATCATAGAATCATAGAATGGCGTGGGTTGGAAGGAACCCCAAGGGTCACAGAGTTCCAACTCCCCTGCCACAGGCAGGGCCACCAGCCTAGCCTAGAGCTACACAGGGTTGCCCAGGGCCCCATCCAACCTGGCCTTGAACACCCCAAGGGATGGGGCACCCACCCCCTCTCTGGGCAGCCTGTTCCAGCCCCTCACCACTCTTTCTGTAAAGAACTTCCCCCTAATATCTAATCTAAACCTTCCTTCCTTTAGTTTGAATTCATTCCCCCTTGTCCTGCCATTATCTTCCCTTTTAAANCCTTGTCCTGCCATTATCTACCCTTTTAAAAAGCTGATTCCTCTCCTGTTTCTCTGCTCCCTTCAGGGACTGGGAGGCTGCAATGACATTCCGCCGCAGCCTTCTCTTCTCCAGGCTGAACCAGCCCAGCTCCCTCAGCCTCTCTCCATAGGGGAGGTGCTCCAGCCCTCTAATCATTGTGGCTCCTCTGAACCCTCTCCAGCAGTCCCACATCTCTCTTGTGTTGGGCCCCAGCTCTGGACACAGGACTCCAGCTGGGGCCTCAGGAGGGCAGAGCAGAGAGGGACAATCCCCTCCCTGTCCCTGTTGCCACCCCTCTGCTGATGGAACCCAGGATCCCATCGCCCTTCCGAGCTGCAAGAGCCACTGCTGGCTCATGTTCAGTTTCTACCAGAATCCCCAAGTCCTCCTCAGCAGGGCTACTCTAAGGAGCTCTTCTCCCAGTGGGTTTTTACGTAGAGGCCTAAATCACTACAGGAGTAGTTCTGTAGTGTCCCGTTTCTAAACGCGTGAGCTCTGCTCGAGATACGGTGCTGAAAGGAGCTTGTAGCTTTGTGTCTGTGCGGCATGCAGCAAAAAGCTCCCTGGGAAGAGCTGTTTTGGATCCAGCCTGAAGAATGCACATGAGGAACAAATTTGGGCCATGGAAGTGTGAGAATGACTTGTCTGACTGTAGCAGAGTGGCCATCTCTGGGTCTCTGGCCTGGTCACATGCTGTTCTTCACGTCCTCCCCTCGCCCGTGATCCTGCAGAGCACTTTGGTTCGGATAAGGCTGAACAAGCCCTTGGAACTCCCTTTATAAAGGACTTCCTTTTGCAAGAATCTCTGGCTGCTTTACGCGGTGCCATGCCCGTGTTTTCGGAATACAGGGATAGGGGGTCAGTTGCTTTTTTGGTGAGGGGGTTTATTTTTTACTGCATTTGACATTCTGTGATGGAGTGCCAGTTGAGTACATCCCAGTCAGGAGATTTCGGTTTTAGTTTGCCCAGGAGGCGGCGACTGGCAGGAAGGACACCGCGGATGTGGGTTGTTGGGGTGGCTCATGAGTGGCACCTGCTTTATTACCTGCATTTCAGATGTGCTTTTTTGGTGGGTGTTAAAGGAGGCAAACAAGTGATCTGTAGCTAAATCCTGTGGCAATGCCAGAGCAAAGATTCCTTACTGTAACACTCAGTACAGGACAGACTCTGCTGGTGTTCTGCACCAATTTAGATAATGTTTCCCTGCCCCCACATCATTACGCCACCATCGTTGTCCGTAAAATCACTGGAGTTTAGGCTTTTGAGGAGCCAAATTTTGTTTGCAGAGTGGAAACAGCAGTCTCTGACTAGCCCCTATCCGTGGTCTGTCTCCTGAGTGAAGCTGGATACATCTTCCCTGTGAGACCCACGCTTTGATCCTGGGTACAAGAGCAGCCTTGGACCTTGACCTCACTATGGAAAGGAAAGAAAAGGCAGATAGGCTGCCTTCTCTCACACAGCAATTTGCAGGCGCGGCCTGGGAAAGACTCCTTCTGTATTTCAGCTTCCTGCCACCTTGTTTCCACCTGCCCCTCGCCCCAGGGAAGCAGGTTCACCGGACGTGGAGTGAGGTGTCATAGTGAGCCTGTGTGACGCTGCACGCTTCCAGCTCCCTGCAAAACCCATCTCCTGAGTGCCCAGTGCCAGAGCTTTCGGTGGGGTGTTAGTGACTGGGAAGGAACAGAATCATAGAATCATAGGGGTTGGAAGGGACCTCAAGAGATCATCAGGTCCAACCCCCCTGCCAAAGCAGCTCCCCAGCTCATGTTGCACAGGTCGGCATCCAGACAAGGCTGGAATATCTCCAGAGATGGAGACTCCACACCCCCCTGGGCAGCCTGTCCCAGGGCTCCATCGCCCTCACTGTGAAAAAGTTCTTCCTCATGTTGGTGTGGAACTTCCTATGCTCTGACTTGCAGCCATTGCCCCTTGTCCTGTCCCCACAGACCACTGAAAAGGAGCTGCCCATTTCCCCCTGCATCCCATACTTAAGATATTTATAGACATTAATAAGGTCCCCCCTTAGTCGTCTTTTCTCCAAGCTGAACAGCCCCAGCTCACTCAGCCTTTCCTCACAGGGGAGATGCTCCAGGCCCTTCATCATCTCCGTAGCTCCTCTGGACTCTCTCCAGGAGATCCCTGCCTTTTTTATCCCAGGGAGCCCGGAACTGGACACAGCACTTCAAGTGGGGCCTAACCAGGGCAGAGCAGAGGGGGATGATCACCTCCTTCGACCTGCTGGCCACACTCCCCTTGATGCCCCCCAGGATCCCACTGGCTCTCTCAGCCCCCAGGGCACACTGCTGGCTCATGGCCAACCTGTCATCCACCAGGGCCCCCAGGTCCTTCTCCATAGAGCTCTTCTCCAGCAGGTCACCCCCAGCCTGTGCTGATACAAGCAGATGTGCACAGAACTCCATTTATTATACAGGAACAGGCATGGAAGGAAGAGCTACTACCCTGTTTAATCCTCGCAGGGGTTAGTAGACGAAACACACTTGCTTTGTGATAAAGTTGTGAAAAACCTTTTTGAAGTAGTTCATTGTGTTTCTTCCACAACTGTCTCCCGAATTTGCCGTGTTTTGAAGAGCAGGGAAGCAAAGGCTTGTCTCTAAAGCCTGTAGCTAGAATTTTTGTGAGCTGCTGCTACGTTTCTTTTTCTGTCTAACTCATTCTTGGCACTTGAAAAAATGTGAGCACCCGTCTCCTAGCTCAATCCGTGGGGAATGAATTGATGCAGAGGGGAGTTGGCTTGTCAGCCATATTTGACTGCTGCTGTTCCATGGAAGTCATGGCAAGGTGGGGCAAAGTGGGGAACAGTGGAAAGAGGGGAAAAAACAGAGGAAGAAGGAGTCTTTGTGCAGCTTCAGTGAGTGACGTGTTCTTGTCTGGGCTGTGTATGGCTCTTCTGGTAATGTTTTTTAGGTATGTAGCATAGAGGAAGGAGAGAATCAAACTGGGAGGTGAGTGAGAGTAGAGAAAGGAAGGGATTGTTCACATACGGTCTGGAGCAAGATGATGTCTTACTCAGTAGCTTCTTGTCCCACCTGGCTTGACCCGCACAGCAGATTCTCAGCAGCGCGGTTGGTTTTTCAGTGCCCCAAACCACGGGGATTTCTGTCAGTTCCTGGGCAATGCCTGAGGTGAAATGTTACACCCCAAATCCACTTTGCTGAATTGGGGGAGCAGGGATTTCTACTTCTGAAGATTGTGGGATGCAAAACCAGGGCTGCCTCGACTTTCTGCCGATAGAGCTGTGATGCATGTCCCGCTGCTGCGGCCGGTCCCTGTCATGCTGCTGCAGCAGATCTATGCCTTTCTCCTGAGAACAAAATCGTATGCAGAGCTCAGATTTGTAGGTGGAGATGTTTCACCTGCTCTCCAGATTTATTGGCACTGAAAATAGCTCTTCTGTCCAGCTTCCTTCTGGTAATTCTGACTCAGGCTTCCAGTAATGGAGGGTGGTTTTTTCTTTCTTTTTTTTTTTTTTTTAAATTTAAAAAAAGGAAATAATCTGAGTGTTTATGCTTAAGAACTTCCCATCTTTCACTTCTGCTGGCGGAGCGTGGGTCTCTCTACATCTGGCACTCTTCACAGGCTATAAACTTGAAGTAGTGCTGCTTCTGGAGTTGCTGATTGCTTTGGATGCTGTGAGCTGCTGGCTCGACCTTCCTCACTGTCGGGAAATTCCAGTGTGATTTTGTTTGCTTGGGGGCAGGCAAAGAATCTCCTCGATTGTGCCTTCCCAGCTGGGAACCTCTCCAGGCTGGCTGTGGTGCAGCAGGCTGGCTGGTCCAACGCCACAGCTGTACGGCAGCCTTACCCCACCGTTGCTGGCCCAGCAAGGGTAGCCATGTGGACTGAGCTCCTGGGCCTCGTGGCTGGTTCCTGGAGTTGGAGGGTCCTCAGCAGTGGAGGTCGTTCTCTCTGCAGAGTGCGATGAGCCTGTGGAGCAGCTGGAAGTGGCTTTGGTGGTCTCAGGCAGGGGTACTCACATCAAAGGGTGTGAACTTTGGTGGTCTTAGCCTCGGGACAGCTGTGAACCGGTGCTGGCTGTGCGTTGTGTTCTGGTTCCGGGTGTCTTAACATTAAAAAAGTGTTTTTAACTTTGAAAACAAAAATGCAATGTTGTTAAGTAAATGGTTGACTAGAGGGTAGTGTGTAAGAGGAGTGTGTAAGAGGATGTAAAGTGTCAGTACTCTGATTTAGTGCTCAGTCCATTCTCAGTGATGGCTTTTGGTTACAGTTCTGTTCAGTCTCTCTCATTCCTCCTCTTTGATCCCCTCGGCTGTACTGCGGTCCTTCCCTTAGTAAATCCACCCCAGAGCTCTCAGCTGGACTCGCCAGTTCAGAATAAAACCCAGGATCCTGCCATGAGGATGTTATGCCCGAGTTCTCATGTTCTAAAGGCAAACGGTGGCATTTTGGGATGACCCATCTTGATGCTGTGCAGTTTCAGAAGGACCCCCGGCCCGCAGCGTGGGAGGACAGGCATCCCTGCAGGCTTTGGGCACGTGTGCAAAATGTTCACACTTCTTGCAAGAATGTGTTTACCTTGGTCAGTTGTCCCACATGTGTGTTGACAAAGGCGTGTGTGGCATCTGCAGGATTTATTGCTTTCCAGGATTATTGCCCGGGGCTTTTCACTCTCAAACAGAAAGTATTAAAGTCCACTGACAACATCAGGGTGGAAAGGCTGAGTACAGAGCACAAGTATCTTCACTGTTGTGTTCTTACACTGGTCGGGGTTGGAGGGCTGAGGGTTCAGTTTGCTTTCTCACCTGTGCCCTTTCTGTTCCAGCTCTTCTCACCCAGCAGATCGTTCACTGGTCTGAATAATTTGAATGACCATGTTCCTGCCATGCCCAGCACCCCTCTCCTCATAAGCTTACAGGTGAGAACAACAGTCGGATCAGACACCCGGCTCTGAACTTGGTGACGTCGCAGTCCCAACTGTTTTCCCTTTGGAGGGAGTGAGACAAGGAAATCAGCCAGACATGAGTCGCTGTCCCTCCCCAGAGCATGTGGTGTTTAACCCTGGCTGGGTTAGAGGATGCATTGAGCTTTTGCTAGATTAAATGCACGTAGTCTGTAGAGCTGCTCTTCCTGCAATAACAGGCATTTGCTTTATGCTGCTGAGTACCATGCTGAGTTTAAAGCTAGTCTGGGTCCCTTACATAGCCTGTCAGGGTTCGTGCTGGCCCATAGACCCCTTGAAAAGGGACGTAAACATCTCCCTAGTTTGGGGTGGGCTATCCTTTGGAAGTACCTCCTTGAGCACATGCTGGGTGCCCAGGATGGGCTCTTGCAGAGCCTGTTCCTTGTGTTGCCGCGGTCTATAAATGAGCTGGGTCATTGCAGGGTTTGTGAATCTGTGCTGGGGTGGTTCATACGGCAGCTTCTGGCGCAGCGCAGCACTATGTGTGTCCATAGTTTGACATGATCATCAAGATTTGTTCAATGCTATTTCTTTGCAGTCTCAAACTCCTGCAGAAGAGGAGGACGAAGGCGAAGAGGAAGAAACAGAAGAGTTGGGGCAAACGGAGACCTATGCAGAATATGTACCTTCAAAGTGTGAGTGTTTTGCCGTCGCAATGGTGGGGAAAGTCACTTAGCTGCTCCCTTATTTTCCCGCAAGCTGTTTATGGTCTTTGCTGTGGCACATCCCAAGCTTGTGATTTTCTAGATGAACTCTGCCAGGGTACCGATCCTTCGGTGGTGCTCTGCCAATTAGCCAGAATGCTTTCTTTGCTTTTGGGGAAGGCACGGCTTGATTTTGGCAATCCAAAATTGTTTCCTCTGTTGTCTTTTAGCCAAGATTGGGAAGCACCACCCTGACCGCGTGGTTGAAACAAGCACTCTGTCCAGCGTCCCCCCACCTGACATCACCTACAGCCTTTCCCTGCCAAGCTCCGTTGCTGACAAAGGGTCCCTTTCTGCACTACAGCTGGAAGCCATCATTTATGCCTGCCAGGTATGGGGCTCCGCCTTGCCCAACCTCGTGAGAAGGAAACTGCCTCTTGTATGTTCATGTAGTGCAGGCGCTAAACTACAGAACAAAGCATGATAAATGCCTTTTCAAAGGATTATTTGAAGCCGGGGTGGGGGGGACGGAATGGAACGGACTTCTCTGGGCTCTGTTCTCCAAAGAGGCAAAACCCCTTGATGTCAGCTGCAGAGAGGACTGCTTTACATTTCTGGGTCCTGAGGGGTTTTCCCATGAACCGCCACATGTGAGCTTGGCTGTGATGCTTGGCCATCCCTGCCCATTGTTTATCTGTGCAGGAAACGCGCTTATAGCGATGGGATACATGAAAGGGTTAAGTGGTGGCACTTATAAGCTCACACGAAAGCTGGTAGCGAAGGCAAACCTAGTTTAATTTCCAGCTCTGTTCTTGATTTTGCAGCAACATGAAGTTTTATTACCCAACGGGCAGCGAGCTGGGTTCCTCATCGGGGACGGTGCTGGAGTTGGAAAAGGCAGGACGGTTGCAGGCATCATCTTTGAAAATTATCTTAAAGGGAGAAAAAAAGCTTTGTGGTAAGTTGTTGGGTTTTGTTTTATTTTCTCTATTCCCGTAAGACCTTGGAGTTAGTTTGGATCTGGGAGTAAGGAATTCCTTAGTGCTGATGTTGGCTTTGTAGTTGACTCATGCTGTGGCCTTGGGTAAATCGTTTCCACCTCTTTGTGCCTGTGAAATGGGACTATTTCCCCTGCAGCAGAGATGTGGGATGAGTCACTATGAAATAGCAGATTATGTACTGCTTGGAGTGCAACGTCAAGCTTAGCCTCTGCTGGCTTTGAAGTCAACGGAGGGGTGTTTGTGGACTTCCCTGCTGCAGACTCAGGGCCCTGGAGTGTGGGGTTTTGCAGCTGAAGTGGCAGACCAGAGTCTGCTGTAGGGATCTTTCCTTGAGGTGTGTGGGCCATTGGAAATGCAACAGTTTTGCTCCCCTCCCACTGCTTTAGTCAGAGCTATTAATCACTGTGAGTGCCCTGACTATCTCCTTAGGACATAACCAGACCCACGTCTTGCTTTGCAGGTTCAGCGTCTCCAATGATCTCAAGTATGATGCTGAGAGAGACCTGAAGGACATTGAGGCTTCCCACATTCCTGTGCATGCTTTGAATAAGGTGGGGAGAGAAGCTGTGAGGGTGTTGTGCGAAGCCAGCCTGCGGTAGCAGTTAAAAGGATCTGCCTTAGCGTGTGCGGCAACCTCCGCGTGGCTGCTGGCACAGGCAGGAGCAGGCAGCAAGCTGCTTGCTCATCCCTTCTCTCAGCGTGTGCTTCCCACTCTGGGCTCTGCCTGGTTTGATGTGCTGCAGAGTCGTGCTGTGAGCGCCGCGCCGCTTCCCGCGGGCCGTGAGAAATGGCTCGGCAAGTGCAAAGGACAGCCGGGCTTGAACCTTTCCCGCTGCTCCCGGAGAGCCCCGCAGAGGCTCCTCCTGTTGGCGGTGGCCGTGCTCTGCTCTCCTGGGCTAACGTTTCGAGCAAGGGAGCGCATCTGAACGCACAGATCGATGCCTGGCTGGGGCTGCAGACCCACCGTGCTGGGGCTGAACACGCAGGCTTTTCCCCCAGGCTGGGTGAATCGCAGCGTTTGCTAGAATGTGACTTTGTTCCAGTTACTCAGAGGGGAGGGTGAAGTATTTCTCGACAGACACAGCCAGCTGTTGTGCAGTGGCTGCTCCCTGTGTGCCCATCGGCCCCATCGAGGCTCATGTTTGCCGTGCCGCTGGTTTGTTTGCTGAATGCTCTCCTCTGGTTTTAATGGTGTTGAACACCCAGCTGTTAGGAGGTCAGCAGTCTCTTGAGTGCGCTCTGTTAAAGACCGGAAGGGATGTTTGTGTTCGGGCCAAAAAGGCTTTAAATGGAGCTTTCTGCAGCTGCTTCTTTCTCACCTGGTCGAAGAGAAGGTTGTTTTCTAGAAGTAGTTAAACCAGATGGGAGGGTTTGAACCGATCAGTGTCCTCAACTGTCGCTTAAACAAGTGAAGTGACACGGCGCTGCATGCATCCAGATGTGCTGACACACTGGCTGCAGGAAGCTTGTCCAGATGTTTCAAGTCCCTGTCATCGCCACATCTCAGCGCCAAATAGAAGTGCTGAAGGTGTCAGCTCCCAAACCTTCTGTCTGTTCTGCTCACAGGCTGGTTTTGTTCTTTCAGGCAGGAGCATGTGCGCTGCACAGCCACAGCACGGTCTGTGAGGTTTATAGTGGGTGAAGAATGGGTGCAACATGCTGGGGACAAACATCATGAGCACGTGGGCTTTGTTCTTTATTTCCACAGATTAAATATGGTGACACAGCTACCTCAGAAGGAGTCCTCTTCGCCACTTACTCTGCGCTGATTGGGGAAAGCCAGGCAGGCGGACAGCACAGGACACGCTTAAAACAAATTTTGGACTGGTGCAGGGAAAACTTCGATGGAGTTGTATCCTTTAAAAAATCCCAAACACCTCTCCCCACCGCCACTCCCCCCTCCCCATCCCCCCAGAAACCAGCTGGAGGGAGAGAAGATTGTACTTCACCAGGGAGAGGAGAAGCTTGGGACTGTCTGAAGTCACTGTGCCTGGGTGGATATTGAAATGCTGTAAGCACATGCATCCCCCACGCTCCTCTCTCCTCCTCTGCAGGCTGCAGAGTTAGTGGGAGGAGGGGAGGAATGCAGCAGGGATGAACCTTTGCAGCTTGCTTCTCCCTCAGCATTATGAGATGAGGCACACCTTGGAAGTGGAGGGGGAGGGAAGGGGGGATAACTGGGCTCTGAGGAGCAGCGGACTAGGCAAAGCCAACAGATGTCATGCGGGGAACGAGTCAGTCCTGTTGCTACTGGGACTGGTTGTTCTCTTGGTTGGAGGAGCCTGGGTTATATTTTCTGTCTGCTCTCAGCCTTGGGATGAAAATAGCTCCTTTGTCCTTAACTCACATTCCCTACCAGATTGTGTTTGATGAATGCCACAAAGCCAAAAACGCCAGCTCTACTAAAATGGGCAAAGCAGTGCTGGACCTTCAGAACAAACTGCCTGGAGCAAGGGTTGTTTATGCCAGTGCCACAGGTAAGCTTCTCTTGGCACTGCCTGAGTGTTGCTGGTCGCCTGTGTGGTCTGCAGGATGCCCTTGAGATGTGAGCACAACGCTGTGAGCGCACATGCTCATGCAAGAAGAGGTGAACGGTGCTGTGGCGTTAGAGCCTAGGGTACCAAGGTCTGTCCTGAGCTCCATCGCTGCCATTACTCGTGGCTTTTTGGCAAGTCAGGCTCCAGTTGAACTTGTTCCTGGCCAACTCTTCAGCTGTAGGGTGACTCTTCCTGCCACGGTGTATGGAGAGTCTCCAAAGGCCCCATGGGAAATGACTGTCCTCTTAAGAGCTCGCCTGGCTGGAGTCAGATCGATCCACAGCTACCGTGGCTCTGCTGACTGAATTTTGTTCCAACAGGTGCGTCTGAGCCAAAAAACATGATTTACATGAGCCGCCTGGGCATCTGGGGGAAGGGCACCCCTTTCAGAGCCTTTGATGAGTTTCTGCATGCGATTGAAAAGAGGTGAGTCCTGTCCAGCATCCCTTTTCATCTGGCTTACGTCTTGTGGCAGCCTTGCTTTGGGAAATCAATGCCTGAGGATGGTGTCTGAGGGCTGCTTGAGCCGGGGAGGTGGCGGTTCTGCCAAGGCATCTCCCTGGTGATGTGGTGGAAGGGCTTTCATGGCTCTCTTCCTCTCCCAGGGGAGTTGGTGCAATGGAGATCGTGGCGATGGACATGAAGGTCAGTGGAATGTACATTGCCAGGCAGCTGAGCTTCACTGGAGTCACCTTCAGAATCGAGGAGATCCCACTGGATCAGCAGTACAAGATAGTCTATGACAAGGCGGCGAAGTTGGTGAGCTGGCCCTGCTGCGGTGGGGAGACTTGGCGTTTAACAGCTCTTTGGGCACGGCTGCTCCTTGTGTGGGAGAGTTTGAGGCCCCCAGATGTGAGGATGACCATAAACTCAGTTTGTTCATGAGAAGGAGATGGGGTACACACACTCCATTTGTATTAAAAAAAAAGTAGTCATCTTCTGCTTTTGGGCTGGTGTTTCAAAGCTCTGCATTTGCAAACCAGAGGTTGTGGTGTCCTGCTAATGTGGGGAGGGGAGAGTGACCAGACTCTGTCTGCTCAGCCTAACACAGTGTCATAAATACTGATGTGAAAGCAGATTATCAACCCCAGACTGCTCTGGTAACCTCCTGTATGCCACGAATGAAAATCGAGATACTCACTCAGCCCTTCTTGGTATCGTCTGCAGTGGGCAGAGGCCTTGATGGTGTTCCAGCAGGCAGCCGACCGCATCGGCTTGGAGTCTCGGAAATCCTTGTGGGGTCAGTTCTGGTCAGCTCACCAACGCTTCTTCAAGTATCTCTGCATTGCTGCTAAAGTCCGGCGTCTCGTTGAGCTTGCCAAGGAAGAGCTGGCGAAGGATAAGGTGCGGTATCTGAGCCTCGCCACGGCACCCATCAGTCTTCCCTTACAAAGTGATTGATTTTTTTCTTGTAGCCTGCAACCAAAAGCTGTTAATTCTCATTAAGCCTGACTTGAAAGTGATCTCAGGCCTCTTGAAGGCTGAATTTCTCTCCAGATTAATCTGACTGGAGCTCAGTCTCAGGGAATGATGCTGGGTGGTTAACATGGTCTCGTTTTCTGAGACGCTGCCTGCTGCTTGCTTATGGTAGATGTGGGCATGCAGATTGATCCAAAAAGCTGCTTTGGGTCACATTCAAACTAGAACAGGTATCAGATCCTTTACCTCGAGCACAGCTCTGTCCCTTCATCCATCTGGATGCAGTTGGGAAACAGAAACGACCTAGCAGAGTTAGCTGACTGCTGAAAGTGGGGTCGTCCTCCCCACGATGTGGTTCAGGATGCTGATTCTTCACCAGGAGCCCAGCTGCAGCCCCCACACCTATGTGGGACACTGACCTGGGACTGTGGGATCCTGTCTCTTGAGCCTGTAGCTGCGGTATACCCTCCCTGACGCCTCGTTGTCCCGTCCGTTGTGTTTCCCTGCAGTGTATCGTCATCGGCCTGCAGTCCACCGGCGAGGCTCGCACCAGAGAAGTCCTAGATGAGAATGACGGGCACCTGAATTGTTTTGTCTCTGCTGCAGAGTGAGTTCAAAACAATCCCTGGTTTTATTTCTGCTGGGGGGTGCAGGGGAGGCGTGCTGGGGAAAGCCCTGCCCTGGGAAGGTCTTGAAATTTGGTGTCCCACCGCCTTGCCCATGCCAGCTGTGTTAGGGAGGACACGTGCATCCTGGAGGCACTGCCACTACAGTGTGATTTCATGAGCTAGACCGTGGACTTGGAAGTTTTCCTGTAGTCCAAACTTGTATGAACAGCCCAATTCGACTGTCTACACATGTGAAAGAATTGGCAGGTGCAGGAATGCCAGAAATGCGAGCTCAGGTGTAGTCTGCGTGGGTCTGGCCCTGGAAAACAGGGCTATTGACAGTGAAGACATGAGCAAGAGAATCTCATGTAATGGCAGAGGCTGGGACGATGATGGGAGGCGGCAGCTGGAGCAACGAGAGGAAGGAGTGGTCCCAAGGCGTTCGCATTCACCAGTGTTGCCTTGCAGCGCCTGTATGAGGCAGGACCGTCGTCCTAGTCGTGTTGCCTTTGTTCTGAGCTAAAAGGAGAGTTGGTTGTGCTTGAAGTGAGGCCAGGGGCAGGGCTCATGCTGCCCTTTCAGCAGAGAATGAGGTGTACACTCCCCCTCGTTTCTGTACCTTTCGGGGCTGTTCCTGCACGGGTGCTGAAACCCTGCCCGCAGGGTTGAGCTGCGTTTCTCTGTGCCACAGGCGGCGAGGCTGTCAGTGTTTTCTTTTGAAGTGACTGTTAACACAGGTGAAAGCAGTGAGAGGTGCCAAAGATAGTATTTTAGGCAAAACTTTCCTCCCTGACTGGCGGAGGGGTTGTGTTGGGCTGTGTCACTGCTGTCTCCAGTCTGTTCCCACTGGTGACAGCGCACACTGCAAAGTCTTAACAACCACTTGCATTGATTTGGTGTCTCTGCTCATGTTGATGGCTTCTGCACCACAGAACTCAGAGGAACCGAGTCTAGAGACTGTGTGGTCCCCTTGAACCTTGCTCAGCGGGTGGAGGAGAAGGGGCTGCTGGCCATCACGCACGCTGCTCCGCTCTGTCCCCAGTTGGAGAGGCGAGAGCAATGCCAGCTGGATAACCGTCTCCTGGCATCTGCCGAGCCTCCGGCGTCCTGGTTTCACAGCACTGCAGGGGATTTCTTGAAGGGAGTGTGCTGGGAAGTAACAGCTGTTTAAAAGATGCTGAGAAATGGGGTTAAAAATAAACAGGGATTGCTCAGTGAGTGAATAGCAGCCTGAGCCTTCGTTTGCAGGGAATGAGGGGAATGCCAGTGTCAGGAAAATGAGCGAGCTCTTATGGCAGGAAAGGCTCCAGACCTGAGAGTGTGAGCTCTTGTGTTTTGAGCCCAGGGTCACCCCAGAACACAGGGCCGAAGGACAAAAGGGCTTTTTCTGGTGCCTGTCATCGCAGTCACCTTGCAGCCGGTGCAGGGCTCTGCCCCTTCAGGGAGCCGTGCTGCCTGTCTCCTCCAGTCCCTCACGCCCAGCATTCAGAGTCCCCTCCCCAGTTCCTGAGACTCCCTTTTGCTCACATGGGCAAGTTGGCATGTCCATACCTCTCAGCTGTCACTTTCAACATTTGCTTTGGTTTTGGGTTTTTTTTTTCCAACCAGAGCTCATTCAGCACTGCCTTTTCATTGCACTGGGTGTACACCCCCACCCCCCCAGTCACAATCAGCATTTAAGCCTCTGCTCTTTTGTTTGCGGAACATCCCACCAAAACATTTGTTTAATTTCTGCCTCCTCTGATTTTTTTCCACTCCAGTGGAAGCTCTATGTATCCCTGTTTTGCTGTTTCTCTCTGTCCTGTGGGCAAGTGGCCCACATCCCGTTCATCGGAGGGCTTGGTGGAGCGCGTGGAGGACTTGGTGTTGGACAGCTTGATGTGGTTCTGCTGTCCAATCATGGAGAGGAGATGAGACACTGGGACTTACTGGATTTTTCAGTAGTGATGTAACACCTCCCCAGTATAGCATTTTCCCATAATTGCTATTTGAAAGTCTTACGACATTGTCGTGCCACGTAGTCCATCGCAGTGTCTCTGTGGGACAGCCCTGCTCCTTCCCAGCCAGGAGGCCAGAGCAGAGAGCATTTTTCCCAGTGTTAAAATGCTGTGCATCCCCTCAGCACACCTGTTTCATGGCTGAGGATCTGCTAGCACAGCCCACGCTCCCGTGGCTGACTCCTGCATCCCCCAGCAGAGCCCTTTGGTCACGGCTGTCCCGAAGACCCACACCATAGCAGTGGCTGGCTGATCACCCACTAGTAGTTGTGGTGCAGGATTTACCCCCCTTTCATGAAATGTGGTGCTGTCTCAAATGCACATTGCTACATGATAACCCGCAGATGTTCCTGTTCCTGGTAGCTAGAATAAATTTTGCATCTTACTTTCAGAGGCGTCTTTCTATCACTAATTCAGAAGCACTTTCCTTCAACCAAAAGAAAGAGAGAAAAAGGAACTGGCATTAAAAGAAAACGTAAGAGCACACTCCACTGCCCAGCATCTGACCTCCTGCCTTGCTGCTTCACCCCAGCTACTCAGCTTTTTCTTTTCCTTTTTCCCTTTCCCCTACTTCACGCTTTTTGCTGCTCTGCCCTGGTTTCAGTTTGCCCTCCTGCACATCACCTGTCACTTGCTCCCCTCTGGAGGATGGCAGCTCTAGGTCACTCACCCCCTCCTTCCTCTAACCTGCTTCCCTGTCGCAGCAGAGGTCCTTGCTCCACCACTTGCCCGGTAGCTGTGTCCCTCTCCCTCGGCCGCTTCCTTGCCTAGGCTGGTGGGCAGATGGTTGAAGAGTCCTGGTTGCATGTCTGAAGCCCTCCTGCAGCAAAGGGGGGTTCTCTGCTCCCACTTCTAGATTGGGGGGGGCGGTTTAAAAAAAAACCCCAAACACTTCCTCTGCCAAGTTACTGGCTGTGGCTGCAGGTAAGAAGAGCTGTGGGGTTTCTCTTTTGTTGTGAAGTGGGAATGGCGAAGAGGGGGGGACGGGAGCGCTGGCAATTCTGGAGCTGATCCTGACTCTGCAAGCTGTTGTGTGAACTCCCTTGCGTAGACTTGTCTTACCATGCTTGGAAGTAAACAACATCCCGAAACACCGGCACCTTGCCCTGTGCTGCACGTTCCTCCAGAAGCAGTCAAACCTGCAGACTCCTTCCTTGAGGAGTCAGCCTGATGTGTGCAACTAGCTGCAGCCCTGACAAAGTTTGCCTCGTTCTTCCTTTCTCTTTCTTCCTTTCCCTTTGTTTCTCTCCTTCCTTCCCCAACCATCCCCACCTAAGGGGCTCAATCTTTGAGATCAGCCTTTCATTTGGGGAAATCTCAGCTATTTTGTGATTTCTCTTCCTCTTTCTGAGCTGGCATTGCTGCACAGAGCTTCAAGACTCTCCCTTCACGCCACTTGTTCTGCCTTGCAGGGAAGCAGAGGGGCCGCTGCACCAAGCCTCTGAAGGGCATGTGTGACCCCGCAGGCGTGATCAAGATCAGCGATGACAGCAGCACTGACTCCGACATGGGGCTCCACAGCGACTTCAACTCCTCCCTGGAGTCCGTGTTTGAGACGGACGACGTCATCTTCATTGAGCACACCTACAATGGCTTCGCAGCCGAGGACAGAAGTAAGCAGAGCAGCAGCAGGGGGTTAGCTCCTTCCTCCTTTCCCCGACAAGTCGGGAGAAAGCACAGAGGGAATTTGCTTGCATTTATTGGAAATCAGGGTGTCTTTGCTTGCTCCTCACCCCATGCCCCCAGAAGCCCTCTGGGACAGCTCTTTGCCCTCCTCTCTGATCTGCAGTTACCAGCTAACTCCAAACTTGGGCATTTTGCATTCCAGGTAATTTTCACGTGCTGCCTTCCCAAAAAGAGATGCACGGCCTGCGAGAGCTGGAGCAGGTGGAAAAGATGAAGCAGGACCTCCTTGCAAAAGTAAAAGCACTGGGCAAAGAGCTACCTCTCAATACCTTGGATGAACTGATCAATCACTTTGGGGGCCCGGAGCATGTGGCAGAGGTACTCCTCACAGTCAGGTCTATGTTTTGGTGGCACTGGGAGAGGAAGAGGGGCCAGCAAAGGTGGTTCTGCTAGAAGAGGGTTTCCTCTCCTCCTTTGAAAAAGCTGTTGAGAATTGACTTTCTGAACTGATTCACTGCACCTGAGTAGTCTCTGCCCTCCACTAATGGCCTCTCTCCCATGTGCTGTGTGCAGATGACAGGGCGGAAGGGCCGGGTGGTTTGCAGACCTGACGGCTGCGTCGTGTTTGAGTCCCGTGCGGAGCAAGGCCTCTCTATAGACCATGTCAACCTGAAGGAGAAGGAGCGGTTTATGAAAGGGGAAAAGGTGGGTCGGGTTTGAGCTAAGGAAACCTTCAAACTTCTGTGTGGGAGCGAATATGCTGGGAGGGGAAGGAAAGGGAGCGTGCCTCTGCATGCTTGTGCCTTGCCAACCTCAGGCCAGCACGGCTCTGCATCTGGCTGGCTGGCCAACCTGCTGGAAGGTGACCAGGAGTCCTGGGTCTCTTCCTAGGCTGGGGAGTCATTGCTTTGGGCTGTTTCTTGAAGCAGTTTTGCAGATATCCAGGAACCTCATCCCCTTTCTTGCTTCTTGTCTCTCTCCCTTAGCTTGTAGCAATAATCTCCGAGGCTTCCAGCTCCGGTATCTCTCTCCAAGCAGACAGACGGGTGAAAAACCAGAAGCGCCGGGTCCACATGACACTGGAGTTGCCCTGGAGCGCGGATCGGGCCATACAGCAGTTTGGTGAGCAATGAGTGTTCCTCATCACCTTTCTCCTTCCCCCCAGCTAGGTTCAGACCATGATGCCTAGGGCAGCCCTGGGAAGGAGAGGCACATGTGGCTACCCAGGCCAGGCTTGTGCTGTGCCCGGGACGCCGCAGCTTGCGGAGCAGAGTGCTGCTGGCTTTTGCTAAGATGGAAATTCAGACAGAAAGCAGTTGTGACTGATTTGTCTTGTGGGGAAGGTTTGTATTGACCGGGAAGGGGGAACACTCCGGTCCCTGTGAGCAGAGCGAGTGCATCCTTGTGAAACGTGCCGGGGAAATTCTGTCCCACCCTGGGGAGGCTCTGGAGGATGGGGAGGGGACGGTTCCTCACTACATGTGAGCACAAAAGAAACAGTGCCCATCCTCACTCAAACCGGAGAGGGTCAGGGCTACAAACTCAGCTCTGCCCGATCTCGGTAGCACCAGGGCGGTGTGTGTGCCTCTGCCCTTCTCCCCCCAGGGATCTCCTCTGAACACCAGCCGTGACGTGGAACATTGTTTTGGTGTGTTTGCCTCTCACTCAGCTTCCCTTACGGTACCAGACAGGCTGTTCCACTGATTGTGCCCCTGTACTCAGCACTGGTGAGGCTGCACCTCAAGTGCTGGGTCCAGTTCTGGGCCCCTCGCCATAAGAAGGACATGGAGGTCCTGGAGCGAGTCCAGAGAAGGGCAACCGGGCTGGGGAAGGGGCTGGAGGGCAAATCCTGTGAGGGGCAGCTGAGAGAGCTGGGGGTGTTCAGCCTGGAGAAGAGGAGGCTGAGGGGAGACCTTCTCACCACCTACAACTACCTGAAGGGAGGTTGTAGAGAGGTGGGAGATGGTCTCTTCAGCCAAGTAACAGGAGATGGGACAAGGGGAAATGGCCTCAAGCTGTGCCAGGGCAGGGTCAGATCAGATGTGAGGGAAAAGTTCTTCCCTGAAAGCGTTGTCAGGGCCTGGCACAGGCTGCCCAGGGAGGGGCCTGAGTCACCTTCCCTGGGGGTGTTTAAAAAAGGGTAGCTGAGTTAACTTAGGGATATGGTTTAGCATAGGGTGAGAATGGTTGGACTTGATGATCTTCAAGGTCTCTTCCAACCTTGTGATTCTGTGATTCTTTCACTGCTGTTCTCATGTCCCTCTAGGTCGAACACACCGATCGAACCAGGTTTCTGCTCCAGAATATGTCTTCCTGATCTCTGAGCTGGCAGGGGAGAGGAGGTTTGCATCCATCGTAGCGAAACGGCTGGAGAGC
The DNA here is from genome assembly GCA_013400835.1 of Zapornia atra. NCBI lineage: Eukaryota > Metazoa > Chordata > Aves > Gruiformes > Rallidae > Zapornia > Zapornia atra. The sequence continues at coordinate 10,676 of VZTU01031240.1, read as the reverse complement.
CTAGTAAGTGCCCAGCAACAGAGAGATTAGTGTGTCTGTTCTTATTCCGGTGTTCCTCCTGGCACTGGTGTAACTGGTGTGGGGGATTGCATCACCCCCAACTGAAGGCATTGCCGTTGTGGAACTTTGGATGCTTTCAGCATCCTGGGATTTGGGAAGGGAAGTGAAGAAGAATACGTAACCAAAGCATCAGAGGAATTTCGGGGAAGCAGAACCCAATTCAGATGCTGGAATTCCCCCTCTTCTACAAGGAGCTTAAACCCATCTGTTTCCAGAAAGCTGCTGAAATGATGAATGAAATTATTAATTTGCTGTTTCTTTTTTCTTCACTTCCCATAAAGCCCCAAATGCTCCCTAATCCCGAGGCACTCCACCTCCCGTGGCATGGTCTTATTCTGGCCTTTTCCCAGCCTTCTCTGGTGTCTTGCAGCAGCTAAAAGTAAGAGCCGTTTGCTTGTTCCACTTTCTTAGGGTGCCTTAACTCACGGAGACCGCCGGGCCACTGAATCCCGAGACCTCAGCAAGTACAACTTTGAGAACAAGGTAAGACTGGGGTGCTCCCAGGGTAGCTGGGCCAGGGAGGTGTGGAGGCGGTTAGCAAATGCCTTCTGTGGGAGCTGGTAAGATCGTTGCTGGCATCTTCAGGCGGGATCTGGCCTAGCACCCTGCTCTCTGCCTGCAGCCTCCTGCACAGCACAGAACCGAGTTAAAATCCCTGTTGTGCATCCCAGCACCACGCTGACAAGAGGCTCGTGCTCCCACGAAGGAGCAGGGAAGGGCACCAGGGCCTTTACGCCCTGGAGACCCGATACTGGCACTGGGCTGTGGACGTGCAGAGGGCTGTACTTGGGTCCCCTGGGACAGAGGAGGCCCCTGGCACGCAGCTACCCCCTTGGCATGGCCACCAAGTCGGTGGCTCTCCTGGAGGCGACAGCTTTCTTGCCCATGCTGGTAGAAGTGTTGTGCTGTGCTCAATCCACCGCTCGGCTGCCAGTGTGGGGTCATCCCGTGTGTGACTCTCATCTCCTTCCACAGTATGGGGCTAAAGCACTCGACAGAGTCCTGTCCACTATCCTCAGCCACACGGAGAACCGAGTTCCTGTACCCAAGAGCTACGACAGAGGGGAGGCTGCGTTTTTCCATGGTAAGAACTGTACCAGCTCGGGTTTCTGCTACGTCTCGCTGACCACGTTGGGCTCAGCTTTGGGACACCTGAAGAACTGAACAGAAGATGAGAGGGAGGGAATGGTACTTTGCAGCCCACTGGTGAGCAGGGCGATTGGGCACCCAGATGCACATCACCCTGCCAGGCATGGGGGGGAAGGAGTCTGGGAGAGACTGAGCTGTGAAACATTGGACACCGATGGAGAGAGGAGCCCTGTGGGGCTGCTGAGGGGAGGCTTAACCCTGAAATGCAGAAGCTGTCTTCTGCCATTCCAGAAATGAAGCAAGGTCTCATCTCTGTGGGGATCTGCAACCAGATGAAGTATGGCACTGTCTCAGTGGAGAAAGGTGGGTGTCAAGCTTTTCCAGCCCACGTAAGGGAGAAATGAGAGGGGTGGGGGTGTCATGGTCCGGTTGGTCTAATCTGTACCGGCACACAGCCTCGATGCTTGCTTTAGAGAGGAGGGTGGTTTCCCTGTGGCAGCCTGGAGCTGACCACAGCCTGGAGTAGCACTGCTGTGCTGATGTTAGGGGGCTTGTTGGGGGACTGTCTTTGGGAGCTGATGGGCCCAGTGACCAGCTGCACCACATTCTCTGACCTGCCACGCTCTTGCAGACTGCTCCATCACCAAGTTCCTGAACCGCATCCTGGGTCTGGAGGTGGACAAGCAGAACATGCTCTTCCAGTATTTTTCTGACACCTTTGATTATCTGATTGAACAGGACAAGAAGGAGGGCAAATACGACATGGGCATCCTAGGTACGGAGAAAGAGGGGTGGCTGGGTCTGTCCGTCCTGCAGCCCTGAGGCTCCCTGTTCCTCTTGGGTTGGCTGATGGCTGTTCCAATTGGTGCCCTTGCCAGGGCCATCTTGGGCACTGCGGTATCCCCGCATGGCATAGACCCCAAGGCTCCTACAGGGAGAGGAGGTGGTACAGGATGGTGGATCTTAGAGCTGATGTATGTTTTGGTCTTTCCTCCTGCTATAGATTTAGCCCCAGGAGTGGATGAGGTCTATGAGGAGAGCAAGGAGGTCTTCCTGACCCCTGGGCACCCACAGGATGGGCAGGTCGTGTTTTATAAGGTAGGCAGCCTGCACAGCTATCTCTGCAGTCCAGACATCTTCAGAGCTTCCCAGTCTGGGGCTGTGATCCGCTGGGTCTCTGCCCTGTAGCTTTGTGTCACATTTGTGTCACATCTGCCTTGGCTGTGAGCCAGTGACTGAAAGTTCAGCAGAGGAGGCGAGGAGAGGCCCTGCCCTGCTGTGGGGCTGGGGCTGCTGCGCGGTGCCTGTTCTGAGCTGCGGGAGTTTGTGTTGGGGCTGTGATTTGTGAGATGGACACCGATGGGTTTATCCTGCTCCCGAAGCTACAGAATCCCTGTTTATCCCTGTTTAGATCAGCGTTGACAGAGGCTTAAAGTGGGAGGAAGCTTATGAGAAGTCACTCAAGCTGACAGGATCCTTCGATGGGTTCTACCTCTCCTACAAGGTGGGTTCCTGGGCTCTGCTATGGGGACATCCCAGATCGGAGGGGGCCTCCGGTAGGAGAAGCTCTGCCGTGGGTCTGAGAGGTCTGTGCCTGACCTCTCACTGGGGGCTGGGAGGTGTCCCCAAGAACCTCTGTCCTGAAAGGAAGGGGCTTAATTTAGAGAAATATGGACTTGGGGAGAGAGGCTGGGACTGTAACCATCAGCTCTACCCCAACAGAGGCGAGGCAGCAAATACACCTGTCTGCTGGCGGAGCAGAGCCGTGGGAAGAACTTCATCCTCTACAAGCCAAATATCGGGAAGCAAAGCCAGCCAGAGAGCCTGGACAGTCTGCAGAAGAAGTACCAGCGGGTAGGTGGGGGCTGCAGCCCTCCAGTGCAGGGGGAGGGAAAAGCCTCTTTCCCTGGGCAGGGGTGACTTTGGAAGGATGTTTACTGTAACCCCCACAGCTCCTTGCAGCCCCTGGCATGCGTTGGGCAGGGCTGGCACTAGCACCTGGGTGTCCTGACTCCCAGCCCTGGATTTCAGGTCTCTGCCGCTCGCTGGGCGGTGGGAGATCTCTACCGCTGTCTGTCTGATCGGCAGGTGCCACCGGAGGAAGCCAAGGAGCACTGGGAGTCCAGTTACCACTTCTCCTTGACAAAGTGTAACCATGCCATCTGGTAAGGCAGCCCTGCCCTCCCTGAGGTGGTGGGGGGAGGGTCCATGGCCGTGAGAAGGGCCGTGCCGGAGGGGCTGCAGGTGGGAAATTGCGCTCTGCCAGGGATGCTGTGCTGATTTAGGTGGTTTTCTCCTGGTTGCACTGAAGGAACGGGAGCTGTAAGCTGATCCAGGAGAGGAAGAAGTGCTTCCAGGGTATGCGCCTGCGTCACTACTACATGCTGTGCGGTGCCCTGCTGCGGGTCTGGAGCAAGATTGCCAGCATCATGGCAGACATCACCAACACCAGCTACCTGCAGATTGTCCGCCTCAAGACCAAGGAGAAGAAGAAACAAGTCGGTGGGTGAAATGCTAGGGAGGGGTGCGCAGGGCCTTTTAGGAGAAGGAAGAAGAGGTCCAGCTGCCCAGTGCCAAAACTTCCTTCCTAAACAGGAAACAGGGCTGTGTGGGAATGGGGGCTACCCTGAAGTGTGTTTGGGCGCAGGCAGAGGGCAAGCACCAGGCCTGAGCCATCCCCTCAGTGCCCATGTGAAGCGGTGCTGTTGCTGCCAGCTCTGAGCTTGCCGTGAGCTGCTTTTGCTCTGGGTGCAGTCTCGTCTCTCTGCTCCGCAGTCCGGCCGAGGGGCAAAGCAGGCTAGGGGTGTGCTTGACACACGGCTCCTGGTGCTGCTGCACACCCATCTGTCTCCACAGTGCCTGTCCCCGCCCAAAGGGCTGTGGGGACTGATGTGCATTCCTCCCCTAGGGATAAAGATCCCCGAGAGCTGTGTCCACAAGGTGCTGGAGGAGCTGAAGCAGATGGATGAGAACGTAAAGCGGAAGCACAACCAGCTCCTCCAGGCCCAGGAGCAGAGCTCACAGTTCCTGCCGCTGCACATCCTGCCACAACCCCTGAACCTGCTGCAGACGGGGCCTGCGGTCCCCCCGCCCAGGCACTCCCTGTGCCAGGATGAAGTCCTGGACTTGACCTACAGCCCTCCTGGCAACAGCGTTCCCAACATGATGGTAAGCCGAGATCCAGGGCTTTGCTTCTCCCCGGAGCACGTTCTCCAGTCCCACCAGCAGCACCTGTTACCCTTTGGCTTCAGCTACCCTTCTGCCTTCAAGAGCCCGTCACCCGGCCTCGAAGGGAACGTGCCTCTGAGCTCCTCGCTGCACGACCACCTGCGTCTGCTTCGTCCGGCACCCTTGCAGACACTGCAACAGCCAGAAGATTTTGTCCAACAGGATGGGACTATCAATTATAGAGAGGTCCTGGAGGACATGCTGAGGCCGCTGAACGGGGGCTCCCAGGAGAACATGCTTCCCCAGGAACGCCAGAGCGTGATCCAGTTCAGTGGCCCTTTCCCAGACTTCTGAGCACCAGCTGGGCACACCAGTGATGCTGGGCTGCTGTGGATCCATATTCTTTGGTGCAGAGGTGAGAGCTGGGGAGCCATGGCTTTTCTGCTGGTTTTGACTGACCCTTTTCTGGATTCGAGGGAAGAAAAAAATGACAAAACCCAACCAAACCATTCTTTAAAGCAAAGTTTATTTATATATAATATACAGTCAGGCGTCTATAGATTTGTATATAACATGCGCTATGAGGGGAGCTGAGTGGCGCCAAGTTTGGCTCATCCGGACTGATGGTCTCTGCTGTGTTTGAGTCCTGTGCAAAGGTCAGTGCCCAGGTAGGGCTGGGACAGATGCTCCGTCCCCCGTGCCCGTCCTCCCCCTGTGCCCATCCCCCTGCAGACTACTGAGTATCCAAGCCGGGTCGGCACCTTTCCCGGTGCTCCGGTCCAGAGCTCTGCGGCTGCTGCCACCTGAGCTGGGCAGGGACACGTCTGGTCTCCTGGTCACCATGTCGTTTTGATTGGTGACCAGATCGCTGGTCCCTCGCTGAGGGCTGAGAGCTGAGAGCCCAGTGTCCCCAAGAGCAGACTGCAGCAGCTGCCCCACCCGTGCTGCAGACCTTGGGGCTGCTCTAGAGGCCTGGCTCAGCAGGCTGGGTGAAGGGAGGGGAATGCAGCCCCTCGAGCCCCTGAGTTCATGTCCCTCTGGGCAGGGCTGAGCAGTTAAACTGGGTTCTCTGCCCTTCCTGGGGAGGGACATGGCACCTCTGGGGCTGCCTGAGCCTCATAGGAGAGGGCTGGAGCTGGCTGCACCTGTGCTCTTTTGTTGGTATGGTAGTAGAGCTCATGAGTTTGTCAGAGCTCAGCCATGCCAGGACCACGGGGGGATTCCCTGGAGCAAAGGGCTGCGTGTCCCATCAGCCTGTCCTGCACTTTAGCCTCGCTGGGTCACTGCGGCTGGCCGTGCTTTGTCCAACTTGTCACTGTGGCATGGTGTCCTTTCCCCCCACCAGTCCTGTTCTGCAGGGCTCGTCCTTGGCTGGGCCACGGACACAGGTCCCAGGTGTCTGGGTCGGAGTGACCCAGCCCCAGCTCCCGGCCCCCGCAGGGAAGAATTCCCTGGTGAGCACCGGAGACACACAGTATTGCTGCTTGTGCTATGAATTCAGCCTCCAGTACCAAAGAGCAAAGGTCTGCTTTGCACAGCACTGTCCCAGCCACCCCCACTGCCCCTTGGCCCCGTGCACCTGGGCCAGCTGCCTCTCCCCAGGACAGAGGCGGCCTCCAGCCACCTCTGCCACCCTCCCCGTCCCCGCAGCATCTCCCCTCGGCAGGTTCCGGGGAAACAAATCTAAAGGAGTCTGGCAGGAAGCTGCCTGCTGGCAGGAAGGCTCCAGGCCTGGCAGCTCCTCTGCAAACCTCCCCTCCTCCACTGTGTTACTTTTCTCTGCCTTGAGTCACTGAGGTGTTTCCCAGAATTGGCACCAGGATGTTTCAGGGGAAGGACTTGGACCTTCGTTGCCCTTCCATGGGGAGGACCTGGGGCAGGAGTCCAGCAGGGAGACACCTCTACCAGGGTCCCCCATGCCCTGACAGGTCAGTGTCAAGGGGGCTGGAGCTTTACAGTGCCTGGTGGACACCCCCTTGCCCCCCATGTTGTCCCCAGGACTTTGGGACTGGCCGAGTACCGTTTGCTGTCGGGTGCTTTGGATCAGCATCTGCAGGGTCTGTGCTCCTGCCGAGACTGGAGCTCCCTTCCCCTGGTGTGTTAAGACCGTGGCCCTGCCCTGCACAGTGCATGAGTGGTGGGCTTGTCCTTGAGGCCACTCTGGTCTCTGCCCTTCATTTTGGGGGACCTTGTGCTTACCCCTTGTCCTCCCCAGCCAGCATCTGCCTCCCAGCAACCTGTCTGGCTGGGGCCACTCCGAGCTGCATCTCACTGCGTTCAAGGAAACCTTCTTACCTCAAAGTAGACACCAAAGATGGGGGGGGACACACACCCCTTGTGCACCCCCCAGCCCGGGGCCCTGCTGCTGCCCTGAGAGGTTTGTGCTTTTCCGCAGCTTTGCTCACGGCAGCCGCGCTCGCCTCTCGCCCCGGGGATCGCTGCTTTCTCGGGGTGCCGTGACAACCCTTTCCTCATCCCCATCAGAGCAAGGCTCTCCCCTTCCCCGGACCCTCCTCTATTTAAAGTGCGTTCCCCGTCCATACTGCTCGCGGAGACGCCCTGGCTTCACCCGTGTCCTGGTTCATTTGCTCGGCACTCGCCAAATTCCCGGCGAGGCGAGAAAAGGACACCAGGAAAACCCATTTCAGAGAGGCTTAAACTCAGGAATAGCGAGGAGGAGTTCTCCCGCAAGGCACCCGCTGCCAGCCACTTCTCCGCCGTCACCCGGAGCCTCGCCCGGTGGCTTTCACCTTGATTTTAAAATATATGCAATTGTCCCTCCCTGATCTCTGGGAAGACAGAGAGCACCTTCGAGGAAGCCCTTCCCTGCCCTGATCCTGTGTTTTTGTCAGCGTTAATAATATGTAACAATATCTTTTAACTAAATTATTATGCAGTGGTCCTACTGATTGTATGTATTTTTAAACGAGTCCCTTTTTTTCTTCCCTTACACCTTTTTGTTAGCACTTTTTAATCCGCTTGTGGTTTGCCTTTGTTTTTCTATGTGTATTTATAATTAATTGAGATGTATATATGTAAAGAGATTTTTTTAGAACATGTGCCTTTGACTAATAATTCCTGAATTTTCTACTTGCCTCAGAAGGATTAATTTTTCATTCTGCTCAGTAAAAATGGAAAGGAAGCCACACACGAGACTCCTGTAAGTACCAGCTCTGTCTGTCTGTCCGTCCGGAGGTGTAGACTTGCGCCAGGATCCCATTTAGGGCTGGGGTCATGCTAGGGAGCCCGAGGGTCAGGGTCCCACTGGCAGCTGGAGTTTATCTCCTGTGTCACCTCCTCGGTGGCAGCTGCAAGGGCTGTGTGGAGGAGGGTCATCCCTGGAGCCACCCGGACCTTGAGCGAGGCTGCTCCTTCCCCGCTTCACTGGGGAGAACAGATAAAGGAGCTGCTGTTGCAGCATGTTTCTGCAGCTGCCGCTGCGCCGGGATATCTCGCCCGGGCGCTGCCAGTCCCGCTCTGTCCCGCCGGGAGGTGGGAGGGCGGTTGGGAGCTGCGGCTGTTACGGGAGGACTCAGACCCTTGGGAAAACAGGCGAAGTGACGCTCCCACACAGCACCTCGCCTGTAAAACACAAGCTCTCCCTGCCCATGGGAGCCGCCGGCCCTCGATGGGTTTGGCCAAGCAAGGCTGCGCCTCTGCAAGTACCAACAAGCCGCAGCCGCGTCCTCCTGAGGAGGACGGATGCTCCCTTGGTCCTGCTCCGTGAGGCACCTCACCGTGTCCCAGCACGACTGGCTCTTGTTTTGCAGCAGTCGCTTGCGCCACTGCTGGAACTGGCCCCTGGGCAGCTCTGCTGGCGCCAAGCCAGGCACCAGGGTCAGGAAACACCCAGCGTTTGCCTGGAGTCTGTCAGCCTTTGGCTGTGGTCAGAGAGAACCCACCCCACTGCCTCAGCAGGGCTGGGGCTCATTGGCTCGGGGAGGACAAACATCCCTTCCCCCTGCTCCCTCGTGACCCTGGGGATTGGGCGGCTGGCCCGGGCTTTGTGTGCAATTACCCCCTCAGCACTAAGGAGGATTATCCCTGCCAGGCTCAGGAACATTGCGTAAGGTCTTTGCCCTCCCAGTAAAGCTCTGGGTTCCTACCCAGAGCAGTGCAGCAGATCCCACCCTCTCTACCACGCACCCAGACACAATCAAGCGTTTCTACTGTGTTTATTGCGAGGGGACAACAGAGCCTGCTTTCTGCCCAGAGCAAAGGGCTACCCAGCCCCAGCTGCCAGCCCTGGGAAGCCTTCATCCAGCGGGTGCACGCCACATCTTCAGGTCTGCCTCACCAGCAAGCTGGCTTGAAGGCAGACCATCATTGGGGCTGGACGAGAAGACTCTGGGCCAGCAGGAGGGGCTGGTGCTGGGGCTGAGGGACAGTGCAGGTGTGAGGTGAGATCTACAGGTAGGCAGGTAGGTCCTTCTCAATCACCTGGAAAAAAGAAGGGAGCACTGAGCTACACAAGCATCCTTGCTCCAAAAACATGCCCGGAGCCCTCCCAAGGCATGGCTCAGAACCACAGCCCCACCCTGGGCTAGGCACCTACTTTCCCTGGTGCTGCAGCCCCCCACCCCCCTTTCCCAGCACCTGGGGCTGCTTTTTGTCCCACCAGGCAGAGGAAGAGATGGGAGATGTGGCAACAGAGCCTGTCCCAGGTCAGGCAGAGCTCTAACACTTACGTAGGGATCCTCCATGGGACTGTACCTCTTCACCACTTGGCCCTCACGGTTAATGAGGAACTGTGGAAGTGAAGCAACACCCAAGTGAGCAAGCCTGGCTGCACCCGAGGTTCTGCAGCCCCCTCCCCCTGCCCGCAAGAGAGGCAGAGCCACCCTGGGAGCTGCTTACAGTGGAGCTGGGCTGGGGCTGATCTGCCCGTGGCGCTGTAGCTCCCCAGAAGCCCAGATCCCCCCTCAGCTAGTTACTGCTTGCTGGGCTCCAGATACCTGCTCTCCAGGCACAGGGGGGAGGATAGTGCAGGAGCCCCTGAGGTCACACCCACCCTGGGGTAACCCTACAGCCTGAGCCATGCACAAGGATCCCCCCTCCCAGAGAGGGAGGGTGCAAACCAGGCAAATCCAGAAGGCAGCTGTATCCTACCTTAGTGAAGTTCCATTTGATTGCGCTAGGAGAGAAAAAAAACAGGAGTGACATTTTGGCAGGAAATCTACACAGCTGGAGCAGCCCAGAGACCCCTTCCCACCTGCTGGGGTGCCTTCTGCAGCCCCCTCTTCCTCCACACCCTTCCCCACACTCACTTGCCCAGGGTGCCTCTTCCTTTGGGCTGATCCTTCATCCACTTCCAGAGGGGGTGGGCATCATCCCCGTTGACGTCAATCTTACTGTACATGTCAAACTTCACACCGTAGTTTTCAGCAAATGCTTTAATCTGAGCGTTGTCCCCGGGCTCCTGCAGCGGCAGCAGGGGCTGTGTGAGCGGCACAGGGAACCCCCCCAGCCCAGCGCTGTCCTCGCCCACCCGAGGAGCCCCTCACCTCTCCCCCCGCCCC
>VZTU01031238.1:35531-133839 GCA_013400835.1 Zapornia atra | reverse complement strand
CACCTCCAAGAATTTGATAAGGTCTTTGCGGGGCCGCCAGCCAGTCAGAGGGAAGATTTATGGCTTTGAAGTTTGCCGCTACCCAATCATCAAAGAATAGCGGCTCTTTCAGAAGCGAAAGCAAATCCTTTGAATCCACAAAGCTCCTATGGTGTGTTTGTTGGTCTGGATAAAAGAACTGATTATTAGGGGGGATGGGAAGGGAGGAGATAAAGGCGGGACAATTAATGAAGTAATCACTATGTGGGAAATGTATATACACAAATAATTGGATTTTCTTGATCAAAGGACCCCTTACCGCCTGGAGACCCTCGCATTGGATGTGCAAGACACTGGATCCCTCCTTCACCCCCCNNNNCCTCCTTCCCCCCCCCCCTTTTTTTTTTTTTGCAATTAAGGATTTGTGGCAGACCCCTAAAGTGACAATGTGTCTTTGTTATCGCCGGATCAATCTGCCTCCGGATTCCGCTGATAGTGTTTGATGACTCAAAGTAACATTAGGAGCACAGCGAATTCACCTGATCGGGGCTGGTCGATCCCAGTCGTAAAACTTCCTTGGAGTAATTGTCGGTGGTTCCTCCCCGCTCCCTCCCTCCGCCCGCCCTTCCCCCGAGGCTGAGGGATATGCCCTCGATATGACTCCGCAAACAACCGCACATTTACCCCTGTGGAAGCTGGGTTTAGTTTCGCTTCGCTCAGCCGGCGCTATCCCTGCGTTATCTGGAGCCCCGGCTGGCGCGGGGCCAGGCCAGCGAGCCCAGCCGGGCTCGGAGGGGGCACGGCGGGGCGCCACCGGCAGCAAGCGCTCCCGCAGACAGACACACCGACAAAACAGCCAGCCGAGAAACAGAACGGAAAAGTTTCCACTTCCCTAGTGGGAGCCGGGTGTGAGGGACATAGTTTCTTTAAACGAAGCCAGGGGTCTCTCCTGATGGCGCTTCTGGAGGCGGGCTGCGTGCCCGCGGCAGGCGAGCTGCGCCCGGCGGCCCCGCGGAGCCTGTCCGGCCTGGGCAGGGGGCGAGAGCGGGTCGGGGCGCTCCTCGGGAGCACGGACGCTATTACCGGGTCCCTGTCGCCACCCTCTCGCCCACCTCCTGCCACTTAACCAAACTCGGCCCCGAGGACTCCGCGCCCTCGCCTTTCGGCCCCTACGCACCCACACATGCACGTGCGTGTCTGTGAAGACTCTAACCTGCTTTTCTCTGGGCCACGTGCGAGGCTATCTCCCCGGTAACCGCCGCCAGGCACATCTGGGTCACAGCTTAACGCCGCCGCCTGCCGCTGCGCTCAGCGGCCCGCGGAGCTGCCGGGACCCCTCGCACTGCGCTGCCCAGCAAGGGGCAGGCGGGGCTCCGCGCCCCTCCGCGGGCCCGCTCAGCACCGTGCTCTGCCGGGGGCCCCGGAAGCGCGCCTGCTCCTCCCCGCTTCCCCATCTGCTCGCAAACGTAGAAGCCGGCCTGTTTGGCCGGGTCCCAAACCAGGACGTTCAGCACTATCTTGAGGGGTGTGTGTGCCCTTTCGGGCAGATGCCGGCTGGCTCTGGTCCTCCGGACTTGTTTGCCCAGGTAACTCGATCCTCCCCGCAGTCGCCGGGTTCAATTGTATTCACACCGCCACTGAAGTCTCTCTAAACGCCAGCACACAGAGATCTTTATCTGGCTTTCCTGTAGAAACAATCACTGTCCGCTCAAAGACTTCCAAGAGTTGTAGGGCTTGAATTAGATCGGTTTCTTTGAAGGGATTAAAGTGCCAACTCCTCTCCCACGGCTCCATATTGAGTCCTGGGGAGAAGTAAAAGCTCGACCCCGCGTAACACTGATCCCCACGCAGCAGCCACTTCAAGCTCTTGCCCCATGCCAGGTAACCGCTTCACCAGGTCCGTAACGGGGAGAGAAGCGCCCCGCACCCAGAGCTTTCACCGCACACTGACGCATCGAGGTAGCGCTCTCTGCTGCCGCAGGAGCCCGGGGCCCGGCAGCAGCTCCCGGCAGGGTGTGAGGCTGCAGGCGGCCGGGTTCCCCATCTGCCTGCGGGGGTGCAGGGCTCGCGGGGTCCAGCATCTCCATCCACCGCACGCAAACACCCCCCAGCACAGCCGGTGTGCGGCCCGGCGGGGGCTGCGCCGCGTCCACACGGGACTTGCAGGGAGATGGAGAACCGCAGCGAGCCCCGAGCAGGCAGCGCGGCCGTGAGGTCATGCACACCCTCGCCCGCAGCCGTCGGCTCACCGGCCAAGCTCCAGCCCAGCCTCTGGAGCATCATCGCCTCTGAGCTGGAGCCAGAGCAGTCGGAGCCGAGGGGGGACCCCGACCCGCAGCCCTGGTCCCTGGAAGAGCAGTAACCCGCCAGACAAGAGAAACGGCAGCGTTTGCATTTGCGTCGTCCCTGAACTTCTACATTCCCAAACTTGTGCCAAGGCGGGACTCCTAAGAGGTGCCCGATCTAATTCCTACCTCGACTTTTGTTAATTCGTTTTATCAAATAATTGCCAGGAGAAAAATGTGAACAATATTTATAAACGAAATGAGAGTTCAGGAGACATTGAACATCCTGAGGTGTCCCCCCCTAGCCTTTAGGGTACATTCTTTCCCCGGATATCTTGATGAATCAAAATGATTCTGTGATTACAAAATAGTTAGTGGAAAGTTGGGTAAGTTTCTGTATGGTTGCCACACTGCAACTGCCATAAATCTGCATCCAGGAAAGCACATTACTTTAAAATCGAGAAGAACTTCTCATTTCTGGAAGAAACCAATGGGCTGAATAATGAAACGTTGCAGTCATAATTTTCTGTACAAATAATTAGTGTTCAAACTCGGCGCATTTCAGTCTCCTGAAATGTATTCTTAATGAAGTGATGTTCAGAGCTGTCATTAAAAATGCAGGGCTGGAAGATCAAAGTACAATATTTATTTTAGAAATTTGTTTCAGTTATCAGGAGATACAGGTATCAAGGCCAAATGTCAATTCAGTTACACAAAGCACTATTTCCATGAGAAACGGGCTGCTGCTATATCCTAGGGTAAAGCAAAGAGACATCAGAGACGAGGAACAGCGCGGGATGCGGTGCAACGCCCGGCGGAGGGAGAGCGGCGCTGACACAACACCCCGGCCGGCAGCTCCCCGCCCTGCCCTGCCCTGCCCTGCCCCGCTTCGGCCCGCAGACGAAGGGGCACTGTACCCACCGGCGGGGCTGCAGGGGCCGGGGCCGCTCCTCCCCTGCCCAGGCCAACCCGGGGCCGGGCGCTGAGGGGAACGCGGCGGCCTTGGTGCAAGAAGAGCCGGAGCCTGGAGAGCTCCGGCCACGGCGCTTGAGGGTCGACGGAGGGCCCGGCTCCCTCGGCCCTGCTGCCTTCGTCTGCCACCTCCACCAGGAAACCAACTCGCTGCCACGGGGCCAGAGGGCCTCAGGCTACACCGTGTTGGATGGTAACTGGTGATTTAAAGACAGTGAACATAAACTGTGAGTCATCATCGCCATCTCCATAGACAGGTGTCTCAGGATTTTTCAGATTTATAGAATCAGAATGGTTCGGGTTGGAAGGGACCTCAAAGCTCATCTGGTTCCAGCCCCCTGCCATGGGCAGGGACACCCTCTGCTAGCCCAGGATGCCCAAAGCTCCATTCAACCTGGTCTTGAAATTCACGTATCCCAGACTGACTATCCCACCATGCAGGCCTCTCTGGACCTTGGTTTGAATGCAGGTAGCAGAGAAAAAATACTTGGGAATAACTGCTGCTGGGGTGCCAGTGGTCCCTTCCATGGTCTCCACTGTGCCTTTGCCTCGGGCCTTGAGCACCCCATCCTGGAGAATGAGCACCACAGCCTGTCCCAGTGATGGCTCACATTGCCATTAACTGTCCACCCAGGTCCTCTTATGACATCCCAAGTCTCTTCCAAGACCTTAATGGACCCCTGTGATGCCCTCCCAGTCCCTCAGTTCTTCCAGCACACCTGGACGAGCTCTGACCACCTGCCTGCCCCCAGCTTGGGGACCTGAGGCTGTGTTAAATGAAATACTGTTCTTAAACACTTGTGACAAAGAATCAGAAACACGAGTATTTTGAAGGGAACAGCTGCATTAGCATTCAGCCAAGCCTCCCAGTCAAGTTCTCCCTGAGAGTGTGGCAGGCTTTAAACCTGAACAGGCTTTAAATAAGCTTGCTCCAAAAGGCAGTGTCTTCACACCATTCCTCATTCAGACCACAGCTCTTTAAAGCCTTACTAACAGAAACCATCAATCCACAACAGCACAAAGTTTCACCAGAAATAAGGTAAATTGACCTATGTATATAGCTCCAAGCAGATGTGGACACACTACCAACAGCTATGTGTCATTATTATTATTACTAACGTCAGCATATTGACATTTTTATGCTAAGCAACATGACTGGCATAATAAGCAGAGTCACCAGTTCGTATTTTTAACGTGCTAGTGTGCATGGTTTGTTTATTGGCTTCAGATTACCAACAAACAGTTTGAACACAATTGTATCTCCTAAGTTTTAACAAAATTAAAGTTGAATATCAGTAGATGAAAATAAAAGAAAGATTAAAAGCTGCTATGGCATCTCCTGCATTTTTCTGTGCAAAAAGGAAAACCACAAAGTCTTAGGCAAGCTCAGCACATGCAAAGGCATATTTTGGATTTAAAGGCTTGCCTCAACATTTCCCAGTCTAGGTGTGGATTTCACAAAGATTGATAGAGGATTTCCCAAACTTCTGAAAGCTGATCTGCCCTTTAAGAAAAGTAGAACAAATTTTATGCCTCACTACAGTTTTACTGCCTGTTGTTAAAGGTTTAAATAGCTAATGTATTAATTTTCTGCTCCTTCCTTGGCTGGGCCTTTGTGACTCCTCCTCCTGCCTTAGGGAACACTGCTGAACATTTTTGGATACACTTCCTCCCCCTGCTTCCATACTTTAGAAAGGAGTCCGACTCTTAACTGTATCAATATTGAAAGTGTTATTCTTGGCTCCACTCTGAGCAGCTGGGACACCTTTCAGTTCAAACTGATCATTTCAAACCCTCTGGAAATGCCTCTCTGCCCATGGCACGCATGGCTGCATTTCCCCCACCACTCTGATAGCTAGTAATGGACTTCTATAAAGTGGAAAGCAAGCCAAGACTCTGGTGAGCAGCTGAAAAGGATCTGCTGTGCGCACCCTGCTTGTCCTCTCATTTTGGGAAACATTAGGTAAAAAAAGCTCATGTATTTTTTGTGGAATGCGTTTGTTTGTGGAAGACTGAACGGGAACCTTTTATTTTATGAGTACAGATACATACAGCCAGTCTTTTCTTGTATTGCAATTATTTAGTATGGAACAAAAAGGTAATTAAACTGCTTATTTTCCTCCTTTTAACTACAGGGAGTGTATTAGCTAAAACCTGGGTCTCATGGTAATTGATTTTAGTTACTTAGTATATTTACTGACAAATTAAACAGCTGCTTGTGTCTGTACTGTGTTAATACTGCAAACAGCACCAAGTTTCGACAGATCATTGTTCGACCTATACATAAATATTGGATGATCGTATGGCAGCCACATTGCTATCCATTTGGCTGAATGCATGAATCCAACACTGTAGAAAGACACCTGTTACCTAATGACCTCGTGTTGTAATTTTAAAACATTTTGGTAAAGAACAGATGAATTATTTTCTAATGGCAATATTTTTCAGTATTTCAAGACTCACTTTTAAAATAACCCATTCTTCAAGGGCTACTGGAGTGCATTAAAAAATCCAGAGTCTTTCTTACAAAGTATAAATGCTTCATACAAAGCCTTCAACAGCTCTACTTTAGCTGGGAGAAAAAAAAATGAAGAAAGAGAGACATGTAGAAAGTCCAATAGTGGGATTGTGAGGGTCAAAACAGGGACACAGATAGGGGACATGACTGTGAGATTGAAGGTGTGTTGGGTAAGAGGTACTGTCTTCACACCAAGGGAAATAATCTGAAGACCCTCTCTACAGACCCTCTATGTATAATGCTTTTAAGGTAGTGTGTTTCAGTAATTTATACATACTAGTGAAAGGGAGTCAATGCTTCTTGTGCCTCGCACCTACAACAGAGGTACATGCCCCCCAGCATGGGGAGAGATTTTGAGAGGGATCTAGAAAAGCCAAATTTCTAAATCAAGAGAGGATTTTGTCAAAATCATCAGTCATCTTGGCTGCCACCACAGGTCCAGGATCCCAACAAAGATTTGGGAAAGTTTCAGTTACAATTTTGAAATGACTTCTTTCTCCTTTACTGAACATAAAGACTTACAAACGCTGCCCTTGCACACTGACAGAAAAGTCTCTGTAGGAATGCAGTGCCTGCTATGTTTCTGTGTCACTTCATATCTTGATGTAGAATAATGCAAAAATATGTAAAGACATAAAAACTTGCCCCCCCCCTTCTGAAATTAAAAAATACAATGAATAAAATGATTTCAAATGTATACAATGCTTGTATTATGCTTTACATCCTCACAGAGCTACAGAAGCGTGAAATCATCCTCACCATACTCTTACGCTGGACAGTCAGCTTCCTTCCCCTTCTTTTCAAAGAGAGTGACTGTGACCAGACACGCAACTGCTCCAGGCTTGGAAAGAAGACGTCCTTGCCTCAGTCCTGCACATATATTACCAGACTGCTTCTCACTGACCACGTGAACAAATTAGTCCAGCTCAGCTCAAGCCTCAGAACTCCAAAGGGAAGTAGCAAGGAGTAGTGAGCGCTGGCAGAGGCTGGCTGGCCATGCCAAAGCAAAGCAAACAACCCTAATCTGGGAATAAATCACATTTCACTTTACTCCTCAATCGGCTCAGAATGCTCAGGACCAAGCAGCTTGACCAGGTGTTTGAGAACCCGGGACAAGACGAGGAGAAAGGGTATTTTCCCCAAAGAGAGGGTGTCAGCATGGCCATGACTCCTGCTCCAGTCTAATGAGCAGTGTAATTTTTTTTCACATTTCTGGAATCTCTGAGTTGGAGGACAAAAAGAAATGACCTTTAAATGAGTACACTCTTTGGCTGCTCTCCTTCAGTAAATCACATATCCCTGTTTTTCCTACAACATGAAGCAAGCCCCTGTATTCTACCAGAATTGAGCTGAGAATCACATATTACACCTGAGAGAACGGTCCATGGTGAAGGACAGATAATACAATAAAATGGAAACATGTTCTTAGCCTAAATTCCTCATTTCTTATACTAGGGAATGAGAGACTATGATGTGCTGGGACTCCAACACCCAAATGATGCAGCTCTATCGCATGAGCCATTTTTGAACCCAAGTAAGTGGATTCATGAGTAATCTGTGATAGACAACCACTAACTGCTTCTCAGGAGGCCACACTAAACCACAAAAAAACCCCATTCTAAATGATAATCTGAAAGTAAGAAAGTCTGGAGAAGAAACAAGGGCAAAGTCCTACAGTTTCTTCAGTGCCATCAGATTAACTTTATCAAATGCTGTCACCTTACTGACGCACCAAGTACGGGCTTGAAAAATATTAGTCTTTTTCCGTCATAATTTTTATAGAAGTCAGTGAAATGGGTGCCCATAAAAACTGAACCAGGCTCATGATTTGCTAGTTTTTTCACTTCCACCACTACACATGCTAAGTGTACTTGGCACATGGAGAGATTCAGAAAGAAGCTGCTCTCTAGTGCCAATGATTCTCTTTAATGAGATATAGTTATCAGTTGATTTATGAATCTCTCCTGCCTGTTCTCATTTACTTTGCTCTAAATTAAGGATAAGATCATTTGCATTCTAGAAGTAAAACAGTGTTTATAAGAGAACAGAGTAATCAAAATCCCTCTTAAATCAAGTTTTAGAAATGTATACTGTGAGGTTAGAGGTAGTTCTAGCAATGTGCATAGCCTTATCCATTAAACTCTACATCAGACTCAACAGAAAGAATTACACCTCCGGTTTTATCTAGTTTTCCATATTAGTATAGCATTCCCTTATCTCAGGAATTGAATGTAGGGAGAGACAAAAGGAACTTTATGCCTCAGCTTTCTGATACCCCGATGACCTCCTCCTGGGAGATCCCATGCTCCCTGTTAATTTAGATACCATATGCCTCATTGGTCATCAATTCAGTTGCTGCTCTCTATTTTACAGCCCTCACAGGAATTTTGATCACACTATCTATAAAACTAACCACTTCCTCTGTTTACTGTTGCTCTACCGGTCAGACAAGCCCCAGCTGATCAGTATTTTCTTATCCTTACTTAGTCTAGTCCACTTTGCTCCTTCCTTTGGCAGATGCTGCTCCACTCCCACTGATGCACTATTTCCAGTGCTCAAAGCAGAGCATCAAAAACTGGAAAGCAGCAAAGGAGGGATGTAGGAAGGAGAAAGCAGAGCTACATGGACTCTGAACTAATGCTACTGGTCAAGTGTCTGCAACTGGGAGGGAGCAGCCTGGAGACCTGGACTTTTCTCATTACATTACAGCAGAACTCCACTGAGATTCCTGCAGTCCCCTGATTGACCAGGATCTGAGCCCCAATTTGTGTGTGTTATAGGGTGGATATATTTGATCTCCTCCAAGCCAGCATTTTGGGAGGGGCAGAAGCAAAACACTAACTAACTCTCTAGGTGGAAAGGCTGAGAAGGTAATCTCTGAGCAGACACTGCATCAGTGCTGAGACTGGCTGGAGAAGCTAAGAACGAGTGTGGACTCGCACACACTGATGCTGGGGTCACTGGTAATGAGAATACCAAGATAAATGGAGCAGTTCACTCTGTTCTGAGTGATTGATTGAGGCTGTTTTCATCTCTGTGGGGTGTTCTTTTTTGGCTAAAATAACATTTCACTCAGAAGTTTCCTACACAGGCATATACAGCCTCCCCCGACGCTCAACACATACCTATATTCAGGTAAGGGGTGGAAACTTTGTCTCCACTTCCCTGTTCTTTCCTGCTGCCAGACAGTAATGCAATTATTTTTCACAGTTCACAACCTTCTTTTTGTTAACTTGACAAATTTACCTGTGACAGGGCACGTAAGAAAGGAGAGTAGCATCCAGGTGCGTGGCCATCACTCTGTTTCCTGACTGTCAGGAATCTGATGCTCTGTAAATACATGAGGCACCAACACACAACCGTACTGCTGGATCAGCCAAGTTTTGGGGACACTGTTTTTATCCTTAGCAGCTCCTTGTTGATCCATGTTTGCTTGGTTCCCTCTAACAGTCTTGCAGGCATTATTTATGATGTAACTGGCGTGTTCACATCATGGATGTCTGGAAAGTTCAATAGAGGAATAAAAGTTTGGGGTACTTTTTATTCTTGGCCATTCAGAACAATCCAGAGGATGCAGAAAATTACTTCTATCTAACCCTTGTTCAGCACCCTCCCTGCACGTCCTCAATTTCAATCCAGGTTTTGTTGTTGTTATTTACAGCTATACATGGCTATACAAAGAGCTAAATGAAGACTCACAGGATATTGAGAACAAGCTTGTAATCCTGCCTCTCAGAGCGTATGTGTGCTATTGTTAAACCCGATTTTCCAGCTTCTGATTAATTATTTTGTCAAAAACAAAACCAGTGTGATTTTAATGAAAGTATCCAGATTTAGTCTGGCTGAGCAGACAGATTATGTATTTAATTGTAAATGGGCTGTAAACATCTGAGATCTTTACGTATGGAGAAAATAATAGTATCTATATTTAGATATTTGAGTGAAGCATGGGTTTTTACAGGATTGAACAGGAAAAATCAAAGTGATATATTTTGATCTCCTGGTCTTTTTCTGATATCTCTTAATCAGCTTAATTTGAAGGTGAAATACAAACGTATGTTAGAGATATCCAGAGATACCCATATCTGTGCAATCTATCTGGAAAAAAGCACAGGCTTTTTTTCAATGTATTGAACCTCAGAAAAATAAGGGGAAAATAAGGGTTTTTTAGGCTATGTTATTCATACAGAATAAAAAAACCCCACCTCATCAGATGAAGGATTCTAACAACTATTTTGGCCATAATATGCTTATAAATGTGAAGGATAAATCACAGCAAAATTACTTACATAAAGCCATCTAATAGCATATTTATGGAGGTTTGTTTGGAGAAGTATTTGCTAATTGAATATACTATTTATCACCTACCTACGATTTTTATCACCTACCCAGTAGGATATCTTTCTGCAGTTCCAACTACTAAACTTCTAACATACTAAACAATCACAATTTTTGAAAATTAATAATCCCAGATTTCCTTTTTTCCTATTCTTGTGCTGTTCTTCTCTATAACCTTAACACAGAAAAGATTATTTCCAAAGCTTACAGATTTATATAAGATAATGGGTTTAATGGTTTAAAAACCTGATTCCTTGTGGTACTGCAGGGTTAGAAGAAAAGAAGTTTTACTTTGGACCACCAAAAAGTGAAGATTTTTTGTGATTTTTGAAAGGGGAACCAGATCCCAAGATCTGGTATCATGGTATCATGGTATTCAGTATCATGGTAAATTCCTATTGTAGAAAACTCAGTAATTTTATACCTGATGCATTTTATTTGTCTTTGGGTTTGGAATTCCAGTTACTAGTCTATTTGTAACTTTGTAGTCTAAAAAAACTTGGAGTCACGACATCTATACCACTTGCCTTCTCAGGAAGCTTCCTTTCCAAAGGATCTCAAAATGGTTTTCTACCACAGGTGTTACATACATCTTGAGACACCTGTAAGATAATTTAATGCTTTATTATAGTACCTGATGAGGATAATCTTAAAAATTTACTAAAGGTTGCCTCTCCTGTGAAACCTAATGGTTCATGTCTTTTTCCCCTCTCTCAAGTAACTTCTTCTCTTGTCTCCCTCATCATAGTTTTCTACTCCATTGTCTTCAAGTCTGTTAATTTTTCCCTTCATCAAAGATCATTAATACTTCTCCCTTCATGTTCATCCTTTAAAATTCTTCTTCCAAGTGTCACCCAGTAACTGGATACAACAGAGATTAGCACTGTAGGAAGCCTCAGGGTAACACAGGAAGGCTTTTCCCTCTCAGAAATAACAAATTATGTGCTCTCCATTTGGTTCTGTGCAGCAGTTGGAAGAAGCAGTGAAGCTGGCACCTTGTCACTGTACTGTGGCAAAGACAATGAAGAATCTGCCTCTAATTCTTTTTGACACAAAAGAAGACAAGAGAGAGAAAAACCCTGACCACCTTGATCTTCAGTTCCCCCTTCTTGTGAGAACAGGATGACAGTGATGTTTCCTGTGTGTTGTGGCTGAGCAGGGGAAAAGTTTGGAGCATCTGAGATACTGAACACTCCCAAGAAAATACCTAACCTTCCTCAGTTTTGCCTATATTTCAAAAATACTTTAAAAGAAAGAAAAATAGCCTTTAACCAAGCTGAATCAATAACTTTCATAAACACTACATTTCCTTTGAAAGTTTTTATCACCGTACTTTTAGCTTGTCAGCAACATTTCCAAGTACTAAGCATACTTCTCTTATTATCAAAGCAAAGAAATACTTATATCCTCAGGACTTCCATCTGCAATTAAAAAAAAAAAGAATTTAAAAATTGTAAACTGTAAATGAAACAGTGATTGGACTTTCTTTCTGAAAATACTGTACTGAGTTACTAATGAATTTCTAATTGGGAGAGCTCTTTCAAATTACTTATACCTACTGGTTTAATGACAGATATGCTCACCTTCTTGATTTTTACCGTTGCACAGGGATTCCAGAGTGTTGTCTCTTTTGCACTTTGCCTCCTATTTTCTTCATAATTGGAAGATATAGTCTAAAATTTATAGGGAATTTCCAGCTTAAGTGAATTTCCAGCTTAAGTTCAACAAAGGTAGCCGTTTCTAACAATCTCTAGCAAACACAACACAGCTGACAGCTGAATGTTACAAATGGGGCCTCATAAACAGGGCTTAACAATTTTGTTTAAGATCACAAGTTCCCCACCAACACTTGAGCCACAGAAGAATGTCCATTAGCTGCTATAAAAGCAAAATTGGTAGGGCTTTGTGATTCGGTGGAGGGCCTGAAGGGCACACACAAGGCAGACACACACCAACACACTGGAGAGTAGTATAAATTCTTCAATTTGAATGGCTTCCACTCTTTTTTCTCACTAATATGAAATCCTGTTTTGTTTCAGTTAAAAACATGTTTCTGCTCTATGTTTAATCACGTTCACATTTCTTTCCAGTTTAGCTCCAACTAGTCTCTTTACATAGCATCCAGCATGATTTTATATTGTGAAGAAAAAAATAATTCTGCAGCTAGAGTTGTTTTTGTCCCACTGTTGTTTTCTTTAATCTTTTGTTCGATGCATGGAAAGATGCTAACCTTTCTGTGCTATCTTAACCGCAGTGATCTGGGAGCAAAGCAAATGAGATTTAGTAGATATGTTTCTGTTGTCATTATTAAACTTCATATGCTTTGCTATGTAGGCAACGTGTTTTATTTCTCTTAACTTGAAAGAGGTTTCTGTCTTATTGTTGCAATTTATTAAGGGCAAACAATCTAGGGCTTATAATAGGCCTGTAGGCAGAACAAAGCCCTTGTCAAATGGAAGGGTTGGCTGCTCAGCTGGGTAGCATGTAAATGTGCAAAAAGAACTGTTCTGTTCAAAGACACTAGACATGCTTTTTAAATAAAACATCTCATATAATTGAGAGTTGCCATTTAAGTGTGGTGCTGGAAATGTTAATTTAAAAAAAAATAATTTAACTGGAGAAATAGAGTTGCAGTGTTTTTTTTAAAAGTCTCATAATAAACAAAATCCCACTTAACACTAAGGTTTTTAGAAACAGTGTGTTTCTAAAATGGCAGGTTATTGTTATTTTATAACACTGTTTTGCAACTCAGGATAAGTTCATTGATTGCTGCATTCACCTGGGCAGACCGTGTAAACTCAATCTTATCCAAGACGTATTTCTGGATTCATTTTTAATATAAAAGATCACTCCGACTGTTCCTTTGACATAGTAAGATGTCTCAAAAAGTAAGACAGTTTCTCATTCTGCAGCTCATTTAAAATTTCTCATTATGTGCCTCCTTTGCAAGTGCTGAAATTAAAATGACAGATAAAGATAACAACATAATAGGCATTTTTTCCGCGCACTGGTCCACTTGGGCACAGGCAGGGTTTTTTTCCTTCTTCTGTTGAAACGGATAATCAGGACAGTATAATCAATTAGATTTTTCACTTTAACTTTTCATAATGTTTCCAGACTTCACTATTTGGCAAAGACAATTGGGACAGATTTCTTTATTTTTTCCTCTGGCCTAAAACTCGAAACCCCCCACTTCCCAAACTGTTACCACCGAAGAGTTTATTAAATGGCTGAAAAAGACAGCTGGTCCCACCATCTGTTAAAAATTTTCAGGGGCCAAATGAAACAGGTTACACCTTTAGCCATGCCAAGTCTTCCAATACCCCCTCCCTCTCACAGCCTGCGGAGGGCTAATCTGAATTTCACGCTCTGATTTTGCTATTGCTAATGTCTGAGCTTCTTATGTGTGCTTCTTGTAGTTGCTTATATTAGTTCTCTAGCAGTAACAAAAGCTCCTCTCTCCTTTCAACCTAGCTCATTTGCAATCAACGGAATCCTGGGTCTGTAGTCTCCTTTACAATAAGATACTGTACCTTGAAGGAAACCCACAGAGAACCTAATATCTGACTTTTTGGAGCAACAGAGAAAACCAGGGGTACATTTCTGTTGTTTTGCAGCCACTTTTCTATAAATGCTAATGGAAGTAATTCAGATGTGCCAACAAAGACAGAATCTGCAACACACTGCAGGTGTGAGGGGGCTGAAACAAAAGGGATGCTAACCCTAATGGTATTTCTTGTCATTAACAATTCTTTGATGTTCATACTCGAGGCTCTCTTTTATCTTGTAGTTTTTCAGCCATCTTTGTTAACATGCAGTGCAACTAAATCTTTTTTTCCCCCTAACCTTTAAAGACATCTGCAAAATGTTTATGCTAAGTTAGTTTCCATAGCATCTTTCTGTAACACACATTGAAGTAAAATGAGATAAAGCTTGCAAGGTTATTATTAAAACATCAGTAAGTTCCTATCATTAAGTGAAAGGAGCAGATCAATAAAAAGAAGCTCTTAATGTTACTTTAATAAGGATGAGTTTCTTGTAACAGGACTGGGGATTAACTTCAGTGTAACAGAAGTGGTGTTTATAATATAGCAGCTCTGTTGATAAGAAGCAGTTTGTTTTACTTGTACTCATTTTAAAAAGAACTAGAAATATCAGTAAGTTCCTATATAAAAGAGCCTTTCACAATATAATATGTTTAAGGACATTCTAATTTTCCAGGAGGGATTTCTCTACCACTAAGTGGGCAATGGCATTCAGTCAAGGCGCTGTAGGTGGAGTTTCTCCATATCCATCTGTCTTTCCATGAATTACAGATGGAAAAACGCTGTGTCTTTTAAAATGTTCAACTCAGTAGGATGACAGTAAAATGAAATGAACAATCAAAGCACAGAAGATGCCAATCTGAACTACTGCACAGCACTACCAGCAGACCCAGCGTTTTGCTCTCATCCCATCGGTCATGTCCTGTTAGATCACATCCCATTTTATCACAGTCTGCTGCATTATTATTGCAGCATGCTGGAATGTTAAATGAGCAACATAATCAATCAATAGCAACTTCCAATTGGAATTGAGCTGTAAATCTGCACTGAGTTTAAAATGCTAGAGATTGTAATACAAGTTATTAAAAGATACAGTTTTATGAAGCTTCCCATTTTGTTTTTCTTTCAAAACTTCATTTCTAACAGATCAATTTAATCAAATAAATTAAGTCTGTGCCCTCATTAAGTACAGCACTTATCTCTGAATTTGGATGTAAACTCCCATCACACTAATCCTACGGAACAAGAACATAAAGAATGGTGGTTACGTTCATACTTTTTTTTCTTTTACAGCTTACTTTCATCTTGAATCATAAAGGCAAAGTAGGAACAGCGTAGTTAACACATTGTCTTGTCCCAGGTTTCAGCTGTACAGATTGATGGAATGAGCTGCCTCTCTTGTTTCATCTACAGCATTCAGCAGTCTGTGTACAGAAACGTGTATGGAAATCGGGGATCGTAGATTATTGACAATTTTATCAAATGAAGAGATTATTTTAAATTGATTTTTGTTATGATAGCACTTAAGAATGCTCATGCCTGGGGGAGCAGAAATTACAAAACAAAAAGTTTCTGTTTCAAAGATTTTGCAATGTCAGTAAGAGTTGGTCTGTCACAGAAGCCTTTACATAACCTCTTCCGTTGCATTAACTGTGTTTTGTTGTTGCTTAAAACAGGGAGCAGCAGTAAAACAAACAAAAAAAAAAGCTGAATAAACTCCATCACACAATTTTGTGGAAGAACTTCCTGCGTATTCCTCTACCTCTGCTAAGGGCCCCAGTGTAGCACCTTCATATCATCATCTGCCAGCTACACAGCAATGCCATACTCTGGCAAGATCACTTCCACCAGAACCGCAAGACCCTGCTCCCCCCGTCCTAGTCGCACCCATCCCCACCAGTGCATTACACAGCATGGTGCCCCGGTTCTGCTAGCCCAGTTTTAGACAGGTCTTCATCAGAGATTTGCCATGATCTGTAGGACAACAGTTCTCAGAAATGTCCCTGACAGGCCTGCCCGCCTCCCTCCCAGCTCTGTACTCCAGCCCAACGGTCAGCATCCAGTCTGTGTTGTGGCGATACTACTTTCACAAAGAGATCAAGACGAGACTTTCAAGCCTACTTTTCACTGGCAATGGGTCAGAAACTGGGACTTGGGTCTTTTGCAGAAAATGTAAACATGTTGGTCTACTTACTTGCCATCTCCATTTGCCAACTATCTTATAAAATACTATATAAATTATTGAAGAAATAATATCAGCAATTTAATTAAAAAAATAGCCCTGCCAAACAAAAGCAAGGAATTTAATCTATTACTGGCCTGATCAATAATATGTAATCTGCTTTCTGGAAACATTACTCCAAGTTGTGTTTTTCACATATCTGCTCCTATGTCCTTTAGTATCACAGCATGTGAGTACTACAATAAACATTTCCCTGGTAACACAATGTATATATTTACTGTTCTGACTGATGCTGGATTTATACATGTAATAAACCAATTTCCAATAATTCTTGAGAAATCCATTAAGACGAGTCAGGGCATCAGCCCATGTTTAAAGACACAGTGCATTACAATTAGGAATTGTCAGCCTCCTCCCTTACCAGTTCCAGTGCTCCGCATGAAGGAGAAACAAAGCCTCTCACTGAGATCTGTAACCTTTAGCTCTGGGCCAGAGGATTGCTTCCTGGCCTTTGGTTTTCACAGCATCCTGTGCTACTTTTGTCAGTCTGGGACTCAAACAGAAACACTTTTTATTAATTAAGCGTTCTGCTACAACTCCTCCCAGGGTGAACAGTCATAAAGAAAAGGCACATTAATGAAATCTATTTCTAGTGGTAACAACAAAACTGACCTTATTTCCAACACTTTGTCATCAGAGTTAAAAGCAGGATGGGTAAGTTTATTAAATGCCACATCTTGTGCATATATTGGTACTAAAACACTTACCTGTTTCTTAGAGAATGGTACTTTTGTGCCATATGGCTTTATTTTTAATTGTATGTACTATATGTATCTGGTTAACTAGCAGACATTTAGAAATGCCAGAGCTTGGCTGCCTCTCAAAATTCTCCTTCCGTTTCAAGGGGGGAAAAAAAGAATGAGAAATATAAGTACAGTAGACGTCAGTCATTCATTTTATTGCTAACTGGTTTACAATAAAAATAGCAATACCCCAATACAGTTACAATCCTTACAAAAGGAAGGGAAAACTATTCAATTATGACATCACTTTTTTTCAAAAAAAGATTAAATTTAAAAATTGTAACTTAAATCCCATTTTACATCAATATAAATTTGGTGTAAAGTAGCTATTAGTACCACCCTGACATCTTGACCTCCAGACCACAAAACTTCCTTCTTACTCCTTCTCCATGAAATCACAAAACTTTTTTCTAAATTATGTATTCCTAATTTTTGCTGGAAAAAACTGAACTTGTGAAGAAACTCTACTTACAGTGATGTACCTGAGTTCTACAATGTGAGATGTGATATCTGTCTTCATATGCATGAAATCAAGCAAAGGTCAATGGATACTGAAAAGAGACCACTGCGTATTAAACCTGCAGGCTCTGGGCATATGTGTCTTGTACCACCAGTGACAACCACATACTGAAGTACAGGAAATCCACCCCGTTTTTCTACTGTTTATTGAATTCAAAGTCAAACAAGAATAGACCCACAGACATTACATATCTTACATTTATATTTTTAAATTTTTATTATTGCCTATATTTAAAAACATACCCATTTTTCATGATAGAAGATAAAAATAAAAAATATTCCTCAACAACAATGGATGTTGGTAATGACTATGAAAGTTAGAGTTTACCCAGTCAAGACAACCTTTAAATAAAGTATAGAAAAGACTGAAGGGATCTAAATGTAGAACATGGCAACACTAGGAGATTCCTTACAAATCTTGATAGTGTGAAACCATTTATATTGACCCTTTAACATCACAAATCAGAAGGTCTCAAACTCAATTAAAAAGGACCATGTTTAAATATACTCCTTTTGTGTAAAACTGAAACAATAAATCCAATTGGTGTTCGTGTGCGTGTGTGGTGCTGCATAGAGCACTTAGTACCATAGCGTACCTGAGGATCTTGGGGGAATGAAAACACAATGAGACAATTGCTTGGAAGTATAAACACTTGCAGTTATTAAAACATGGAAAAACATCATGTAAGTATGTAATTATATGAGCATTATGCTCATATTAGCAACTATGCTAAATAATGTAAGAGAATCAGTAGTTGCCTACTATTAGGAAGAAGTTTTCCTTCCAGGAAGATGCCTTCGTAATTTTACCTACTGCTGAAAAATTTGGTTTTGTTACCACCAAAAGGAAAATCAACTGTTGGACTGATTTGACATAGCAAAGTCTCCAGATTTACTTTATTTATAGCCACATTTTATAAGTTTCTAAGTAACAACAACTCCTTGGATGGCCTGATAGGGGCCACTTAAAAGACCCAGAGTGCACAAAAGCCCCTTCCACCACTCTTACAGTGTAGGGGTGAGCGAGGTCACACTGGGGGCAAATTTAAGATGGCTGCAATTTACTCCTATTCTAAGGTCCCTTTATGTAACTAAAGTGATGTAAATGTTTAAGTGAGAAGCACGTTTAAAATTACCAAATGAAAGGAGCTAATCTCCAAAAGCCCCCTGCCCGATTTTTGTTGGCACAGGGAGAAGTTTTTAAGCTGCCATAACTGAAAGGCAGAAATTGTCCTCAGCAAGTGGGGGTTTCTAGTGCCATTAAGGTCTACAGAAGAAATCTACTAAAATCCCTTGTTGAGCTTCACCCTTTTCTCTCCCATCTGCTGAAAACTGTTTAATGTATTGCACCCTGTCTAAGAAATTTTCTTCTTCCTAACAGGATTTAAACTCTACTTTTATAAAATATTAAGAACAGGATGTGTTATGAACTATTAAGCAAAATACATTAATATTTCAGGATAACATGCTTGAAAGGAAATAAGTCTGAACAATGCTTCAATGGTATCAAAACCAAATGAGAAAATCCAAGCAATTAACGTCAATATGCTCCCACTGACCATAATCATCACACTGACACGTCTTCTATACTCCTTTTCATGCACAAATCCATCAACCCAAACAAGCCTATCAATGTGAGAACAGAAGTGTGACTCTCTGGCCAGTTTTAATGTGACTGCATGGCTCTACCGCAGGTTAAGGATATGGCCTTTAATAATCTAAAGGCATATATGTGCACTAAAATGTGGGTGAGAGAAGGCCACCTAATAGGAGTTATCTGGTGAGGGTAAAGAGAATTGATCAGACACAAATGAGGAAAGAGGGATAAGCTAGGAAATAATACAACACACAGACCGGCTTTGTGCACAGTTTTGAGCCAAGAAGTACCATGGATAAAGATGCACTACTCAACAGCAGTTTTTAGATTGCAACTTCAGTATAAAAATATTAGTGATACTAATTGAATTTGAAAGATTATAGCAGATGTAGATAGGGACCCTGCACATAACAAGGAATATACTGTATTTTACCCTTTCCATGTAATTAAAGGCTGCTTAAAATCTCTTTGAAGTCCATTTCTAATGGCTGAGACTGATACAAGCTTAACAATTGGGAAGAAGAAAAAAGAAGAAACCTAAGTAATGTACTTAGGGAGTGTTCACGTTTTGCTTGTGCTTTACTATTTAATGTTCTGAAGCTGCTCTGGTTAACTCGGGCCCCCTATCAGCAAAGCACTTAATCACGTGCTGAAATTTCATTGATTTGAGTGGGACTCAGGCTTTAGCTTAAGTGCTTCATTGAATTTTATATTGTTTTTTACTTTCCCTTACTTCTTTATGAAATTAATAGAACTACTCAAAGTAATGTATTGTTTAGTGTAACATTATGCAGTGTAAGCTAAACAAACTATTGGTTTTAGACAAGTGGCATAATATCTAACTGGAAGTCTCACTACCATTTAACTGGAACAATTGATAATCTCTAGCTATGCATAATAATGATGTGAATTGCAGTAATAATAAAACTTTATTTTCCCAAATAGTTTTCAAAAAGGAAGGATGGAACCACAAAGCATCGATATTGCTAGAATTCCATGAGATCTGTATCAGCATAAGACCAGATAAGTCATTTGACTCTCTTAAAAATAATGTAATTTTCCTTCCGGATATGTTACAAATTAAGGGATAATTTATACATTGCGTAGGAAAAGAAAAGTTCTGTGTTATTTTTGATGAGGTATCATAACAAATACTCATTACACTTTGACAGAATGTGAAGAAACTGATCTGCAGGCATGCATTCATATAAATTGCCATTCATGTTTGCACTGCATTTGTTAATAGCATTAATTCATCTGCAGCAGCTACTCACCACTTCTCTGTTGTTAAAAGAGTTCCTAGATTTTAAAGGCTCTAAAGTCCACACCCAGATGTATGGCAGTGAACTGGAGGACTTCAATATCTGGCAGGATTTTTAATTTCAACCTTCTGTCGCATTTTGGGTGAAGAATGAGTGAAGGTTTGTTCTTCCTGGAACAACTGACTTCTTCTCTCATCCCCTTCTGCCCTGTCTGACTCAATTTCTGTGTTTATTAGAAGAGACAAAGCTTTTGTTGAACTCTTTAATTGCCTTTTCTCCTTTCAAACCCTATTCTGGCTTAAGGATGCCTTAACTGCACTTAGGTCTCATTTCCCACACCATCTTTCCTTGTCCTGTGGTCAAAAAGATGGTGCCAGTGAACCCTGATAGTGAGAAATTCTATAGCTTAAGGAACAGGTGTGAACTGCATCTTCACAAAGAAGAAGATTTGTTAGCACAGCTCAGGGTAAACCCTTTGCAGGGGAGATATAAACAAGCATTACAATTAGGTCTGTATAATACTTGGTCAGATTTAATCAGTACAGTGTCCTAAAAAAAAACCCAAAACAACAAACAACCCAAAAAGAGAAAGAATAATTTCGGGCAAATTTGTAAGGCAATATACATGTGAACAATTTATTTCCAAAAGTTTTTCACAAGAGCTTGTATGGAAAAGAAGCTAAGAATTGTCACAGATCAAAACCGTGTCTCAGAAACAGAAAGAAAAGAGGAAATAAACAGCTTCTGTCACAGCAACAGTTACCAGCAAAGCATCTCCTTGTTTCATACAAAGTTACACATTGTTTCATTAATGATTTGGAAAGAAAGTGAAAAGCAACTAGAAAAAATTGCAGGTGACACTTTTTTCCCTGTTGCATACAAGAGGGCTGTGGACTGCAGGAATCACTGAAGCTCAGGGATACAGGTTAAGAAAGATATTAAATAGTTGCATAGATAACAAGAATAACAGTCATAACGATGCCTTCAGTTGCAAATGCTATATGAAGCAGCATGTGAAATGCCAGCTTTAAAACTGCTTTGTTTCTTATGTTTGAAATAATTCTCCAAGTTAAACTTAATGTTAAATTCATACTTTATAAGAAAGTATTTACAAGATAAATTGAGACATAATTATCAGTTTAGATTATTTTACTCTGTACATTTTTGTAGCGTTAAAAGCCATACACAGCACAGAGAGTGATAAAGGATAATGTTTAATAGCAGCCTAATGACACACAAAACATTTTCAGTACGACCCCCGAATGAAAATTTTTAGTAGAGAGTTCTTTTAATCCAGTTCAGTTCCTTGATCTTATTTTTCACACAGTTCTACCAGCAGTTGTGCCAGCACAACAGAAGGGATGGCACAGGGTGGGAACAGCAGCCGAAGGGAGCAGGAAAGAAGGGGTCGGAACTGACTAAACTAACCTTGCTGCTAAACAAATGTGTCCATTACCAACAGCAACATGTACAGGCAGTGCTGCTCCCCTTCACCGGGACTGCTCACAGACGTATGGCGAAATGCAACAATTCACAGCCGCAAAAACAGGCCTCGTTTGTGAAGTTACTAGCTGAAATTGTATCTTTTTAATATATAAACACACATGCACAAAGCTAATTGGAAGAGATTACCAGTGAAAATACTCTTACCAGTATTAGTCAAGAGAATGAGGTTCAGCTTTGAGCAAAAGACACACCTCTTGAAGAAGGAGGAGACGGGGAAGTGAGAAAGCTGTCATCTTCAGGGATAGATTCAACAGCTGACAGTGATTTGTAATACTCATCCTCTCCATCCAGCACTTTGATTTGGCTTGAAAGAAAACAAACAACATTTATTAAATAATGAATTCTGTCAATATCTTCAGAAATAGGAATTTCACTGTGGATGTGAAAATGAAGGGCGCTAGCTACTACAAGAAAGAAAAAAAAGGTGGGATGATTTGATGAGAAAGATACAGCTTTCATACTCTGAATGGTTCTGAGTATCAGTGAAGTGCAACATAGTCTTTCTGTTTGGAGGTACAGAATGATAGACCAAATATTTGCATTAAATAGGCATTTCATTTGAGCAATGTGCCTTTTTTCTCTGTGTATGTTCCACAAGTCGGGTATGCTTTTGATAACGTATTTCAGCTGATGGTTTGCTGTGAATATGAGCCAAAGACCTCATCACCAATTTTTGGGGAATGCCCTATTGCCATCAAGGGGCTTTCATCTTCCTGTGATGTATGATGGGCACTGCAGTCTCACAGTAGTGTTTTTATTCTCTTAACAGGAGTATAGACTTTTATTCCCTGAACAGGAGTGCAAGGGAGGGAGATAAACCAAATCTTGTGCAGTTGTGCAAAATTTTTAGCTAAAACCTTGACTCAAAGACTTCTTATTCATAGAGTTATAGTCATGAGATTAATTAAAATAAGAGGAAATAATACAGAAAGTTCATGTATATTTTTGGAGTAGATGCATTTGCAAGACCAAGCATCCATCAGTTCCCTCTGTCCATGGGACCAGTCAAGGGAACATTTTGGCAACTGTATATCAGCAGCCTCGTTTTTGTAACTTGTTTTCAGTGATTTCTACCTACAGCCAGGTGATAACTGCTCACGTGACAACGAGAACTGACCCAGTTCAAAGGAGAAGCAGCAGCTCCCTTTTGGGCTGAGTGTCCTCGGGCTGAAGCCCATTGTGAGTGTGCTGCTGCAAAGCTGGCAGGGCTTCTGTCTGTGTTCTAGGTTAGAGAACTTCAGTTTCAACACCCTTCATCTGGCACCTTTCACTAGTGCTAAATGCACTTAAAAACACGAAGAAAGCTGCTTTGTTTTTTTTTTTTTTTTAGTAGCACTCAAACAGAGCTAGGGAGCATATTTTGCAAGAATCAGTTCTAGTGTCTGCAGACAAGAGTACATACAACTTTTACATTTGCTTCTGCAGAAAATGTCCAATGTCAACTCACAGAAATATGTTAATTGTTTATTTTTAGAAACCTCTCTAGAAAGTTTTGCATATTCTGTAATATCACAAAGGACTTCTTCTGTTTACAGTTGCTTAGAACTAAGAAGATAGATATTTACCCAAGTTTTCTTGGCTTCCTCTTGCTCCCTTGATATTCTAGAGTTCCCTGTGGAGAGGGCCAAGAACACACAGTCAAAGCAAAGCAGCAAGTCGTTAATTTTTAATTCAAAGTGATTTTGTGTTGAATGCAAGCAGATGCTGATAATATCAGAAGTCACAGCATAATTTTTTTGATCAAAGGGCTCAAGTGAGCCTGATGAAGCATGCATCTTGCTCGTCTTTGATAAACCACATCAATTATTCACCGTGAAGGCAGACATCCTGACATGAAAGCAACAGATAAAGAGCATAAGCACATGTTCAAGACGAGAGCAGAAGAACGTGGGGGTGGGGCTGGAGGGGCTGAAACAGGTATTAATAACAGAATTATTAACTGGAAACAAAGCCAGTAAAACAGCTTTATTGCCACTTTGAACTCACATTTAACTGGTTATAGTACATGTTGTCCTCAGGGCTATTCAGCATTTTGGGCTGCTGACATCGTCGACGAGGTGTTCTCAGCTTCTGTTCAAGACAGTTTTCTGAACCTACAGTAAGATAACACAATTTAGTTTTAAGCTGTGCCAGGTGCTGTGAACGTCTTAGCATATTTTAGTCCGTAAACAGTCTTTTCTTCTGTCCTATTTGGTCCTGGATTTATTAGCAAGTCTGTCCTATCCAAAGCAAGCACACAGAAACTTGGAGATCTTTGTTTTCTCTTTTGAAACTTAGTTCAAACAAGTTTCTAAGCAGAACTTAATTTTTACTTTTATAACACTTTTTATTCTTCCATATATCTATATCACGCAGCTCCTTATTCCTTTCACACTTATCTTAGCATCTTTTGTTATCAAAGCAGGAAATGAGGTATATTGTGACTAGCTAGGGATATATCATTCAGCAGCAGCCAAACCGTTTTTCTACAGCAGACAGTAATAAAGCCTTTTGACTGATGAGACTTGGTCTATTATCATCATTTTTATTATAGAAAAAAAGCTACCTTCTTGACATGGGGCTCTGTTTAATCAGAGTAATCGAACCAGTTTGGAATTATGCTTTCTTAATATAATTTGTGATGTGCTGTAAAGTAACAGCTGGTTAAAGTCATCTGGAAAGCAGAGTTTAAAGATGAAGGAAATATTTCAGAAGGGCAAGATTCTAAAAAGAACTAACAGCCTTTTTATTTCCTTTTTTTTTTTTTTTTAATTTTTTATTAAGGATAAAAGACATTATGGTGGGCTGTACTCTGTTTTACCAAGCATTTTCTGTGCTGCACCCTCTAGATCACCAGGACAACTATTTTAAGGATAAATCAGAATCACTATATTTCTAAAAGACACTGTGGGTGGTAAAGAAAGGTCATTTACTTTTCAAATAATTCTCCCAATGCTTTTGATTATTCTGATATCTCCCTGTTAAAAATTATTTTAGTGACAGTATGAATAAAATAATTTTATGGTGGCACTGAAGGAAAAATACACTTCTTACCATTTGCATTCCACACTGCACAGGAAACTTGCTCCAATACAAAAGACTAGCACAAAGATCAAGTAGCACATGAATTCCTTTAAACTCTTCAAAACTGAATTCAATGTATCTTGTGCAAATGCAGGACTCTAATCTACAAACCCATTTATAAGATCTGGCCTTAAGGAGCAGGTAATATTACAAAGGAGGTTTACTATATAGACAGGTTTACAGTCTGCAAGTATCATACTTTTCTGCCATTACTGGCTGAGGTAGAGGAGGAGAAGGTTGAACTTCAGCCTTTTCAGCCAGATGACTGACTGCTCTGGGATATTTCCTTTCTTTCACCATCTTTCTCCCTCTCAAGAGTGAAATTTGAAAGATATTAAGTTCCTCTCAGTGAGGGACTGCAATGTCTGTGTGGGAGGGGAGGACTTGTTTTGTGCCAACTGTCATGTTCCCTCACAACACCTGGGCGGGATGGTGGGTTAAATGGCCACAGGGGAACTGACTGCAGAGCTGGCTCTAAAATTCAAAACCAATTTTATAGAGAAAGGTTCCATTTCTCCAGTAGTACAAAATAACTTTTAAATAATACATTCATGCTGCTCAGTAATTTAACACCCTAAGCTTTGCTGCTTTACACTTTCAAGTTCAGTAAACCTTTATATTTTTGCTAAAGAGATTGTGATTGCTGAGCCTGAACCTTTGCTACTTACTCGTATTGTACATACCCAGACAAGGCAGATACTGTTCCAGAAAATACTTCTGGGGAAACTGAGTGCCCAAGTAACATCTGTGTCTTTGGAATGTTTGTTCTCCAATATCTAGATAGAACTTAGGTACAATTTTGTGCTCTCTGAAGTCTCTGGAAGTTTTGCAGAAGACCTGCCACAAGAGTCTACTCTATCTCTGTTGGTTCTGAGAGTCACTCAAATTGATCCTAGAGCTTGCTGTCTCTTTCTGCAGTTTTTACAAGCAATGTTTTCAGTTGTGAGGCCACATGAGTCCCTTTTTACAGCAATGTAGTTCTTGAATACGTCTCCACAAATATTTTTTTTTTTGTTCTAGCAAGAGGCTGGTATGAATAAAGACTCAGGTCCTCACAGTTCTGCATGGTTTCCACACCAATCTGCCAGAACTAAAACACAGCACACAAATACTTGGAAATTTTCAAGAATATGATGAGGTATTCTTTCCCTCAGATGCTATTGTGGCCTTCATGTTATTTCTTTCAAAACACCTATATGCATAGTCTTTGTTTAAAAAATGTCTTTTATTCATTAGAATAACGTTCTTCTCTAGTTTTTTATCCTAACAATTATTTCTCTGTATCCTATGGGTGGTCTGCAGCTTATGTCCTCCAAAGGAAATACCCTTTCAGTGGGCCCATTTGTCTTAGTGTTTAGTAGCATACTACACGAACTGTACAAAATCTGGTAACATTTATCATAAACTACCATCTCTGGAGAAAACGGTATTAACATGTGCTCAACACTCAACAGTTGAATAGGCACTTTAAATGCTGTTCTAAAATATTTTGCTTTGATGACAAACCTAAAATCACCAATAAGAAAAAAGTCCCTTGTAATGTTAATAGCAATAGCACCAGCATCATTAACAGGGTACAGTCTATGCTGCACCCAAATTGTGCCAGGTGCCTCTGGCATGTCCAGGCTCCTGAGTTTGCTACAAGTTGAGAGACCAGATGAGAGAGAGTGAGCACATGTGCTTCCTTCAGACTGTCCTTTAGCACCAGTCTTAAGAGTAAGGGATCTGCCCCTCTTTTATCTGGAAGAAAACTTCTTTGAAATGCTAAGAGCAGAAATTCCAATTTCTTCATTGGTAAATTCCTTACTGCTGTGCAGAAATAACACAGAGTATGCAAAATGCCTTCTGTCAGCTGACCTAGGAAGCGTAGGGTAGCTGAAGGTCTGGGCATCCTCCTCCTTTCCTCGCTCAAACCCACAGAAGCTGATACGCACGGATCATGTCGATGCTTCCCTAAATCTGCCACAAAATTGATGTTGCTTACAGTGAAGGGAATTAGAAACTGGCAAATGGGTAGATCTGTTTGAGTATAAAATGCTTACAAGTAAACATACCAATGGGGTTTCTGTTTGCTTCCTTATTACCACTATTGGTTATCCTCTTTATTTCACTGATATGTAAGAGCCCAAGCCAATAGTCCAGGACTTTGCAGTGCTCAGATGGATTAAAAAGACATGTGGTTTCAACAAAATGCAAACTTAAACATTTGAGTTACATTTTTCAGAACTGGGAATTGCATAGTTGGAAAGCAGTGTCTCCAAGAGGGAATCATCATGGATATTCAGCTGAATATGAAGTAGACTGGGTGCAAAGTAGAGGACTACTCAATAGAAATAAGAAAACAGTTTTATTATTGAGTGCATAATTATTTTAGTGATGTAAACTGCTGAATGCTTTGAGAAGAACACTCTGAAATTTGGAAAACCTGCCATAAGGCGAGAAATTTAAGAAGGCAGTTCTACTTAATTTTTTTTCAAAAGAATGTGAAGAGGTGATTTGAAGCAAGTCTAAACCCCTGTATACAAGGTGGGGGGTTTTTCACCTTTGGAAAAAGAAGTCTGAACTGCCTAATGGTCAGAAGTGGAAGAAAATTTCAGACCAGGAATATAGTAAGTACACAGTGAAAGCTGTCAGTCAGGAAAAAAACAAGTAATACATTTAGCAGTATGAAAAAGCTCAGGTTGAAGTCGGAAGCTTTTAGAAAAGGTATGTTTTGATTCAAGCTAAAGTTAAAATATATTCAGGATATGACATGTATCTCTTAATTAATTTATCTAATTTACCTAATTTATATTAATTTATCTAATGTGATTTTTATCACGAGTTTCAATCTGTGGAAGATTTTCTATTGATCTTTTGATTTCTGGGATATAATTTCACCTCTGAAATTCCATGTGATTCTTCTTTGCTTTCTTATGGCTGAAATGGAAATACTTTTCTTCAATTAGCCATCACATCCCGTCATACTGACACTTTTTATGACACCTCTTGGCTTGGAGATGATTAGCACATTTCTTATGCCATATCTTGTTTACATGATTTTTCTGCTTTAAAATGTACCCTTTCAATAAGCTACAAAGGATTCTTTCAAAACTGTACAAACTGCCAAACAGTAAGGTTTAACAAAAGACTCTATGCTCTTTAGCACTGACACAAGGACTTGTGCATCTAGGATTTGGGCCCAGACCAATACTTTCAAAACATTACCTGCTCCAATGTATTTTTCTAATGGCTTCCCTTGAGGTAGATGACTTCATTTGATATTCAGGACATAATCTCAGGTGCCCCGTTTCTCCTGCTTATCTTGGTATTGGAAACTTGGGAAACAGGCACTGGGTATACTCTTCAGAAGAACCGAGAATCATCAGATTTTGCTTTCTGAAATGAAGCTAGAGGTATTCCTTAGCTGTTCCTAAGCATAAACCCTTGCTCCAAAACCCCCTTGATGCTGATAACCTCACCAAAGATCGCTTATTTTTTCTATATGGGAATTCAGCAGAGAAAATGGTGACCAGGCAGCGACAGCTGCATTTGGAACTTGTAAAATCCACTGATGTGAGTCAGATTCTTTTAAGGTTGGTGTGGCACAGAGGGAGCTCTAAACTCTGGATGACATCTTGCAAAGAATGTGCAGAAGGGATCTTTGCCAATGTGTCAGTGCCACAAAGCAGGCTGCATCACCGATTCCCTTGCTGAAGGGACTCCATCCACTACAACACATGTTGAAGGGTGGAGCCAAGTACTCTCCTTTTCCTTCTGAAGCCATTTACCCAAAGCAGGTTTTGAAGGGTTAGACTTGTCTCTTTTTCTGTTATAGGTAAACACAAACCTAGCATCACTGTCTATAATTACTCAGATAAGGAGATGTAGAGTACGAGAAGGGAGAGCCTGCTGAAGGAAAGGTAATGGGGCCATTTAGGGGATCATATATATTATTAACAGAATAAGCAAATGAAGTAAATAAATCAGTATGACCAAGAAAAATAGTAAGCATGTGGCTGATTTCCAATCTATAATATCAGATGAAACATGAAAGTGCAACCCTTAATTATAAGCAAATATTAGCACAGACTCGTGGGATCTCATCATAACATCTCAAGGTCTACATTCATGAAAATTTAAGCAATGTTTAAAATCATGTTAATTTGTTCTTTGTTTGTTTCTTTTCCTGCCAGTCTAATTTATTCCAAAAGACTTTGGTTCTCAAGCCTGGATATATTGATCGTGCCTATGTAAAGCATTGTTATAGCCTGGGGAGAAGACTTTTGTGGAAAAACTTGTCTTTGTTCTCCTTTGATAATTTATATGTATTTTGATGTTTCCAAGCTTTTCCAGTTTTGAATCATTTTTCAAGGCAGCAAGTTAACTTCGCTTTTTCTCTTGAAGTCTTGGGCAAATGCAGAAATGACCTCACAGACAATGATAACATACATCCTCCTCCTGGACTGGATGCTAAGTGGATAATTATGTGCAGCATGTTGATTTCAAGGAACTGCTACACATCTTCTGTACCATACAAGTCTGTTCAAACAGAGGACTCGAGGGGCTAGCGATTCTGGTCCCACTCATATCAGCATTAAACGGGAGTGACTGAATGTCACTTAGGCAGTAAAAACGCTGTAAATTAACTAGGCTTCATGATTTTAATTATTTTAACTTTAATTTAAAAAAAAAAAGAGAGATATTTAAAAGGGGCACATAATGCTGTTTGGCCTTGAGTGTTTCATACAAAGGTATTTTCCTCCCTTTGTCATTCCCACCATTTGCACAAATTTGCATCACACCGTTAGGGCAAAATGGGAGCAAAATGAAGAGCTTGCCTGAGAAGGAAAGTGAATACTCAGGCAGCTAGCCCCCACTGAGCTCCTGCTGCCCCTGCCTGCCTGCTGTACTCAAGCCAGTTAGTGCAGAACTATCTTGCACACCTGTTTGTTGTGGTCAGTGAGACTTTAGTATGAGCTCCAGTCACAGCGTATTTGTACACTGCCTGTCAAATGCTACCAACTATAAACGCATCAGAAACAGGGACAGGATGACAGGGCTAATAGGCCTCACAGAACAAGTACTGCAGAATATCTGTAGCTTCATCTGGGGCTGATGAAGTTATCAGATCTATGGTATATACTATATATTTAATTATATTATGGTACTGCTGCAAAAATCTGATAGAAAATAAACACACTGTCTCTGAAAGATTTTAATCTCAGTGCAGGCGAAACTACACCAAGGGACAACAACACCGGGTAGGAGAGAATAAGGAGTAAGACTGTTTGGTGACTTAAGTGACGAGGTATGTTTCCAGTATCTTTTTTCCCCATCTGAGGTTAATAAGAGGGGAATAGAGAAAACTACAGGAAAGAGAAACAGACAGGGAAAAGACAAAAAATGAAACAGCCAAGTAAGATACTGAGAAACTAAGGAAGAGAAAGGAATCAACAGCCATTAGTGGTGAAGCAGTAGAACCTAAGTTTTGGCATCAGAGGATTTGACTAACCTAGTAATATCAGGAGCCTGGAGGCATACTGGCATATTTAATGCTATTAACAATTGTAATTCTCTCCAGGATACTTAATGCTTACCTAGTAGTAGCTTCAGAGCTCTGCAAATGTTCAATAAGGCCAGCCATTCTGTTGGTAAAATGAGAGATATTATGATGGGAACCATTCTTGCCATCAAATTCTCTCAGTCCCTTCTTCTACAGAAGCGTGTCCAGGGATATCTATAGGGGCTGGTGCTCTTCATGCTGCTACTGACAAGCAAGCATGGAAAGAACAATAAATCAGATGTCCTTTGAGGAGTTACAAGGCCTCAGCTCTTGCTAACTCTCACAAAACACCTTACTGGAGCTTCACATAACTGCTGCTAAGAGGGAAGACATTAACTACTTAAAAATATATATGTTGATGCTTAGAAAGAGTGATTAATTTTTAGTAAATCCTGCAACTTCAGTGTATTCAGAGCTCCTTCTGGGATTTGGTAGGTAAAATTAAGAAGATAGATTTAATTATTTTCAGTGTCAAGTGCTTTGTAGTCTAAGGCTACAGCTCCAAACGTAGTTACCAGATTAACTGAAAACACAGAGTCTGGAGGGGTAAAAAGTCCTTAGAAAGATTTAAGATAAAACAAAACCAAGCTTCATGATCACCTCAGATCCCCCACACAACTGTGGTGAACTAGAATTCTGTTTATTCAGATGGAGTGTGCTCATAGTGCCAAGAGCCATAGACTGCTAGGGAAATTAGTGTAGCCTCTTTGATGTCATGTGCATCCCAGAATCTGTAACACACTGCTAAAACTGTGAGCACAGCCTTTTGTTTATAACCCTAAACAGAACCATTTGAATACACACACTGAAAGAAGTCGTAACAGAAGCAATGCATTTTCTTCCACCCAGTGATTCATTACTTACGGCTTC
Organism: Zapornia atra; assembly: GCA_013400835.1. Classification (NCBI taxonomy): domain Eukaryota; kingdom Metazoa; phylum Chordata; class Aves; order Gruiformes; family Rallidae; genus Zapornia; species Zapornia atra. Next base: position 102,855 of record VZTU01031238.1, on the reverse strand, counting down.
ATCTTGGATACTGCAGTTCTATGCAAAGCCATATGCTTTAGATTATAAAGCACACTAAGCAAATCATAAGTTTTTCAAGATGGTATGTAAAGGCTGGTTTGGCATCTGTTTGTTGCCAAAGACCCAGATGATACTGTAATTAGAACAACAAATATTTTATGTGAAATCAATCATTTAGCTGTCTCTGAACCCTGAGACAATGGCTTTTAGATACACTTTGTTGGGAAACAAGATCCATAAATAGTTAGAATCTTGGCTTTTGTTGTTTTTTTCCCTTCCAACACAATTCTGATCCTTCAGTATTTGTCAGTTCTTTCAGTTTCTATTGTGAGTGACTTTACTGTAGAGGGAAAGGCAGAGATTAAACAAAGCATACCAAAGAACTAAACTGTCAGTGACTAACATGGGTAAGATTCAAACCTGTCAGCAAACAGCATGCTTATACAAGCACGGCCCTGAAGACATGTCTTCCTATACACGTTGAATATACACAGCCCCTCATACGTCCTGCATGTAATAACATCTAACAGTGGCTTCCAGAGGTGTGGGAACTCGTCAACTGACCAGTTAAAGCCCAAGAGATTTACACAGCTACAACTTTAACTTCAGGAAGAAAACCATGCCAAACCATCCTGAGTGGCAGAAACTACTTCTGGACAATTAAGAAAAGTTAGCTGATGACAATTTTTCTTCCTCTCCTAAAACTTGACCTAAAGTGGTTGTGGAACCTGCTTTTTTTGGTTAATTATTGTGATCTTTTCAGAAGAGACAGTCACTGAGGAAAATCAGGACATTTCAGGTATGCTGCAATTACTACGGATCACAGCATATTTCCTGGTTTTAGATGTCCTTAATCCAAGAGCCACCAGGTGATAAGAAATAGCTAAGAAATATCATGTGAGGAAAGTGATGTTTCTCTTGCTGTAATCAATATAAGCGAATGAACAATTTTGCAGGGGAAAAACCTACTGAGAGCAATTAAATATGAAGAGATCACTTCCGGATTGGGGAATCCCTGAGCCCCGCACCATGCTAGGTTAGAGAGTGTTCTGGGCAAATATCTCTGCTTGCCCTACTTTTATATTATACCCTAGGCTTTTGTTCTTGGTTACTGTCAGAGAGAGGAAATTAGGCCAATTGGACTTGGATAGGACTGGAAATGTTCCTTCTTATGGTGTTGGTTATGTTTTGGGTTTTTTGTGTGTGAGGTTGCTAACATTCAAATGACCAGGAAAGAAATCCACTTAAAATAAATTCAAGCAGACCAAATCCCCAAGAGACATCTGAACCTGAGATTGAGGTAACTCCTCACAGGGTGCATACCAGAGTCTTCAGCACAAAGATCATTTCAAGGTCAACTTGAAGTGCTTACGGCAGGACAGTTGTATTACCCTTGCCTTTTCATTAGCACTGCACCAGATCAGCCCGAGCTTCTGGAAGACAAATAGAAATCCCACACACGGAGGAATACAAGGGAAAGCCAAATTCTTCAATTTTCTGGTCATGCTCCACTTTCCCTTCTCTATAAGCATTAATCTGAGGTACTAGTCTTAAAGTAAAAACCCTGGAACACATACACAGGGATCATGCACCCAAAGGTTTGCTGTGATGCAAGTTTGCCCCATCAGCATTATGCCATGGTTGGAACTCGGCCTGTTGGTGCAGTTTATTTTTTAGTAAATTAAAGAAAATAGGATTATAAAGAACCTCAAATGACTATTTTGTCCTTCCCTGCCTTCCAAAGTATAACCACATCTCATGTTAGAGGCATGAGAAATTTCCAAAATTGCTCAGAAACAAGAGATATTACCCCCCCCAAAAAAACCACCATAGCATCAACAATGGAGCCACTCATTATTACTTCTGCACAATAAGATGACAGCTACTCCTTCAAAGAAGAATTAGGATGATGATTTAGTCAATCTTATTTAATAGCTTTGGCAACTTTGAAGTACAAATGCTAAATATCATGACAGTATCATCAATTTTAGAAATAGTCTTCAAAGTACATTTGGACCTGCTAACGTGCAAGTTTTTAAACTGCAGATTGTGGATCTCAAGAGCTGCATATCATCTGCTAATATGCCTCAGAAAACACACTGGACACTTGGCACTGGTTCATTTTGTGGATTCTAGCAAAGTAAAGCAAAGCATATGGGGAAAAAGATGAAACAAACATAAAAAGTAAACACTGTGATTAACTTTTAAAAATAAAAAGTCAAAACAGTCAGTGCATTAGAGAACAGTAACAAATCACAAATACCTTTCTAATACTGTTTCTCTACAGAGCCAACTACTGAAGTTGCCAAAAAATGCATCATACATTAGTTCGCAATCAAAACTAGGGCAGGAGGCAATCTGTAAGTTCACACTCAGTTAAGATGTGGTTCATAACAGGCCTCTGTGTTTCAGAGTTGCTGTCCTAGCATGTAGCCTGGGTGCTTTTAAAGGTAATCCCTCACCTTCTTCCAAACTGTAATAATAGCATTTTTATCCCATACCCTCAGAGATTAAGCCACTTGATTGACTTTGAATTCTGGACACACAGGAAATTTGTATTAATTTAGCATAATGATGAGGCGCAATAAAGGCTCTGTGGAACCACAACAGCATGGTCTCTAAGGTTTTGTTCGTTACAGAAACACAATTTGCATATCTAAAGGCTTGAAACCATGGGTCCATATTGATACAACTAGTATCTCAAATCTGAGTGTAGCAGATTCAGCATATATTTCAAAGAATAAATGGTAGAAGCCCAAGACAAAACTCTCAGTAGATTTCTTCATTAAGAAAGGTTTTTTCCTGAATTCAAGGTAGTTGGCAGCAGTAACTTATAAAGGAAATATTAAAGAAAACTTGACTGAAGCCTGCAAAAATGCCACTAGTTAGGTATTTCCTTCTCAGTGTTGCTACACTGATTTGGCCTGACATTTGTATGTATTGGAAGAAGGTATTTTGGCTAGGTAAGGGGAAGTAATGCTGTTGACACACCTGCCACAGCGATCCATTCCTTTAAGGAGTAGTTAATGGTTACTGGGACTCCTAAACATTAGACTTACAATTAATGACAGTTCACAAGTGATCTACCAATCAAACTCAGAACAGTAAATTCTGAGGGAAACTTTGAAAAAGAAATTGAAGACGCAGGAGCAAACTACTCAGTCAAGGACAGAGTTAGAAAAATAAGTAGGACTAGAAAAAACCTTCAGGCTTTAAAGAGGTCTCTATCCTGTGAAAGAGCATCTGGGTTTTTTCTTCTTGCAAATCCAAATCACCAACCTTTTATCGACAACTTACACTATGAATCTCATGCTAGAATGCTGGAAATAGTGACCCTTTATTTCTATACATGTCTAGAGATGTGGTTTATTAACTTTCACTCTGAAAAATAGATGGGAGCATCCAGTAGTAGCAAAAGGGATTCAGAAAATGTAGAATAGATGTTTAAAAAGCTGAAGGAGGTCTGCAAAGAATGTCAACACTGAGATCTCAATCCTAGTAACAGAATTTTAGGCAGTGTATTTCCTGATACCTACCCACAGTACCTGTAGTAAGCATTTGGGGGGTGCAAAGCACATCAAATATGTGTACTTTTCATCCAGTCCTTTCTAAAAGCAGTTAAAGTTGGTCAAAGACTTCAGCTCATGTGAACAGAGGAAGACATACACATATGGGCATATATGCAAATAAAGTCAGTTGACTTTCTGATATTATAGCGGCTTGCTTATGTTACAGTATGTTGCTTTGTTCTGAAATCACCTTTCTTGTATTAATACATCACCTCACATATTCCTCTTTGAATGCTGTCTTCATACATGCATGTCTCTCATTGTAAATTAAATGTTCGAGAATTAGTTGGATTTTTTTATTTTTCTTATAAATACACGACTAATTCTAGTGACTTTGATGACATTTTATTCCTCAGAGCTTAACAAACACTTCTTTACCATAGCAAGGGGTGATTTCAGGGTTCAAACTGAGGCATTACGAGGGCTGATTTTTTAAACTTTCGCAGCTCACCTCTACTGGAAAATCAGGTCCTTCTTGGTATCTTAGTGTAAGTACATGGAATTGCTTGTCACTCCAGAAAATACAGACTAAATGATTTCTGAAATTTTTGGAGGGAGTTGATTTAGACATGTATTCAATCTCTTAACTACTATAGACCTTTGATTATTTTTTTAACCCCTTTCTTACAACTCTGTACTAGATTCTTGGATGGTAATTGAATAATACGTCCCAATAGAATAGCTAGCGATATAGCAACATTCCACTCCGTTTGTGTCCTGATTCGGTACTTGGGTCAGTGGGTGTATACAGAGCATGCAAAGCTGTGAATTAACACTTTATTAGTCACTAATCCCTTCTGTGAATGACCTACAAAGGACCACACAGAGTTACAACATGAATAAATAAGTACATTGCAAGTGTACCTATTGCCACGGAGTGCCACTTCTGATTTATCTGTTTGGGAAAGCTGAGAAGTATGGCCATATTAACATCACTCTCTTCCATAACATATCCTGCTTCTCAGTAGGACTAATTAGCTTAGGCACGGCACTGCACTCATCCAGCTATACTGCCTCCAGGGTCTGATTCGCATCTAGCTCGAGCAGCTTTGCAAAGCGCTCACACGCGCTGAGTCGCTATATCATACATTGGTATTATGGCTTATTCTATACTAACCTTCCTGTGGAGACAAAAACCTAAAAATCAGTTTTACCCCTCTAAACAGATTCATCAAAGTCCCCTATTGAAGTAATGCCACAATAGTAATGACAATATCCTGTCCCCAGCAGAAAGGCTCATATCCTGAAAAACCTAGCATTGCTGTACATCTTCACGACTAGAATTAGTTCCTCTGAAGCCAGCCCCAGCACTAGGCATGTGAATACAAGGGGAAAAATGGAAAGTATCAGAAAACCATGTTGAGATTAATATGGTTTGGAGAAATATGATTAAAATGGAAATGCATAATAGAATTTTAAACTCCTCCTTCTAGAAAGGACTGTCTTAATTGTTTTGATTATTAAAAGGCCCTGGGAAGTAAAAGGCTACAGACAGAGGGAAATACGCATCTCTCTGCATTTGCAGAAGATATAACAAATTTTAAAAGTCCAGCGCTCTATCTACACAATACTTGAATTAACTCATGAAGCAATTTTAATTCAGACATAATTGAAAGCCATATACTTTCTACAAACACACAATAAGATGTAGGAGTACTTAAGCTAATCTTGGATGAAAAATTCTTATGTTAGGCTCTTCAATAAAATAAGCACAAGAATAACTTTTGCTTTCATGGAAAAGTATCAGTTCCACATGCAGCTGCTCAGCATTGTCTAAATTAAATGAATGTGAGACTGGTGGGTGGACAGAGGCAAACTGAAGATAATCAGCAAAATTTATGTTTTCAAATAATGTACAAAACACATAAATCACTTCAAAGAGGCCCATAAAATTCTAGTTTTTGAAGAAATATTTAAATCACAAAAATAAATAGCAAAAAGCAAAGAAATATGACTTGTGGACAGCAAGTTACAGTTCATTCTTTGCTTTCCCAAGGTAGAGTGGCAGGAAATTATCTCCTCCTTGTCACGCATTTCATTTTTGATTAGGTGATTTTGCATTATTTGTAACTTCAAAAAGCAGCCACAGAAATATGAGGTGCCAAAGATATTTTTTCTTCTCTGAAGATTCAATTTTCTAGAAAAAAACCTGCCTACAACACCACATACAGCAAAACAAGATTTTCAGTTTTTACTGCCAACACTCCCTCATGCCACTAATCTAAGTGAAGTCAATGCATTATGCCACTGCATAACAGGATGGAACCAACATTCTTTAACAAATCTGTTATTATTTAATGATTTATCTCTTTTTATTACTATCAACTAATAACATGTATTTGTTAAAAATAAATTACTGCTCTTTCATGATTATGTTGCCATGGGTTTGTTCAGAACAGCACATGGTACAAAAAGGGCAACATGGTTTACGCAGAACCATAAATCTTTATTTTTCTTTCTAAAATACACAGTAGAGGTTAACTACACTCTACCGTACTTTTTCGGACTCTGTGTATGTCTCTGCTATTAGAACTTGATCTGGAAAGTTTATGCTGAGATACAAAACACCTTAGGCAGCTGTTTTTGTAGACCGAGTCTTAGCTTTATACCTTTTATGTATGTATTTTTCAGAGAAAGTGGGTTCTAGCCACTGTGTTTCAAAATAAAGCCTTGCAGGGTAGGATGCAATCAGGCAGGCTGCATAGCTATTGTGGCCGGTGATGAGGTGCCTGCAACACCCGAGAGTGTCTGCAAAGGACTTGTCCTCATTGCACTTGTCCTTCTTTCCCTTTCCCCAGTGGCTGCAGACAGCTGGGAGGAAGCTAACAGGTTGAATGTACAGAGAATTTGCAACATTGGCCTCATGAGGGATGAATTTCCCTGTCATCTCCGCTGAAGTGTTAAATTCAGATGTCTAACGATGACATTCTAAACATCATCATTACTTATTCCACTGGAGCTCAGCGCTCACAGGGGAAGAGACAGTCAATCATATGAAGAGCTACATGATTTATTGCTCCTCTTACAAAAGAAACAGTGGTAACTTGTGCCACTATTCAATAAAGACTTGAGTCCCCAAACACTAGCTGTGAACCTGGGCCCACACAAAGGAGGCTGAGCCCACCAGAATTCATCCCTGTAACTAAACTCCATGGTAGGAAAGGGCTCAAGGAGACCAAGGAGCTGAGAGCACACCTGACTACCTTTTCTAGTTTTCTTTGAGGACAATGAAAATAGAAGTAAATGTTTCATGTCCTGTCATGTACTGCATCACTGCAGACAAAGCAAATCTTGTACTTCATGTAGAACAAAAGGGATCAAACCAGTAATCCTGCCTGCAACTGCACTTACCTTTTAAAGGACTTATGGCAAACCTGGGGACAAGAAGTGCCCTGCTCCACTGAGATGGCACCCAGGCATATTTCTAACATCTAGTAAAACCAGAACTATGGCATACTACTAAACTAGTATCTAATCATCAGAAAAACACTCTTCTTGTCCACACTTGGGTGGAAAAAAACCCCACAGTTGATAACAGCACAAGACATGCCTATGTTTTTTGGGTAAGTCTCCTCTAGATTACTGGCATTTGAACATGAGCAACTATTAAAATTGTGCATAAGTCAATACAATGATCTCACTAGACTTGTCAATGTACATCAGGGGTTTTATGTTTAAAAATAGCCTAGTATTTAGTTGTATAAGCTCCAAATGGTGTTTAATGGGTGAAACTCCTTAAGAGTTTCTGAAAGGTGCTACTTGGCCATTTGCCACATCAGGGTAATTTAAATCCGATTTCAGTTCTAGATACTCAAGATGACAGTCCTCCTTATTTCTAAAGAGGAGAGATTTCCACCTATGTGGAAGAGAAGCATCCCAACCAACTATTAAACACAGCCACTAATGGGCCCTCTTTGGGAAGGGCCATGACCAAACAACTGCAACTGCACTCAAGTTAGAAGTTAGCCAGGCTTCTTTTTTATTCAATTATTTCTTCACTAATACTGGAATTTTAGGGCAACAGAAACTTTTTTTTGTGAATTCAGGTCATATTAGCTAACAGTTTCAGCTGAAATAACATGAAAAAACTTCAGAGATGTTGAAACAATTCATTTTGGCATCTCAAAAACAAAACATTTTGATTTTGTCACAAGGGGACTCCTTTCCCAAAACAGAGGAGGTAGTGCTGCCACCCCTGATATCAGAAAACTCAGTGATTAGGCCATGTTCTTAGGCTGTGTAAGATGTAGCTTCAAACATCTGCTTTAACTGCTTTGGTACAGGGACTTGAACCCAAACATCTCACTTCTCAGGAGAGTAACCTAACTGCTGGGCTAGAAAATATTCTTAGGTAGGTTTCTCTCAGCTTCATTTGTTGAAAGCATCCCACTTTGCATAAAGTAGTTAAATATTCATTGCAACAGAGATTGAAAGCCAGGTGCTGGCCCCCTTTTCCTCTGACTGCTCAAATTACCAGGATCTCAAGTCATTCACATGCTCTCTGTTTCTGTGGCCTACTTACTATTTAATGTACATTCCACTGATGGGAGAAAGGGGAGAAGGAGGAAACGCTTTCTTCTCTGAACCTCTGTATCTGCCTTGGGCATAGGCTGGTGAAAATATGGGTTGGTGAAAGTTCTGAGTCTTATCTTTGGAAGGTAAGAAGTGATCATTTCCCAACATGTAGAGTAGTTAAAAATAAATACTATTTCTTGTCATTAAACTACTTATTTAAAGAAGTGACACATCTGCATTTATCTGTATCCAGCGTTTATCCCTATTGGCACAATTAATAAAAGCTATGCATAAATCACACGAAGTTCATTAAATCCACTGGCTCAGGCTGCTGACTAATTGGTAAATACAAACTCAATAAAAATGTAAAATGTATGCCAACTCCACATTTTAAAACTGGTTTCTAGTTAAGATGTCTCTGCTTCCCAGTTGCTTTTCCAACAGAACTTGATATTCTGTTATTGGTCTTAGGGAAAGAATAATGCCCAGAACAGTGCCAAAAGATCTGAGGCCCTAGAGTAGGAAAACAAAAAGCAGCTCTATTGAGCTTACAGAGACTAAGGAGTTAGCTATCCTGTGTCTAGGGAGACTTCCTAATGTACCTGTGAAGCCAAGGTCTGCAGATAACAGCTGTGCACGTTTCAGTTTTAACTCCTTTCCGAATGTGAGCTTTAGCACTTACTTCTGCAATCAATGTTGCCTTCAGCTAGTCTAACATGAAGGTGTCATTACTCAGCAAAACTCTGAGAAATTAAAATCTGGCAATTCTGATAAATTAAAGGTCCAGGAACTCTGCAGGTCTGTGCAGACAGACAGTCTGTCACTCAGTATTAGACAGACATAGAAACTAATTATGGAAAACACAATGAGTTGGAGCATGGCTGAGGCTGTAGCCATTTACCTCAACACTTCTCTAAAAGTCACAGAAGACCCATCTCCACTCATTTGGACAGGGTGAAGGCTTTGTACTCTCCAGCCCTCAGCCCAGGACACCCTCCTTTTCAGAGAAGACCAGCATCCAGCCAGCCACCATTTTTTGTAGACAGGGAGCTCAGTAGAAGACTTTAATACTTAACAATGCCTTTTAACAAACCCATGGAAAGCCTTATCTGAAGGGTTTCTTTTTGCCACCATCACTGATTGTTCAGGGCCTTCCTGACATCAAACAATCCCAGATGCAGAGAAGCCTTGGGAGCTAGCCCAGCGCTTTGTCTGGGCCCGACCTCAAGTTTTCTGTATTTACATTTTTTCCAAAACATGATTTAGAACAGATGTCACTGGACACCAGGGCTCTTCTCCAGGGCTGTAGTAGAAAATCACAGCAAAAGACAGACACAGAGCAGCTCAATTTACATTACATGAGGATATTGATCTGTATAGCAAGGAGAGGGTGGAATCTACCCATCTCCAATTTTAGTTTAATTAGACTCACATTCAAACATCAGTGCTGGTTTCCCTCTATGAAGGCACAAGCAAAATGGTTTTATTATGAACAGCCTTATAACTAAATGGAGGATTTTGGGTTAGGGATGGTTTAGGACCATCTCTGCTTGTGTTCGCTATTTCTGCCATTGACTTCGCCAGGGCCTGAACAACGTATTCAAAGCACTTGCCTCAAACCACACTTATGGTGTGCATGTTTGAAACAAAGGATGAAATAATGTTGACAAACAGTATTATGAAATTGATATAGATTTAATAGTGGCTTAATGAAAGAAATAGGAATATGAAACTCCCTTCTTCTCTAGACAATGTGTGGTGAAATAAGCTGTCCGCAATGGAGGGAAAAAGCTCAAAAAGAAACATTTGGAAACAATACAATGACATATGGTCCCATATGTTGAATCTATAATGCTTTCTAATTCCTTCAGGGTAAAATTCACCCTTCTCCTGAACAAATTTCAAGTAACTGGGATTTGCCTGTGAGGAATGAAGGAAGGAATAAAATCTGCCCTCTGTACATACAGAGACAGGAGACATGGTTATGAAGCAACGTCTCTGCAGTTGCCATTTCACCCCTGGGTTGGAGCAGCACTGGTAATGTTTTTTGATCCTTTTTTTGGTATTTATAATTACTGATCCACAGGCTCACCCTCACCTCTTCTTCCTGGTCAAGTCAACACAGGGAATGCCTTCCCTGTGGGGTGCCCCATGGTAAAGAGGGCATGTGCTCAGCCTTTTGAACCATGGTAGGGCAGCAGAATAGCTAGAGTTGCTGTAAAGTTTTCACATATAGAAAGCTGCATGTTTGTGCTGAGAAAGCATGCTCAGGGCTCCAGGGCAACTATGTTCTACAGCAGTTTTAGGTGATTCCTTTACAGCCCTTAATTTTTTGAGGTACATGATTTCCACTCACAGTTCCTGGTCCTATGCAGTTCATTAATCCCTGGATGAAGGAGTGGGAGAACAAAATGTCTGCAAAATCTAGCAACAGTTTTTAAGCTCTTACAGAGATCTTAAAAGTGCTAAAGATCTATCCAGCAATGAAAGTGTCTCCTACCTAGCTGCCCTGAATTAAATTCTAATATAATAATAATTACTGGAATTTTGGTACATTTTGGGTGGCTGTAGTACTCACAGGATCAACTCAAGGCAGAGGCAACTGGGTAGCTTAACAAACTACTGGAGGTACTGGAGTGGCCACAGTTCTGCTGAGTCCTCACAGCTCTGGAAAGCCAGGTAACCTAGAGCGAAGGTACACACTTGCAGTTTTCATCACTGAGCCTTATGGATGTACCACTGCACTGCAATACCGCTGTTTGCACACGTAAGGGAACCTTTTCTTACAGTCCTGACTCTTATACTCCTTCTTGATGGGGTATTCCATACTTCAGCCTGGTCATCGAAGTGCAACTCAATGGCCATTTTATGGGTCATTTAAGCTGTTTAAAAAATTTGCTTATTTGTCACAATCTCTAGTCTGTTTCAGGAGCCAATAATTAGCTGTTATTCATTGATCTCATTTCTTTGCATATGAATAGTTTTGAAATGATATGCTACTAACATTGTGTATTCAAATTCTTGTTAATATTTTTAAAACTTTGTGTTAAACACCATGCCCTCACCAGCTTGTCTGTTAGGAAGATGCACATGTGCATTTTGTAAATGTGTATTTCTACAGCCTCAGGGGCCCTCCAAGACTTTAACAGTCAAAAAACTTCTTTATGCTCAGAGATTTGTGAAAAGACTCACACTATGGCTTGCACACATTGACTTCCACAAATAGGAAAGTTGTATGACACACATGGCTACTAGTTAGTTGACAAAAGATTTCTGGAAGCTTGTTTTCTCGAAGGCAGAAGAATTCCCCTGTGCCTGTACTAAGCGTCCTGCCTTCAGGAAAGGTGCAAAAATGGCCAATAAAATGCTAGCAGGCACTGCAAACACTCTGGCTGTGAACGAACAAGATGGTTGTGTCAAGCAGTGCTCTGAAGGAGTTTTTGTTCTTGAGTATTATCTGAGTTTACTGTGAGATTCTGCCTTGGTGTCTTAGCTGCTGAAATGACTCATCTCAGTAGAGATGTCCCAATGATGCTGACCTACAGCAAGTACTGGAGCCAAGCACGCAGACCTCTAAAAACATGAGGTGTTGCACAATCTGGGCTTTCAGAAAGAATTTTTACTACACAGACATGCCTCTTCAGACAGAGTTGGACCTGTTGGGAGTCTAACCTTGTCTTGCAATCAGATTTGAAACCTCAGGAAAGACAGGCATCACCCTAAGAAAGCAATGTGTACTCTGGGATGAGCATTTTCTCAATCCAGCTCTAGTCATTTGGGTTCAGCTTTTTTATTTTGATCTCGCAAGACAGTTATAAATCTGGCATAAACTCAGATGGACACGATGGAGATGAGAGCTTCATCATCTCCAATTCCTCACTAAAAGCAGCAGAGAACTTTCAAGCCCATAGATGGAGATTAAGAAGCACTTGATTTGCATCTCCAGATGGAACATGGGGAAAAGGATTATGCAGACAAAAACTACAAAAGACAAGGAAGGATGCAGGGCCCAGAACCAGAATAAACTCACAGAATAAACTTCAGACCTGTAAATTTCTAGAGGGCACTAAGGTAACAGTAATGCTGATTCCAGCTGGTAGACACAGAGCCAACAGTACACCCTAAACATATCCACAGAGGTATAAACATATACACACTATACTTCAGGAATGATAAGTCCTCCTTCTTTGGGAAATCATTCTTTCTTTCAATCACCACCAATTCCTCATCCCTATTAGAAATGAAGGCTACTAGAAACCATTTCAAAAGCTAAACAAAAATGGGGATGAGGAGGGAATGGTACGGGGATGGAAGGAATGACAACTCCTGCATATTTATCTCCAAAATTACTCACTGTGTTATTTATTTGCCTCTCTTCAGTTCTTGTCTCTACAGGCCAAAAGGCTTACAGACAGACACCAACTCTCTTTCTTTGGTGTCTATGATACCTCTGTCAAAACGCGAATCAGCATCAGCAGTGTGTCAGCCTGTGTTGGTGACAACAGCGATGCCTGCCAGTCTCCCCCCACTATAATGTTTACAGTACTTTTTTGTTTTTAAAAAAATATGTGAACTTGACACCAGCTGCATTAGACCATCACCAATACTTGGAAAAGCCATCTCTCATTTAATATTTGGAAATACTTAAAGAGTTTGAGGAAAATATTTTCATGGAATGTTTGATGTAAAAAGCGCTCCAAGGCAGAGAGATTTTTTCAGTTAACATTTCAAAATTGCTTCAAGACTGGATGAAGGATTTGATGAAATACTTCAATGTTTTAATTTTCCATCTGGAAAGTGAAACTCTATTTAGTATTTAAAAGGTCTTTTAAAAAAATACACATAACTATTAAAAACATTACCTGGACTATTCTGCAGGAAAGGGAACAGAAACAAACACGCTTGGAATACAAGGCCCTGCAGCCATTCAGCAGTCCACAGAACAACTTTGGTGAGTGTAACCACATCCTTCCTTTCCAGGGAGGCCCTTCCCCACAGAAAGCACAGAGCCAATGCACATTTGCCAGATATTTCAAATGATGATTGGGAAAAACAAAGCATCAACTCATCCAGGACAGGACTCAGCTTCTCTAGATGGACTGGGCCTGGTACTTGTATGAAATCAGCCTTAGACTAACTGTAAAGAAGGGGCACAGTGTGCAATTACTGCATCTACTTAATGTTTCCTGGAGGAGGAGAAGAAGCAGATGGGTCTATGCCCCCACTCATCATCTGGCTGATTGGCTAAACTGACTTAACATACATGCAGCTGGGAATATTTTACAACTCTCCTCTTCATGTTCTTTCTCTAGTGACAGTATTCTTCCTATTATGTCAAATTTCCTCTTGCATTGGTAACTTTGCCCCATGTATGTGAGGAACATCTGGTACCTGCTTGATGTGCTGTTGCACCATTTGTTCTAGACTGGATTAGCACTTTAAAAGTGGATGGAAGGTTGTAGAAGAAATGTAATTTGTCGATCCACTGACAAAAGTACCTGTCCTGACCACTCTGATCAGTCAGAAGGGAACACAGCAGCAACAGTGGAGGTTTTACTGCCTTCTACAGTCAAATCACTACCACCTTAACTTGGAAGATGGTCCACTGATTTTCTCAACCTGTGGAGGGCAAAATTTGTTGCATAGTGATGACTACTTGCTGTAGTTACTGTTGAAACACATAGGAACCAAGGACCTACAGGAAAGAATTACACTTTGAGTAGCACACAATAATGAGCAAGATACAGCATTTTTGACTTTCCTCTCCACTCTGGCAGGCTCAGCTGTGTCTCAGCCAGCTTTGGTGCATATATACCCTTCAAGGCATAAATAAAGAAAAATCATTCTTCCTGTTATTTTCAGGTCTTTTTCAGCCTACTACAGCAAATTATGTGGTTTATTCTTACCAGACTGCAGTATGAGCACAACTTGTTTTAAGCTTTCCTTGTTTATTTTTCTCATATTTCAAAGGTAACTCTTCACTGCAGGCTCAGTCTTCCGCTGCTGAAAATGTATCCCCTATCCTTTAATATTTATAATGAAGACTTAATGGAGAACCAAAGGTCTACATTCTTAAGAGATTGTGATGCACTAATGGTATCTCATATGTCTTGCTAGGGCTAATTTGCTTGCACAGAGTGTTAGGTTGGTGCTGCACTAAAGCTTCTAGTTCCAGTGCATCTGGAGCCAGTTTTTCGAGTACTTGCTACCCTGCTGGGAGCACACATCCCAAGGTACTTTCACCTATAATTTCCCTAACAGTGACAGAAATCTAGTCTAGCCTGACACATGACAAACTTATGACTCATCTTGACCACTCTTGCCTAAAGTTTTCTATGAAGCAGACAACACCACTTTTTTCATCACTGTTGTAATCTGTGTACAAGAGTTGATCAAAATCCAACAGAATTCCCATGAACTGATCTATTTTAGGCCCTAGAACTGTTGCAGGCATGTATGCTTAGGCAAGTTGGAAACTATCCGTATTTCAGTTTCTTGGATAATGAAATGGAATTTTGATTTAATAAAGCTAGTGGTAGAGCTGGTGGCAGTTTTCAGTTTGAGAGTCATCTGACATGTTTCAGCAGAAAGGGATTGTGCAGTGATACTGCAAAGTACCAGGAAACCAGAATTTGGCCGAGCATGTGAACTCAGTTCCAAGGTTAGAATCTGTGGTTGAAAACTGTTAATTCTTAATTTCTTTAAGAATCAGATCTAAACTTTGCAATGACTTCTTTTTCATCTGCATGCAAGATTTTAAAAAGATGACTGGTGTTTCCTTTAATTAGTATTTGATACAGTATTAATATTCCTATTTATCTTCTACATGCCATATGGATTAAATTCTCATTACTTTTGATCTTAATACTTTTAGAATATGTAAATCAGCAGACAGACACCCTCTTTAAAGCAGTGTTTGCACACCACATCTATTATTGCCTGGGGCAATAGGAAAATCTCTGCATTGCTAAAATTCCAGAATTGTGAGAAAATCTTGAAAAATCAGATATTAAACTGATCAGTCCAGACAAATTACATAATGACCAAGTAAACTACAGTTCTTTAGATTCAGCTGTACCTAAAAATGACATTAAAAGTGACCAAAGACCATTACAGAACATGTACTACAAGGGATCAACTAAGTAAATTTCTGGAAGAACAAGAATGTAGAGGTTGAGCTAATTCCAGATGCAATGCCTTAGAAGAATACTATACTCATTTGAAAAACTTACATGACATTAAAAATATAATGACTTGTTTTCAAATGTACAGAAGATACTGTTACTTTACTTGATCTCGTAGTTTTCTCGTGCTATAGTACACTGCTCACAAATAGATTGGCACAGGCATGTATTTCAGTTTGTCCAGACACTATGGTTAAGCAGAAAGGAGAAATTTAAGTCTCTCATCAATACAAAGAACAAAGAGGATACATGGGCCTGACCTCTCTGTTCACAGTGTAAGGAACCTCTGATGACACAGGAAGCATTTGGATTTAGACTTGAATGCTGATAGATCATGAACATGCTAGTCTGAAAACAAAATCCTATCAAATAATTTAATCTTTTATCTTCCTGTAATACATAACACATTTGTAGCTAGGCCTGTTAAATCTCTCTGTTCAATTACACTGCTGATATATACGCCTGAGATTTTTCAGAAGAAATGAAGAAAATATAGCTGTGAAAACCAGGGCTGAGTGAGAGGTGAAGAGAGGACACTGGGAAGCTGCAGCCACACTGCATGCTCCAAAGCATGTGTATGGTGCTTTCACGGAGTACCCCTTCCCTACTCTTCAGCCTTGGAAAATCTGTATCTGTTGAGAAAACTACATAAAAGCTAATGTTCTGGCTAAAAAAACATAAATAAATTGCTCTTCAGTAGCAGAAAAGGCATTTTCAGGGAAATTTGGCACTGCTAGGTCCATTTAATTGCTTTTATTTTTTCTGATCTCACCTAAAAACCACTGAGTCTGTGGGACCTTCTCACCTGTCTTGAATAAGCTCTGAGTATAGACCAGCAGCCTGACAGCCTGATGTATTCCTAGCACTTTGCTTTTATTTTGGTTATCTTAGGAACCTATAGGACTAAATACCTGTGTTTATTTAAGTGTCATTGAAGAGAAAAGAGCACTCCTTAAATTTAATCACAAGGCCACATCTGGCAGGGTTCATACCAAATGAAAACCTGATCCTGAGCTCTTTAATCCTATGGTACAATGCTTGTGTGTAGAACACAACTTTCCTGGGTGCACACCAAGAGGAAGCTCCACATCTTGCTTCCTGAGAAGGCAATGAACGTTTCATAAAAGAAACAGAAATTTGGCCCTCACTCTGCACAAGTTTAGTTTAAAGCCTAGTCTACACCAGCAAATGCTCTCAGCACATTTGTTTCTTACCATCATCTGGGTTGATAGAAGTCCTCAGCTAGAAATACTGCTATTTTTTTGACCAGAACAATTCATTCCATCTGGTGAATGGCTTTAAGAACTGCTTTACTGTGATGAGATGCCTTTCCAGCACGGAGGTTTGCTGGCATACATCTGCAGTACAGTTACATTTTCAAAGTCTTCCAACTGCACATAGAGCCTAGCTGGCCAGTTCTGTGCCCGGCAGTTTCTCCAGTGAGGAGGCTGCTAACTGCTGAATTAAAGCAGACTCTTTTGCAGATGCCCTCCTGCATAAAACTACAGTAAAAACACATTAGTTTCACAGAAATCTGCAGGCTGTAGACACACATACACCAAAAGGAAAGCATGTTAGTGTCCTTAAACTTCCAGGAATCTGATAAGTACCACAAATATTATTCTGAAATTCCTATGCAACCCAGTTAAAATGTTTTCTCCTAGTTATTTGCAAGGGCAGCATTAGTAGGTGTTACTTATCTAAACAGCAATTGTACATCACAATTGTGTTTAGAATAACTAGGTAACAGAATGTCTTAGAAGTAATTTTAATTTTCCCTTCAAGTGTCTTAATGACACTATAAGGGCAACGCAGCACTTAGTTATTGCAGCTTAAATGCTTCATGTACTTACAGCACAATTATTGCTCATTACTGTTTCATAACACAGATATTATATATTATCTTTGCCTTAAATGTGAAACTTCAAATAGGAAAATCTGTTCACAGCCATGCAGTTGCCTATACTGTTCAAGCCAATCTACTTTTCAAGTTGTACTATCAATTTCTAATTCTAAGCAGTCACTTAGAATCCACATTTCCATGTTTTTTCATATTGAATAGTCTTATTTAGGCAATGATTGCTATGGACTTTAAACAAGATGCGTGGATAACCACAACTACACCCTCAAGTACTGGGCCCTTCATCATCAACCTCTGCCTCTGACTGCTACATTTGTTAAACGCAGGAGATGTTGCATACAAGCCTGTGAAACTCTATGTTGTTAAATCAAGGATCTCTTGGCTACTGAACTTGCAGCTCTGTTCTCTAGTTAGTTCACAAGTATTTCATATCAAAAGGATGCAAATGTGAAGGTTTAGAAATAAAGGAGTAGCTTTCAAATTTGAGGCCAAATAAAAAGCCTGACAAGCAACACCATTAATAATCTGTATCACTTCTACTCTATCACCCTAAAACTTAAGCACTGTACTCCAGCAGGACTCTACTTTCACCTCTGCTCCAGGTAGGAGACTTGCTTTGTTCAATGACAGCACCTACAAGAACTGCACAGAGTATTTAATGAAAGTGACCCCATCAAAATAAATTCAAGCAGCTATTACAAGCAAACCTTTGTCTCACCTTCCATCTTCTTCATCACTAGGATGAGGAAACCTCCTGCCTCCATCCTTGCAATCCCATGACACATGGCACATTCACATGAAAATAATCTTGGATTTTTCCACTGGAAACAGCTTCCTAAGCACCTTTGCAAGTACCTGCTGAACTCTGTAGGCTCTGTGTGACAGTGGAGTCACGCTGAACAGCTGGGTGGGCTATAACTTATTCCAGTCTCCTGAGCCTGGTAAATTCTCCTGGTAGACAAGTGCTGACGCCAACCACTTCCTCATCTCCTCCATGACGTTATATACCCACACTGAAGCAGACAGAGGGTATAGTGGTTGTGTATAGGCTACTTTTATGGGCCACTCAAGAGAAAGGACAGTTCTCAAAAGCTGTCACCCTCCTGACCCAGCAACACAGGCCACACATTCACATGAGAATAAGGCACAATCAAGATATCAAATTAACAACATCTATTGTTTTCAAACAGCAGAACTGTTTTACATTAGCAATGACTTCTTTCCCTGTGCCCTAGTAAAAAGGGGAGCTTGTTTCAGTTCTAGATCTCTCCTGGCAAGTCAGCTGGGAACATGCAGAACACAATGTACACCAGATTACAGTACACTGTTGCCTTCCTGCTCAGAGCTTTGTCATCAGCTTGCATGAAAACGGGCATAGGCCCATCCCACCAAAACTTGTTTTGCTCAGTTTGTTTTTGTTGCAAAAGGTCCTTCAGGGGAAAGAATCTGGTCAAAAATCCAGCCACAATTCAAATTGTTTATATAAAACACACTTGGGGCTCCGATCTGTGGGAGCAATATTTTTAAATGATGGTGTTTTTTGTTTCTGATTTCTTGTTCTCATTCAATGTTCTGGTGTTAGTATGAGTAAAGCCAGACAAAAACCCAAGCATCAGTCTAACAAATGTAATCCAGATACAATGGGCTAGATTTACAGACCAGTCACGCTTATTCATGGTGCAGGATGAGGATGCATGATGAGGGTGAGCACAGTAGGCCAAATTTACAGTTGCCCTGAGGTGTCTTCAGAAACCCCCCCTAGCACGGTTTGCTGCATGCAGAACCCACTCTGTGTCTTTGTTCCTACTTGTCCAGGGACAGGCATCATTCTAAGGCAGGGCAGCACAAACCTGAACAAGGGCCACTAGGGAAAAAGGCTGCAGTCCACAAGAAAAAACCCCCACAACCTCTGTCTTCTCCCATATCTTCTCCTTTTCCCCAGTTTCAGTTATTGATGTTGAGCTGGAGAAATCCCTACATATATGGGAACATCAGCCCCTGCTCCACCTTTTCAGAGGTTATAAGAGGCATTTACCCTTAATCAGCCCAGCACCTACAATCTTCCAGTTGGCTTGCAAAAGACATGATGGACACAATCCTGTTTTACAGTTAGACTGAGCTCACCCACAGAACATATGTACCAGCAGAAATTTTCAAAACTCAGCTACCTCTTGAACATCAAACTTATCATTCAGAATTCCAAGGCAAAAATTGAAACTCTTTGGGAAATGATGGTTGTTTAGGGAGTTACTGAATGCTTTGGAAACTGCAGTTCTATTTTTCCACCCAAAAATGGCTTTTGGACATTCTTAATAAGCTGACCCCAAGTTCTACTGAAAATGTATCCTGTAATATTTGTTTATTACTTTGCTGGTAGTAATGTTCCTTCAGTCAACCCAAATTTATGTATCTTTACCTTTTAGTACAAATGCAGTATTTCCATGTTAAAGAACACACCCAAGCTTTCTTTGGCTCAGTTGTATCTTTCTCAGTTCTGAGTTTGGCTTTTTTTGACTACAGCAAATGGAACTGCAAATCCAAAGGCAGCCAACGATGTTCTTATTACTGAGAATTCTTACTTGGGGAATTTATTTGACAATATTGAGGGAATATGCATGCAATCTGACACTTCTTTTGTTTTCTTTTATTTTTCTAACAGCAAGAATACAAAAACTATAGTTTCTTCCAAAGTCTTCTTGTGTCATTTCATTAGCTACAGGCTCTAATCAGAGACCAATGTGGGACATGCTTTCAGAAGGGATAAAAGATCTTGATAACCCACTAACAAAGGCTGACCTTAAACATCAATCTGAAATAGTCTGCCGACTCAAAGAATAAATCTGGTCCTGGTTCTCAGAAGCAACTATCAGTTCATCTGAAAGATGTTCTTTTTAAGGAATCATGTCCAGAAAGCAAGGACGATCTTGTTCTGCTTCAGATGACCCTGTGTAGTCATAGGACTTCACAAAGAGATAACCAGCTGCCACAAGAAGCTACAGAAAAGCATGACCTTGACTTAGAACTCTTGCAGAAATTCCAGTGCATTTGGAAAGGTAGATAAGATGCAGAAAGTAGTAGATTAATGAATTCAGACCTAAACCTAATTAAAAAAATGTAAGCTTTTCTTTAGGTCCAACATTGAAAAAGATGATGGACAAAAATAGAGGAATAAAAATTAAGGTTAGGAAAGAAAACTGAGAATTTCTTCAGTTCTTTTCTGGAAAGACAAAACCTGCTCGACTCACTTAAAAGCAAACCGGTTCTCTCTCAGTGACCCTCATATAATCCACAAAGAAAACTGGGGCAGAATTGAACCCAGCGTGCGTCGGGCGTTCAGAGCGATTTATTTAGATCCTGTTGAAATCATTGGCATTTTTACAAATGTAATTCCAAAAGGCAGAGGGCATTATAGTTGTATGGCAGCACTGGATGGGACAGTGAGGTACAGAGGTGAGGTACAGTAGGACTGTAAGTGCTAGAAGTCTACTGGGGGTAATCTCAGTTTCTCCTGTCCTCCATCTGGAATGTTGTTCTAAAGCTGAGTGAACTACTCAACTGACTGTGCTATTTGGAGTCTTGTGTTTTACCTTGTCTCTTCTCCTGATGTGAGAGTATATACGGACATAGTTTGCTCTGTGAGCTTGTTTGTTTGTTTTGGATAGCCTCCAACATTCGGAAATAAGAAATAAAAAAGGTCACTGAAGAAAAGGTTATATTACACAAGGGAAAATTTCCCTTATGCCATCTGGTCTGTTCTTTATCTTCAAAGATTTTCGATCAATTAATGTTCCACACTTAACCATAATGAAACACTATGTTGCAAATAATGATGTTGCAAACTAAGGATGCACAGCTAAGGCTACCAAGCAATCTGTCATTATTGAAACTAAAGGCCATTTTTTAAATCACTTTTTCATCTTGTACTTTTCTTTCTCTTTTTTTTATCCTGCTTCTCTGCATGGATTTTCTTCTCTGATGCTATACTCCTTCTGTACTCCACTTCTGGCTTGTTTTTTACTCAGTGTCATCTGTCCATGTCTCTCATCTCTTTTCCCTCTATGTGAAGTTCTGCATGGTTTCAACTGTCATGGACACTGTCTTCTGCCTTACTGATAAGCAAGCTGAAGAAGTCAATTGCCCATCCTTGCAAAGTCACAAGATAAACCTCTACAATTCTACAAACAAGGTACAGAACTTAAGCTGCTGACATTGCTTTTCTGACTGTGCATGTTTATTTTGTAGGTGAGAGGACAAGAACTTCTGTGAATTAACAGTGATTGCCCTCAGTGTGTGGCATGCCTAGCTTGTGCTGTGTGGTATTCTCATGTAGGGAATCTCAGAGTTTAAGGCTCCAAGTTGCTAATGATGATGTAGTGCTATAATGAAAATCCTTCATTTGCAATGCCCTGAGAAATCTCTGCCTGTTGACTAAAATCCTCTCAGGGAATGTTTCAAAATAAACTACAGTTTGCAAATGAAAATATCTAATCTACTCATGTAGTGTTTCACTTTTCTAAAGCAGTTAAGCTCTTTTAGATATGAAGCTGAGGAATTCACTCTTTTGGGCCCTAAATCAGTGATCAAAAGGCACAAAGCATGAGCCTTGATACAGCAGATAGAAAACTGATATATATAGTATAGACTCAACCAAACAGCTGTTCTGAATACCATTGTGAGGGGCAGACCCTTATGAAGAGATTAAAAGCAGTACTACTTCCAATTTATCAGTTTCTTATGAATGAAAAATTAATTGAAAGCACATGGGCAACAACAGATGAAAGAAATTAGTATCACTTCTTCTCTAAGTCTGATGAGCAAAATATGAGGGGTGAACCCAAACTGGAATGTTATACCTGTGCGCTTTTGGGATATTAGGGAAGACAGGATGCAGACCTGAACTTCAAATATATTTACCTGTTTCTGAAAGCAAATCAACAGCTCAAAGATTTTTGGTACACAAATATCCCTTTTACCTATTTTTAACTATAGCAGCTGGTTGTTCTGAATTTTTAAAACTACACCCATATATGCTGCTATGCAAATTAGCTCATAGGTCTTTTTGTAGAGCTGCAGCAAACTTTTTTTTTTTTCAAATAAGCCTTTTAAAACCCACAAGCTTACTGTTATTCATTTGATAGTCATGCTCTTTATCGTAACTAAGAATACACAGTAAAGAACAGCATTAAAAGAATGTAGGAAAAACAATTGCGCCACTTTGCTGGAGGGCATTTTTGGTGTTTGCAAATCCCAGTACCACAAAAAGAGGCTGGAACAATGTAAGATTCTTTTTCTTGTTCTGAATGTGACTTTTGCGTGTGTGCATGAGGCAAACATAAACATATGGGTGAGAGGGAGTCCCAAGAACAGCACTACACTCAAAGGCACAGAAAAAGAACCAAAGATGTACTTGCTAGTTCACAGAGAAAACAACTACCTGCAGCTGAAGGTAAAGAACTGGTGTAACTCTCCAGCTGAAATACCAGGCAATCACACAGATTCTCCATATTTGATTCCTTACAAAATGTAAAAGACTCAGATGAGGAAGGACATCTTAAAGATGACTTGGTCTTCCATGGGTATTCGTGATGCTGCTCAGCTTGTTAGCTATCTGCATTCTCCTTGTTAGATTTAGCCCAGCTGCTGGGGCAGACCAACATGGCAAGCAAGAAGTGATACTTAGTCATTATCTAGTCGTGTTTTCTGCCTTCTCACACGGTTCATTGTTTATGCTTCTACATAAAAACACTGACTTGTACAAGGAAGGACAAACCTTAACAGCCAACAATGGGAACCAGGATATTTTTAGGAAAACAAATACTAGAATTCATAAAACCGTTCTTTCGTATATGTTGTCTTATGGCTAAGAGATGCTCGTTGCCTGCCTGAGCACCCACAGGAAGACAGCTTCTCCTTCTCCCATTGGCAGCAATAACAATACTTCCTGTGATTTTGGTATTCTTATCTTCCCTTGGAGAAAACGTCTTACAAGCATGGAAGGTGGGAGTGTGGAATTATTTTTCTGGTGTACTGCCAGCATCAGCCAATGCACAACTGGCTCCCAATAATTCTCTTCATATGCAAGGAAGATCCTCAAGGAAGATTATCCTTGCCTGAGGTCAGAAATGAACTCTGCAAGCTAGTAATTACCGCTACAAGCTAGCATTTGCTATTGCTGTATTCAACTCAACAATTATAATCAACCGAGGTTATCCATGAGAGAACTGACATATAAAATACTTCTAGTGAGTAGACAGAGGTAATGACAGATAGCCAAGGAATACAACCATTGACACGAGCAGAGCTAATGAATAACCGATATAAGGTAATTTCTTTCCATCCAGTTCATGATTTACTGAATGGAATAACTATTTATCAAACTGTATCTACGAGTAACTTGTAGTCTCTAGATCTTCACATATGTGCTTGCAAATATTTTGTCCTGAGTATATATCTTTTACTTGTCAGAGGTATTTTTTTCCCTCATTAACATTGATCAACCATGCAAATCACTGTATCATGATTTGGGTTTCTATTAAGCTGAACGTGATTTTTGGCAGTCAATCACAATCCACTAGAATATTTGCCCGAACTAGAATATTAAAAAAATCCAAACACATGCAAAGCATATAAGATTTTGAAATAGAATTTTTTTCTCTTCAGAAATGAATTTGTTATGGTATTTTCTGAGCTATTCCACACCTCATGAACCACTCTGTCACCATCACATTAATTATGGTACTGCTTTTACCACCATGTTCTCTCCTAGTGTCTGGGAAGAACTGTAAAAGTGTACATAATTCAGGAAAACATACAGTGTCTTCTAGAAAGAAAGATCTGAAATCCAGCTATAAGACAGCTGTGGGGAATTCAGTACACTGAATTCACATTTTTAAATATCAACAAGGAACCATAAATTATTTGGTAACACATAGAGAGCAGATGAAATCATAGCTCTATCGAAGTCAAGTATTAGCTGTTTTCTTAGAAAACAACCTGAAATGAAGACACTATCTAAAGTTTCCTGATAGTGGGAAAAAGCAAAAAAAAGTTCTGAATTGTCTCTCTCTTAGCAAAACAAAATAAAATTTGTGAAAATATTATAGTTGTTCTCTTAGGAGAGAACTTTGTGTGCACCCTCAAAGCTCTGTGTCCACTGTACTTACTCAAACCAAGTTTACTCAGGTAAAATGGTGTGGTGTTTTAGAAACAGAAGAGTAATGAATTAGGAACCACAGTATCAGCACAAGTAGATCAGTCACCTGAGATATGCTGCTGGTTCAGAGGAGTAGTAACTGTGGCAAAATAATAAAAATAAGGCTGCTAGAGAATACTTAAGAGAAAATTAAAGCAATAAAAATGGAATGCTGAAGTACTGAATGAGAAAAAGCTTAACTACCAACAAAGAAACGCCAGAAAGAAGGGCGCAGACAAACCTGTATGTCATGAGTAGACAATGAAGACAGAAAGAGCAGGTGAACTGCAGCTTGGATCGGAATGACAGTGGCAGATATTATGTGTTAAGAGGAGAGACTGAATCTCAATTATTTTTTATTTTGGCACAGCATTATCCTGCATATATTATTCAACTTTATTAAATTTCTCATATTTCTTACTATTATTTTTCAATATTTCACAGAGAGATCTGAAGTCTCTTTTTATTGCAATGCAGCTGTTGTGAGCTGAATTTCAACTTGTTAGATATAGAACAGGTACTGAACCATCTCTTAAGAACTTTATTGTAGTTTATCTGTGCAGTTTACTTGCATTTTATTTTATTTCTCACCTTTGATACTAATCAGTCATGGCTGTAGGTCAAATCTTTTTGCATTGGAAACAATCACAATAACCAATCCAGAAGTAAACCAGTCTGTAATGAAATTCACTGCCTAGGGCTAAGCACAGAGCTAACATGTTTAACAAATCAAAGCTTGTATTTATCACTTGTCACAGTTTGTGTCTTTGTTGGAGGGGAAAAAACAATTAAGAAGATAGGCAGTAAAGTAAAACTTAAGAACAGCCCAATTTCTTCTCAGATTTTTGGTCTGTTATTTCAGCAAAATGCAGTTGGCAAATCACAGATTCACAGAATTTTAGGGGTTGAAAGGGACCTCTAAAGATCATCTAGTTCAACCCCCATCATCATGCCATCAGAGTCACAAAAGGCCTAACAGAAAGCCTCTATGGGTGAATGACAACAGTACCAGTCTCAGCTGAAAACTTTACATAAGGCTGAAAGAAGTTCAGCTGAATTCAGTCAGGCTTGCAGTCAGATTTTTGGAATCCACGCTGGAACTATATGGCGAAGGACCGAATTACTAAAATTAAGGTAGTGTGTTTCTCACCCTAATGACCAGTGAAGCAAACAGGCTCCCACCCAGCACAGGTCCAGAAAGTGGAAACTCAAGCATTCCATGGGATGGGGGGTGATGGTCCCTCCTGGGACCCCCTGCATGGTCCCATCATGTGCAATGCAGTGCACAGTAATCAGCTTACCTGCACAACCAAATTCCATCTGCTTAAATATACAACCCTGGAAAGGTGATTATAATTTATTATAATGATAGAAACAATAAATTGCTTTGAGATGTAGCTTTATTTTAAGCTTATTTTCTCAAGAGACACCCTAAAAATATCTTCTCCTTCCTATGACTTCTGCTTATACATTTGTAAGGTAAAATGAATGATTTGGAAACATGATTTCTATTTATTTACTAAGCCCAAAGCCCAGCATTTACCCCACGTGTGAAGAGGTCAGTAATCCAGTGACACTCAATCTTCCAATGAAAAAAGAAAAAGCAGCTACTGTATTTCCTGCTCTTGCCCAGTCAGATTTTCTTTGCAGTGGCTAGTATGAGGCTGTGCTTTGGATTTGTACTGAAAACAGTGCTGATGACACAGGGATGTTTTTGCTGTTACTGATCAGCACTTACACAGAGCCGAAGCCTTTGCTTCTTCTCACCCCATTCCCCAGCAAGTAGGCTGGGAGTGCACAGGAGTTGGAAGGGGACACAGCCAGGACAGCTGACCCCAACTGACCAAAGGGATAGCCCATACCATATGGCATCATGCTTGGCACATAAAGCCAGGGGAAGAAGGAAGGGTGAGGATGTTTGAAGTGATGCTGTTTGCCTTCCCAAGTAACTGTTCTATGTGGTGGAGCCCTGCTTTCCTGTCAATGACTGAACACCTGCCTGCCCATGGGAAGTGGGGAATGGTTTTGCTTGGCTTGTCTGCCTGGCTTTTGCTGTACCTATTAACTGACTTTCTCTCAAGCCATGAGTTTTCTCACTTTTTACCCTTCCAATTCTCTTCCCCATCCCACTGGGGTGAGTGAGCAACTGGCTATGTGTTGCTTAGTTGCCAGCTGGGGTTAAACTACAACAATTATACAACATATCACATCCACAACTCCTCTGCTTGAGGCTTTGACTGCAACACAACTAACAGCAATTCCTCTGCTCCAGTGTGGTATGCAGTAGGAGAATACGGGGGAGATCTCACAGGCCTCACGCATAGCTACAGCATCCTCAGTACAATCAGATCAAACTATGGTAACACTACCTTGGCCTTTTTAGTGTTTCCTGCCCTGTGATCAAGCTCTTCTCTTTTAATTTTATTTGCAAAAGAACAACCAACTCAAACCTGACTCACCCAACACTCTCCCCAAATCCTTTGCCCCAAAAAACCCCAAGCCCCAGATGTGTAGGGAATTTTTCATGTAAATTTTTTATAACCAAGAGACCCAATTCTGCTCACTGTTATGATTCTACTGACTACAGTCAAGTTTTTCATGATTTACATCCCCTCAATGTAAAATTAGTCTCAGTGGGGGGCTTAAAAATGATGAAACGAAACTTCTGATTAAACGACCAAAAATAATTCTAAATAGATTATAAATTCTTTCACTTAAAATCCTGAATGATAGGATTCTGAAATTAATGACATCCATGTGTCAGTATCATCCCATCTGCCAATGACAACTAGTTGAAAGTCCATGCAGTATTTCACACTACATTATGTAGCAGTGGTTTTATTCTTCATTTGAGAAGGGAGGTTTGCTATAATGGAATCAAACAGGAAGCTGAGCTACACAGACAGAAACAGCTGATTGCCTTGCAGTGATCACTCACTTGCAGACAGTGAAGTGGCATCTTTGGTTACAAGGCATCCAGACCTTGATACTGCCTGTTCTTTACCATGACACCTATTACAGTCATGCTGGGGTATTGACTGTCTGTGAATCAAAGGATAAAATGTGTCCCCACTTCCGAATTACTAATGATTAGTGCTTTGCCATAGCTGTTGTTTATTTAAAGCAATGCACAAATAGGAATTAAATATCAGGGTTAAAATTTTGCTATTATGTTAATCTACCATGTAGAGTAAAAAGGTTCCTTATATTTAAGCACTTTTCACATGGAACCCCAAGGTTTCAAATCAAGACAGTACTCTAGGGCTGAGATTGAGGCAGCTTAAGAGTATTTTCAGTAATGTAGTCTGACTCAGAGAAAACTCTGCTCTGAAGCAAAGACCAGTCACCTAAGTATATTCTCTGTGGCCTGGGTATTTTAACATGATTATGGTCCTGACAGAAGGAAGGTTGGATCACTTCTTTAAAACTGAACAATTAATGAAGTCATCATGATTTAAATTTCCCATTTAGGGTGATAAACATGTAAGTATCATCTGTGCGATGACAACCACAGAGTAACTTTTTGGGCATAATGTCTCTCCGTGCCCACAATGCCCCTTACTAAAGCTTTTTTACAGCACCCTCTGAGATGGGCAGCAGCTTTCCTCCCCAGCATGTAGTAACTTCACACATTTCATACCTGTCACTCATCAGTGTGAAAAACAGTGATTATCTTCACTGTTTTCTCCAAACCCAACACAGATTCACCAAATCAGATTCTTATAATTGGTTTAAAAGGAAGTATGAGCAGCATAAAAATAAAACTCCGTATTGCAAGAAAAATATTCTAAATGGGTCACTGACTATTTGGACTCCAGCTTAAAACATACCAGGCCCTAATTTCCACTAGTTTTGAGACTTCAAAAGATTAAGAAATCTAAAATTATTGAAAATGATCTATTGACTTTTACAACTAGAATGACAGTTCCACTACCTCAGCCTTAGACTGCGGCTACAGACACTGCAGATTGCAGAACCCCAGATCTCTCAGAACCCAGGCAAATCTCTCTACCACTGGCAAAGTTCTGTCACTGTGGACAGTAGCGTGAGGAGCAAGGCACAAATTGAACACCATCAAAAGACACACACTGTTCTCCCAACAAGTGAATGTCCATGGCCACAGTATCTTCTCACTTGTTCAAAATGTCTGACTTAGCATTAAAAATTATGTCATCCTCTGGTCAATGCAGACATACTTTTAGCTTGCCTTTTACAAACTTATTTCCTTTGCATCTCAGAAAATCTCAGTCATATTTATTTTTGAGGCAAAGTTACAATGGTCAATTCCCTATAAAGCACTCCTCATTAATAATTAAAGAAATTCTCACTATTTATCTTGTCTAAGGGACTACCACTACCTTGGCCTCTGGCTACTAGTCATGCCCCACAATGCTGGCAGAGCCCACAGGAACACCTGAGCAGCATAGAGCCAGTACCTGTGACTCTGCAACCACAGTGCATGCATGCACTTAACTTGTGCTGCATGCAGTTTGGCCATACTGCTCAGTCTTTCTGTGACCCAGTGTAAAGGCTTTTGAAGTGAAAAAGAGGCTTTTGTTCCTGCATTAATTACAGAGTACAGTCTTTGCAGGATCTTTGTGGAAATTTCCTGGTCTATTTTTCCTTTGCCAATCTACTGAGAGCAGGCAGCCTGTGCTATTAGACAGCTGGATAACAAGATGTGAGTGAATAGTCTGCTTGATTAATACAAAAATATGTAAACTCGTATCAGCCATTTTCCCCTTTTGTGTTCAGTCCCCCACTGACTGCACTAGAACCTCACCTACTGCAGCCTCAAGACAAATAAACAGCCTGTCCTTCCCGTTGTGCTTTAGCCTGGATACAGACTCTCCTCCAGCAAACATCAACACTGCTTCATAGCTGGGTCACAGACCAGTGCAGAAACCTGTCACATTCCCTTCCCCATTGGCCTCTGTGTTCCAGGTCCACAGCACTACCCCCAGGCTGGCAGAGTAGTTCTGCCTGTAATGTAACTTAAAGAGAATTCAAAATCAATCTATAGCATTGCAGAATAATGTTTCACTATGAAAAATTACAATTTTTACACTGTCCACGTAGTGGACAGCTTTTTTTTGTGTATGAATAACAGCTGATGTAGCATAGCCTTACATTATTTAACACATGCATTTTATACTCGTGTTCTTATTCTAAAAAGATATTTGCTATTTCACCTGGTTTTCACAACAGGCCTAACAATATTCTCTTCTTAAAAGTATACTTCTCACAATAAAATTGAATTCAGATTGAGCAGCGTGTGGAAGCATCAGAATGCCTGAATGCAAGCTGTGCTTATAAAAGCACCCAAGGAAGGTGGTATTCTTCAGCAGGTTTACTTCCTTAACAGTTACCCATTGAAGTATGACTTACATGATCACCAGAGTGTATGCATGCTTAACTAGGAAATTCCTTACTTCTCTGAATTTCCATGCTTATTCATTTACATGTACAAGTTTCCTAAGCAGTTCAGATCAATGTTGCATTTATCACTCCTTCTGATTCTATTGTATCACTTCACATTTTGTGAAGTCTCTCTAAATTACTGGGTAATGCCTCTGAATCACATGCTTGCTAAGGGTTTAGGTTCTGCCAGTTTTACTCTCTCAGATTGTTCTCCCTCAGACACAGCATCTTTGATTTCAAGGACATCAGTTGCAGGGTGACGTACAGTATCCAGTGAGGGGAAGGGTGACAGATTCGGGCCCTGCCTGGTTTCCTCGAGAGGATTTGCTGCAATGAAGCTATATCTGTTTGACAGGTTTATTGTTTAACATGTAATAATTTCAGATAGCAATGCATACATCCCCTGCAGTCCCACACTATGGATTCAAAACTCATATGGACAGAAATACATGAAGAGAGAACAATGGATTTCTCGACCTGCTATGTTTACATACTGTTCTGTTTTTAGCATGGAAAGCACATTATGCCTGTGTAGAAGACAAAAACCAGAAGGATCTTCCTATAAATACCTATCTTCTTACCTTTTCATTGTAAATTGTTTAACTGAACTCAGTAAAGTTTAAACACATAAATTGCAGAATTAGGGCTCAAGTATTCAGATAAATATTCGTGGACTTACAAGATGAAAGATGTCCCATTAAATAATGAACAGAAATGTTAATGTATGGTACAAAATTATAAACAACTATTTTTTTCAGTAATAATCTAGAAATTAGTGTATTATCATTTATATTTTGGGTCTATTTACAGCCATCGCATTAGCAACCCATTTAAGATTAAATTGTAGAAGGTATTTTATGACCCAGTATTGAAGTCTGTATTCACAGATTTGCAAGGACACAATAACTACAATAACAGAGAACAGTATTCTGAGAGGTAAATGATTTCCTGGAATATTCAAAGATAAACCAGTTAAAACTCAACAAATGTCATAATGTTTTACTTCAAGTTTTTAAACTGTTACTGACCATGGCAAAAATAACACATCAGCAAATAAAATAAACCCCCACATTGCATAGATTGTAGAATTATGGCACTTTCCTGTGTTGCTCACTGAATCTTTGTGTGTGTAAACAAACAAGTTGTCTTTCATTCTGCCAAACATGAGAAAATTCATTACTGTCTTCTACTTTTGAGGCTGGAAGGCGAAGGAAAGCTGAAGCTCTTGAAAGTCAATTTGATTTCATTAAAAGGGTATTTTGAGATTGCTAACCACATTTTTAGTAGAAACCGTATTTTAAAAATCTTCATACTTCTGCCTCTGTAATTCAGGTACTTGAGGGCTTTTTTTCTATTTCCTGGTTGAAAATTTGTAGAAGAAAATTAGTCCCTTTTTGTTTCCTGCTTTCCAAGGGCTTGTTCAAAGTTCTCATCAATATATAAAGCAAGTTACATCCTGACAACATGTAGCTTGTAAATAGCAAACAAAATATCTCTTGGTACTTTACTGTGTTTCTTACCTCCTTTTTTACGGGATCTCAAGGGACTTGACAACTGATGGTCTGCAACTGCCTGGGATTGGCTAATTGATTGTGAATCATTCTTTTCAAATGAATGTTTTTGAATAAATGGAGAAGCAGAAATCTCATCCAAGTCCTGGAATAAAGAATGCTGGTTTAGGCACATAAGAAATATATTGATTCCCCTCTGCCATGATAACTTCTAGTTGTGATCTCACAGAGAGCAACTTCTTATTTTCTAAGCCTGTGTGAAATGTCTAATGCCCGATTTAAGTTACACAAGATTCTTGTGGCTTTCAGCAACACTGACTTAGCACCCATGTCACAAACATTTGTTTACTTTTTCCATTTAACTTATTTATCCCCTTTCCTCATGCAGTTAAATCATAGCATGCACTGTATGCTGATTTCCTCTCATAGTTAATTTGTATCTTTAGAAAAAAGCTATAGGAAGGTATTAATCTGCTTAACATTTCTAAGTACATCATCCAAGGGATTTTGTTTTTTTAATCTTACATATGCTCAGCAGAGTTACTGGCAAAAACTGTACATTTTCTCCATTTCATCCTTTCAACATCAAATGGTAAGCAGCAAAAATTGGATCAGACTTCAAAGACTATGCTGTGCTCCAAGTCACAGAGCGACTCCTCCATTTCACATATTGAATTCGAGCAGGATATCAAAGTGCTACCAAAGAACCTCAGGTCCTTACTAAAAAAGAGTCTCTAACATCTGTAGAAAGTGAAGTGCACAGACAAATCACCTCAGGGAGCAGCTAGCATTTATTCTCAGCAGCAAATTTCCAGCCTTTTGATTCTCTTATTCACTGTACCTCCCTGTCTTTCTACAGAACTAAAGTTCTTAGCAAGCAGGCTTTTGTCTCAAAGACTTCAAAACATCACTAACGGTTTCATGTTCAGATGGCTACGCCAAACAGACATGCACACACCGCGGAACTGTGGACTCAGGAATTTGAAGTTATAATGTGACATTATTTTAGAATATAAACTCAGTAGTACCTTTTCTGTTTGTTTGTCAAGAAAATCACGCGCCACAGGAGAAGACTCGTTACTGGTTTGCTGCCTAAAAGCATCAAAAAATAAAATACATAGTTTAAACATTGTAATTCCTTCATTCTTACAGAAGGTTTACTGGCATACACCATTTTTTTGTTGATTTTCCNNNNTTCCCCCCCCCCCCCGCCCCGATTTCTAAATATGCACTTACAATCAATTCAGAGAAAACACAGACCAGTCCCATTTCCTCTTATAAGGAAGTGCATGTTATTAAACACAGTAACAGGCTATGAGCAATGAATTTGTCATTAAAATTTTGTGGATACGTGCATATGTGTACAATGAGTTTATGAGAACTCTATGAAATTGAAGTTATATATTAAAATTAATTTGACAAGTTTTTACATTAAACTTTTTTTCCAGGGCTGTGAAAAGTTGTTTGCAAAGAATTCAAACTTAGACAGGCAAAATTTGAGAGAGGAGGAATAAGTGAAACACATGGCTTTGGGCTCTTTTAAAGCCATTTGGGTTAAGCACAGAGCAAGGAGTAAGAGCTCTTAGATTTTATTTTTGTCTGTATCTGTTATTATTTTGCCATTGCTTTATGTCACCATAAAAATATTAAAGGCCAACTCCTACTCTCATTAATGCTAATTAAAGTATCATAAGAACCTTCTGCAGGCCTGATCCTTGTTGGCAGGCCTTTGAAGTTAGTGGATCTCTGCAACAGTAAAGTCCACCCAGACAGAACTTGCTCCAGAATCTTGAGCTATGCAAAACCAAAAAAAGATGCTACTGATTCCATTTGATGGATAAACCCCCTAACATTCATAGATATTATTTGATATGCTCATAGTCCTCAAACTGGGTTTAAGAGCAAAATTTTTGGATCGTCAAAACATGCCTCAGCCACTGCATCATTACTCTCCAACCCCCTCACAATCTTTCTGAAAATGCAATTAAATGGCAGTTGTATATCTACTTGCAGATTAAAACATCTGAAATGCAAAGTTTTAGTCACAGATTTTGGTGTAGACATATATACATCTCAAAGGTTTTTTTCACAGATAAGGAAAAGCTTTACAAGGTACTAAGCAGGTCTTTCAGTTTTACACAAAACTGAATACATTTCAGCCCTTTTAGTCATAGTGAAAAGGGTAGGGGGAAAAGCAAGTATAAAAATTGCTTTATTGATTAAAAAATACAATCTCTGTTATCTCAAATTTACTTTTTGTCAATACTTATGTTTTAGTCAGCTGCACTAGTTGTATACTCATGTAAGAATAGAACATGTTGGAGTTTTAAAAAAATGTATCTGGCCACACATGCATTTTACCTTTAAAAACACACCTTTAAAATGTACCTTTGAAGATACTTCAATTTAAAATAACAGCACTGAAGGACTTGAAACATTTTAGACTATTTTATACTGCATTTGATAGCTGTATATCATCATGCATATGTATTATCTAATACATTTATTCTGTGACGTGTACAGAGGCTACTGAAGTATTTCAAGTGTTATTTGCAATAGGGTTTAGGCTCCTAGGTTAATTGTGTTACCCAAGCTCGAGAGCATTGAGTTGAATTGTTTCACACTAATGGCAAGAACGATGGCATCACAGGTGTCAGAAAGCTACCACAGGCTGTGGGAATAAAACGAAG
This sequence comes from Zapornia atra, assembly GCA_013400835.1. Classification (NCBI taxonomy): domain Eukaryota; kingdom Metazoa; phylum Chordata; class Aves; order Gruiformes; family Rallidae; genus Zapornia; species Zapornia atra. Next base: position 68,912 of record VZTU01031238.1, on the reverse strand, counting down.
CATTCAGGAACATGGTAAACATTCAACTTCTCTGTAATGCTTCTGTAACTTAGTGAATGAAGTCTATATTTACTTGTCAGGTTTGGGGAATTTAAACTCCCTTTTATTCTGAGGTAAAGAAGGAAAACATTCTGCCTAAACTGTAATTTAAACTGGTGTTGTCCTTGGAGGAAACGGAGGGATCCATTTTTAAAAAAGCATTCTTATTCTGTATTGGCACACTTCTTGAAGTATAAAATAAGTCTAGTACTGTATTTGACATTGCATTTGTGCATGTAAGATATGATCTGTAAAGTTCTTTATGACTATGTATCTTGTATATATACATATTGTTAGACAACCATTTATTTAGTGGTATTATTTAGGTACCTTGCCACTTTTCCCCAAAATTAATCAAGTATTTGCTGACATGATTCATTCCCACAACACCCAATACTGCAGAAAATAAACCAAATATGAACTAAAAATCATGAATAATCCTCAAATATTACTGTGGTGCATGTCAAAATCAAAACCTGCTGTTGGAGTATGTCGCAAATGGCCTACAATACCAAAATGGGCTGAATCATCATCTAAATAAATATTCAGATTTTGTGGGGGTTGGATCTGGATTTAAATCTGGAACTTGAACTACTTTCTACCTTTGATATGAAAACAAATCTGGAATTTAGTACAGTTGTGCCAGCAATTTAATTTTGCAAGGGCTAGGACACTTGTCTAAATGTTTAAAGCATGAAGGCAAAGTTCAGTCACCTGCCTTCTGCACAGCTTAAGCTAGAAAATATCAGCCTCTGGAATTCTGAAGCCCTTAGAGCCTGACCCTTTGGTGGGATCCCAGTCATGTTTCTGACTAGTAGAATCCTAAGTTGGGTTGTATCTGGTGCATGACACCTCATCCTTCCACAGAATGTACTGTTGCTGATTAAAGTATTTACTTCACGATTACTAGCTTTCATTCACCAGCTTTTGGTTGCATTTTTCCCCCCTTGTCCTGGTGAGACGGGGAGAGACAGACCAGCTTGGTGGGCATCTGGTAGTCAGCCAAGGGTAACCCATCACAACATCAAACTGGCAGGAACACTTCTGAAAACATGCTCAGCACCTTGAAATGAGTCTTGGAGCTATTCTGCTAATTTGGCTTGTCTGCAATAAGAAAAATGCAATAGCACCAGCAGGGCAGCTCAGCAGTAGCTCGTATGACCCGATCAGCCATGATAGCTAACATTTTCAAATGTGGCATCTGAGGCTGGTTTTGGGGTATTTTCAGATATCTTTGAAGAAGATGCTTGTCTTACAGTTTCCTAAAATTCTTATTTTCCACATTTGCAGGAAAGTAGTGTTAGGGTCAGAGAGATGAGATCCAGTCAGCACACTTACCTGGGAAGCAAGTGATATATCCAGGTTCACGTGCCTGGTTTCAGTCAGACAATACAACAGTTTGCTGCTGAATGTTCAGCTACTGAGCTATCATAGGTCTCAGCCCTCACTTAGGACTGTCTATAAATCACTCAATTAGCAAGAAACATTGACAGCAAGAGAAACATTGATTCTTAGGGTCTGTCTACCCATCTGTATGGTGTACAGACACACTATCCTTAATATTGAAAAGAGTCACACCATAGCAGCACGAAACCGGCAGCAGAGACTAATTTATGCTGGAGAAAAAGAACTAGTTTTGGAATTACTCTGGCTATTATGAGTCATGGAATTTGAACTTTCATCATTTAAATGCTTTTGAAAATGTTAGAAATACTCCCAGATATTCCAGAAGAAAGAATACAGCTCATTTTGCAGAAACAATGTATTCCTGAACAGAACAAAGTTAATCCTTCCAGTATGTGTAGATGAAAAATTCCAAAGGGATGGGGAAGTGGAAAAAAAAAAAAGGACACGGAAAAATTGTGCCCAGATTTCCATTTACACTTTTATAAATCACAAGTAACTCTTTGAACTTAAGAATGGTAAAATAATTAAAAGCTCACATGACAACAGAATCAGGCCCATTGGGTTTCACTGCAAGTCACAGGAATTGCAGACCTATTTCCATCACAGGCAACAACTTTTATGCTTACTATAATTACAAATAGGAAAGTGAAGCAATTAAAGGAAAGCAGAATGTCTTTATACCAGCTTTTACTGTGGAAAGAAATTAAAATTCATATTCAAAAGATGATTTATACAAGAAATCACGGGGTTGTCATGATAGAAAGGGAAATTACCCAAGGAGAAAATTATGGAGCAATGTGAGAAAGGTGTAAGCAGTAAACCACTAGGACCTGCTGGCATTCATCTGATGGTTCTGAAAAAATTTGGTTTAAAATAAGAAGATGCGACCCTTTCAAGCAGTTACCTATAAGGAATAGAAGCATACTTAACATCGTGATTCCTTTATCCAAAGAATCCAAGGAAGGTTTTGTTATTGACTGAGTGAACTTCACCTTAGTGAGAAGCAAACTGCAGATCAAGTTAAAGAAAGCACAGCAGAAGTTAGAAGAGTTTTTAAGTCAGTTTCTGGACCGATCTGCGCTTGTATGACTGAAATCATGTTTATTCTCTACTCTCAGTATCCACGGGATATTTATTACGTTTATCCCACCAGTGTCCACATAGGTGAATCCCCATTGCATGCTATTTCAGAGGACCCTCAGCTGCTGCAGAGCTTTCAGAAATGAACATTTTTCATGAACAAGAACATGAACAATGCTTTTGCAAGTGAAGCTGACACAAGGAGAATTCCTCTAGAACAATTTTTATACTTACTATCTACACTGATGTAGCAATGGCTGCTGGCATGCACTTGCTATTAGAGTGGCTGACTTACAATGCCAAACCCACTGGCACAGAAATTTTTCACTTCAAGAAATCATTCTATTTATAAATCACAAAAAGAACCTTGGCAAATCATCTAAGCCATCCCCATTTTCTGAGAAAAATCAGCTACATCTACTCTTTTTTTTTTTTTTGGTCATAAGTTTGTCTAAGCTGATTTTAAAAATCTACAGTTATGGAGATGTCAAAACTTCCCAAGGTAACATACACAGGCCTAAACTCAGCATCAGTGAACTTTTCTTGATGTCTGACCTAACTGTCCTGTGCTGCAATGCAAACCCATTATTTCTTGCCTGATTCTCAACAGAGAACAGTTTGTACCTTTCCTCTTCACATTGGCCTTGCCTGACTGGAGAAATGATACTGCATTGTACTCAGTTTTCCATCGCCCTTAGTGATCTCCCCTTATGATGGTTTACAGAGATGTGATAATTTTTGTTGCTGAGGGACCTCCTAATTTTCTTGAAATGCAGTGTCTTATATACTACACTAACTGAGGTCTCTGAGAGAATGTTGTGATGCATGCTTGAGGTAGTATGAGGTAGTATGTGTCCAATGTAAACTTCAAAGCAGGGTGCCATTACTGACAGCCATTCATTCTGTGGTTCATTACAGTCCATGTGCTTCTGTTTCTGATTCTAATCCTGTCCTTTTAAACCCATGTAACCATCACTCACTTAGTACTGATACAAATTTAGCAATCAGATTCTGCTTCATCAGTCAAGCCATTAATGAGTAGAAATAGACCCATTTCTGGAACTTGACTTTCACATGCACACCTCCTGTAGAACAGAGAAATGCTGGTAGTTATTCTTTGTCTATAACTTTCCAAACACCACACAAAGTTGCTATGTGTGCATAGTTTTGTTCAGGCTTTATTATCCAATCTTGATTACTTAAGTCTCATGTAACTGTCAAGAGTTCTATTAAAACGGTTTCTGAGAACCTGTGTTGACCAGTGTGAACATGATACCAACCAGCTGAAAAGAGAAAGATGTGAAGGGAAAAATCACAGCAGATCTGACTGAGGAGCATGAACTGCTGTTAATATCAGCTATCTTCTACCATGCATCCTTAAGACATGGAGCTCCGTAATGGAGCAAAGGATACCCACTGTCACACAGTTACAATTACATAACAGGTGTGTGAAAAGTCACTATGTGTAAACAACCCTTTCTGCTGTACTACACAGCATAAGGTCATGTACATGTAACTAATTTACATCATGATATTTAGCAGTCAGTGAGCTACAGCTCAGTGAGCTAGAGGAAAAGAATGATACAGGAAGCCTTTTCCATGGTACGTATTAGATCAGTATTATTTAACACAATTTTCATTTGGGAGTAATGGATAGGAAGACGATGGAACATGCAGGTTACAGATGCTTTGATGAGATTCTGAAGGGATTTAAAGATATTTGTGAATGACAGCTCTGTCTGAACAAGAACATGAACAATGTAGTGTAGATTAAGTTCCTTAGCCACTGAACTGTAGATTATCCTGCTCAGAACAAGAACATTTATGAAAAATATATTCATTAGAGATCTGTCAGTCTAACAAGTTAAAAATCACAAGACATTTGAGAAAATTACTTCTCCCTTCTCCACAGATTATTCCTAATTAGCTCAAGAGATCCCTAATATTAACTACAAATTGTAGCGATGTCATTGCAAAATGCAGGATCTTTGATTCATGCCATGACAGCTGTACAGCGCAGGCAGATACGAGGTAAGGCTGGTGTCCATGCTGGCCTCGTGAGAGGGGACACCCTGTCACAGGCCTCCCTTCTCTGCTGTCTATTTGGCTTTCCACAGAAAGGTAAATCTGCTACTCAGCAGAGCTGCAAAAAGGCCTCTGACAGTTTTACACTTTCCTCATTTTAATTTAGTCTTGACCAGGTTTGGCTCCTTAAAACAAGCCTGCCCTTTTGAAGTTTTGAATGAACTAATTTGGGAAAGGGTTTGACAGTGATTCAGTTCCTTCATGCCATGCAGGAATGCAGGTTCCTTTCAGTGGCTGATGATGTCAAGAAAAGGTTTGGCAAGTGTCACATACACAGTCTGGGGTTTGGGGAGGAACAACCATATGTAATGTCAGTCTCCTAGGTGTATGATTAATCCCATGACACTTTTATAGTAGAAGTGGTCACAGGCAACTCCGCAGCATTGTGGAGCTGAATGGAAAAACATTTTTTCAATGAGATGAAGCCACTTCCCTGCTACTGTTTACATAATACATCTATTTCTATTCCTATCAGAGATATTTGTCAATACTCAGTGCATCTTTAGTTACTTGTGACATCAGTTTCATACAGCAAAGATTTTTGCATTTGAATACTGTTAATACTGGTTTTTAAATCAAGGATATAAAGGCAGGAAACATTTAACATGCAATGTTAAATCACAGAATCGTAGAATGGAAGGGACCTTAACAATCACTGAGTCCAAGCCCCTGCTGTGGGCAGGGACACCCTCCATTCGATCAGCCTGCTCAAAGCCTTATCCAATCTGACCCTGAACACTTCCAGGGATGAACTAAAGTGTGCATTTAATTAGCATCCTACATGATTTTATTAGCTTGGGTTTGCTTATGTCCTGCATTCACTGACTGAAGAGCATGAACTAGGTGTAGAGATTCAATTTCCCTGAAGGAATTTTTTTTGTAAAGTGCCTATTTCTTCTGAACACTTTGGAATTCATTACTTTGTAAAACTGAATGCATTATATATATCATAAAATTGTAACTTCTTTTTTAAACAGACCTTTGAAAAAGCAGCAGGTTGTCATACATTTAAATGTATAGTTATGTTCCTGTGCGTGTAACAGAACTGCATACAATTTTGGTTTTTGATCCTGAGTAACTTTAAACTCATTCTTCATTTTCCAAAAGTACCAGTTAGAAAAAAAGTGAAAACAAAAATAAATTAAAAGATACAAAAGGAAATGAAGAGAAAATAGTATTTTATTATTCTATACTTCAGTTCCACGGTATGTGAAGCCACACTGAGGCTGTCTTCTCCAGGGACAGATTACCACTACTGTGTTAAACATCTGCACTATTATTCAGCAGCCTTCCTGTTTCCTACAAGTTTCCTGTATGACTGAACAGCCATATGCTTGAAACACAACAGCCTCTTAACAGCTACATGGAGAAGTGAGGCTTGATTTATGGGAAGTAAATTAGCAGATTTAGTCCTAAGTTCTGAACATCACCTGTGAAATGTTGAATGTTTTCAAGTCTCACTGAAATCACTGGAACCCAAGGCCATCGCTGAGAAATTTATAGGATTAAGCAAATAATCTGTACTATTTGTTGGGGTTACATTTGAGAACTGCCGGCAGTAATGGCAGTTTAGCAACTCCAGGCAAAAGAAGGTATGAATGTATTTAGCTGTCTGATTGTGCATAGCAAACAGGACTGGGTGCAATACCTGAATGGCCAATGTATTTTAGATGGACACCTTCAGATCAGGTATCTAAAGGTGTTTAGACATTGATTTCAGTTTAAGTTTGGTGGCTGAATATCTTTAAAGGTCTGCATACTTGTGCTGCATAGAGCCCAAAGTCACCTCAACAGTTACTGAACCATAGAAATCTTTGTGAGCCTTAAGGGATGTACAATTAGGGAGAGCAACAAGAAATTCCAGAAACAGTCTAATGCAAAAAGTGAAGAAAGACATTTCTGGCTAACAGATGAAGGAAAAAGTTTAAAGAAGCAGTGTGCCTCCAAACAAGTCCAGGTGAAAGCTCTAGATCACTAAGAAGAAAAAAGGTCTATTTACATTGTAAATAATTACATTTTGGGATGCCAAAGAAAACTGATAACAGACAGCTTATTAGCTCTTGCTTTTAACCATCAGTGCAGATTGGAGAACAAATGATCATGTGATCGTCAATAGTCCTAAAGAGATCACAGGATACACATCACTTAAGTACTTAAGAGACAGAGAGAGATGCATGAACATGAAAGGAATCATAAACTGCCCCAGTGAGCAGTGAGGCAACCCAAAGTGAGAGCTATGATGGTAAACTGCAGAAATAAGAACTGGAAAAAGCACTGGGATGTCCCCATGTCCATGCCACAGCAGGACAGATTCCTCTTGACTCATATCCAAGTGTCAGTGGTACATCTGTCTGGACTGACTTCACTAGTAAAGGTTAAAATACCCTTCCTCTACAAAGAAAAGGGCATCACTACTATGGTTTGCTAGGCTTTCTGTCATCTGCTTTTTACAGCTCTTTTCCCCGTCTCATTGCTGGTCTGCATGGAATTCTACAGACACAGAAGGGTAATGTTCCACTTTGGAGAATTTAGTAACATGCATTGTGGTTGTTTCTGAAATGCCTGGCACTTGGCAATCCTGTCCACAATCTTAAGGTATTCTGGGTACTTTTGAGAAGTGCACAGAAACAGGAGAGCAACCCATGACGAACAGCACCACAAGTTGGGAGAACACTGAGATGACTAAACTGATGGGGAGACTGGCTAATCTGCAGGTGCTCATCCTCAGAAAATGGCAGATTCCCTAAAAGCTGGCTGAATCATGATGACACACAAGCTCCTTTCAGATCTCACCATGTGGAAAATGACTTCTGTTAGATAATAGACAGCAAAAGATTTGACTCACCAGTACTCTTCACAGTCAAAATTGGAAGTAGAGCAGCTGCTCATAAGCTCAGGATCTGCTATACAGCCAGTGCTGGTTTTCAGTCTTGCATAGTTTTTACGAACAATATATCCCCTGAAAGCTAAAAGACATAGTTATGATCAGAGAAAAATTCTGCAGAGCCTGAAATGCAGACTGGTACCTGGCTGTGCACAGTGCTATGCTGAATGTCCTCAACTTTTACTGAACCAGAGGACAGAAAAAACACTTAGCACCTCACAGGGGTGGCTCCAGTGTTTGCAATGTTAACAACAGCTGGAAATTACACAGGGCCTTACACTCTCACTGTTATAGTGACTACTTGGCACAGCCTAGGCAAAGAAAACAGGCCTTGAAATGAGAACACGTCTAATTTAAATAGGAATCCAGTTTAGACTGTATTAAAATACATAGTAGAAAAACACTCCCAAAACACTCCCCAAACACTTCTTTAATCGCCAGTCCCATGATTTGAGTTAGTCAAAATTTTACAGAATCAGAAGTTTTACCTGCTTTTATCACGGGGTAAGGAGCCAGGTATAGATATATTCAATTAAAACTAGAAAATTAGTAACATCTCCTATTTTTTCAATTAATTGCAAACAAAATAAAACATTTAAAATACTTCTCATAAAAACAATAAGGAAAAAATCTACACAGATTGGAATTTATACCATTCATTAAACAGAGCAGAACAAAACAATCACTAGAAATACTAAATGAAGTAGCAAGCATGCAGTAAAACAAAATGGCAAAGGAAATGGCACTGAATAATGTTTTGAAGATATATGTATCCTTTATTTCCATGGACTGTCTCTGGGTTTGAGTACCTAAAGAACTTAACTACTTCTATAGTTTTATCTGACATGAATTTGTTTGAGTTCTTGACAAATGCAAACAGTTAATAATAAAGCTCCAGCACAAACCACAGATAGTGATACAGACTGCACTTAGGACAAAAGACTAAAATATATTTCAATGTACCTTTAAACCCACAATTTTTAAAATTTTAGTTTTAGTAAGGTTTATTTCAAACATTGAGTAGAAATACCTTGATAAAAGGAAAGGGCTGAATAATGAAGAAAATACAGTATTGATGCCATAGCTGACACGTACAACAAGCAGTTGCTGAATAAGGCAGCTGAGGGTTGCGAGGGAAAGAAGCAGTTTATTAGTCTGGCAGGACTGCAGCTTAAAAAGTGAGACAATATGTAAAAGAAAACTTGAGCTATGATCAGGAAATATTATGATTTTGGAGTAAAAAACTGCTCCCTGACCAGGAAAAGCTTTTAAGTACACTAAATGCAGGCAAAACCAGAGTCAGTCTGGGGATTAATTACCTAAAGGAGGAGGAGAAGAGCCCTTCTGTTGAGGTTCCTGGACTCCTGGGATAAATGTTACAGTGGGATGGAGGAAAGGCAAAGAAATGGGGGTCCAGGGCAACCTCAAGTACGATGATCAGGGTCAAGATAATGTTGTAGATTACAAAGATAATAAATATAGAAGCTTTCTCTTATGTCATGCCTCTGATTTTATGAAAACACTGGAAGTAGACATTACCTACACAACTGAGAATAAAGACCATTTGGAATTTTCAGTCCCTCAATTATTACCAAATTATGACATAATTGATTTTTATTTTCCTCCATTTAACTACTGTTATAAATTTAGCTCCCCTTCATTTGAATTTTTTTTTTTTGGTGTGTGTGTAGTGAAAAGATGGTAGAGGAAGCCAGGTAGAGCTACCTCTATTGCATCTGCTCTTTCCCTTAGAAAAGGATTGTAACTAACTCCTCCTTTTCTATTTAATTCCTGTATAGTGTTAATGGTCTTTTTTTCAGCCACCTATCTCCACAAAAACATGTGGTGTTGCACTTACTTGTGCAAGATAAGAAAATGAAAACCATCTGAACAGTTCAATCTGTGTTACACAATGCGCCGTAACAATCCAACCATTTCAGTGCTACTGAACTGAGGTTTCCAGAGTAAGAAGCAGCAAAAATTGTCTTTTAATGAGAGCTAACTAAAATAAATAAGCATTCACTTTACAGAAGGCATGACAGAAGCTGGGCCTGCTGAGGTGTTGTACCAAATACAGAGCTCAGGTATCGTGAGGCTGAGGAACTTTCCACCCTTAATAATCAGACTGGAAAAGTCTGCCTGTCTGGCAGAGATGAGGCAAGCATTCACTTGCCCCATGCGATCAAGCTTCCAATCCTTAACTATCCCCTACTGACCAGACATGGAGCCTACTCTGATATTGGCAGCAGAGACAGCTGGCCAGCAGCCACCTCTCTGCAGCTGAAACATGCTGAGTATCAGTCAGTCAACGGACTACTATTAAGATAAAGAAGCTCTGAAATCAATGAACTAATAAGATAAACTTCAGTATTATCTGTAGTAATTTCTCAACTTGCAGTAGTCCTTTGCATGGGTGTGTGTCTATAAAATCAACCCCAATACCTACTGTGATTTTATTTTTTAAAATTCTTTTTCCCAGAGACTTATTACTGTCTGTATAACCACTATGGTCTTTCCCTCATTCCCTACATAAAACCTGATTGAATAAACATAGTTTTTACCCTGCATTTTGCTTTCATACATATTTTCAAAATCAACTTCTCTTCAATTTACCCTTCCCTCAAGCAAGCTTCTAACATTCTTCTAGAATACCTTGAATCTCACAGGTAAATGGCTGTATTTTTCCTACTTTCCCTTTGACTCGTGGGACAACTGAAGTAGCAGGATAAACAATCTTGTCTCTCTCTCAAAAGCTTCATCGAGCATTAGTAGGGCTGCATCTTTTCAACATTTATTAAATGGATCTAGAATGTTTCAAAAGAAATGCATATGCAGAGAATTCTACTGGGGAGTCTGAGAGGCTGGGAAGCTGCTCCATCACAGCAATTTGCATTACTGACTGGTGCTGGTTTTGACACTAAGCACTTGGCTCAAAGAGTGTGAAATTAGCAGACTCATGTTGCTACTGCTCCATGAACAATCACTGCATCATTGAAGAAGAATGATTACCAGCTGTCACCTCATTTTCACCTTATCCAGTCTATATTCCAAACTTTCCAGCAATAGTATCTTTAACCCTGATCTTTACATAGTCAAAGATGACAGGATCAAAAAGCAACATAGGAACTGAACTTGATTAGTAACTCCGTGTTAAATGTTTTATGTGCCACAATTTAGGACGTGAATTTTTACTTCTTGTACTGATCAATTCTTACGCAAAGCAAGTTTTCTGTCAGCTCCAGCACCTAGCAAACCAAGAATATACTTACCTAAGGAAGTCTGAAATTTGGTGTCTTACAGTAAAAAGCCTTTATTTTAAGGTCTAAGTACCAAAGCATATAGATTACACACAATATTGCACAATTCCAGATAGGAAAAGTCCAGGCATTTTCCCTCTGATTCCCATAGGAAATATATAGTTACAGAGCAAATTGTGAAGCACAATGTAGAAAGATCAAAGTTAAACAATCACAGGGCTATTCAAGTAGTATAAAGAAAGGAGATGAAGTAGTATTTTAAACAGCAGAAGGATTCATTCTCAGTCGTAAAAAATCACATGAAGACATTTTCTACACAGACTTTTAAAAAATCTTTAATATCACCTAAAATAGCATATAACAACAACTCAGAAATGAAAGCTCATGCTTGCTGAAGAGATCATGGTAGTTTGTAATCAGAAGTTGATTTGCTATGAACAGCATATCACCTTCCTAATTTGCCTAGTTAAAAGAGCATTCAGCAGCTTAACTAACAACATCTGAGAGGATTTGGAGCTCATGAATCTGATTCTTCACTCCATGCCAAATGAATTCTAATGAACAGTAAAAGGAAAGGACAGTCACATCCTTTGCTGGGTCCCATGAATACCTCCCCTCTTTCACCTCTCACTCTAGATGGATGTTGGGTGATGCCTGTTTAATAGGAGGAAAAACATTTCTTGTCTTATATTCTCTGGCAGAAGCATTACAAGAAAGCAAGTAATGAATTTTCTCTCCCATACAAGCAGTAACAACCAGTGGTTATCAAGGCTGCCATCAGGACTGGCGTCACTGATGCACATCATTACTTGGACATACGTTTTTTAATTACCATACATTACAGTCTCTGATCTTGAGACTTGGTCAAAGAAAAAAAAAAGTTAAGATGACAGTGAAACTCTTCATCATTGTCAGCAAGGGAAAGAAATGTTTTTTTCAACATATTGTTGGACAATATATGTTTCTGTCCCTTCGCGATTTTAGCAAGGGCATGATATCCAGGAAGAATGGTTTCCTTTTCATCATCCCAAAAGCAGGAGAGAAAATCAAAAGGAAATGCAGACGTATTCACATCAACAGGGGTTAGCTCATACTTCAAAACTCTAAGGCTGCCTCACTTTTCCTAACATGTTCCCTGCACATGAGCTTTTCCTAACATGTTCCCTGCTTTTAATGGTTACCGGAGATAGATACCAAAAGTGAAGAATTAGTGGATGCCCCAGTAGAACACAAAGCGCAGCCTATAGAAACCAGCCTGCTTTACCCTGAATGTGAACTCAGGGTAATACAATGAGTCGTTCAGCTGCCATTAGGGAAAAACATCTCTCCAAAGGTTCCTACGCTAACAATGTATTTAAAAGGAAGAAAATTAAAGATGTAAATAAGTAAAACTGGATCTGCTACTTAGTGATTATTTTCAGGAAAAGAAATTAAAAATATAACTTAGATGTATTTATAAAGTGCTTGGAAGTTTTGGAACATTTTTGTCATGTAATTATTAGATCTACACAAAACTATTAGCCAAATACAGGTACACACACGTGTACGTAATGATATAAATAGATAAATATGTATTCAGGAAATACTTCCTTGTCTTTTATTGAACCCAACATTAAATCTTTGCTGTTGAAAATCCCAAAGGTAACACTTTTATTAAAATCTTACATTTATTATAAATGTAAAAAAAGTAAATTACAGCTGTTCTCAGGTCTTCTTTTTTTATTATAATGGATTAAGTTTAGCCAGAAGGACATGTTATAGATATGTAAATAGTGAGGAAGACTGCATGGGCAGAAGTTACCAAAAGAAAGCAATTTACAAAGGGATGCTTCATCTGGTTTCTCTCTGAACATCCATCACTTTTTTTTTAAAAAAAGAGCCCAAATCTTGAGTTCTTGATAAAGAATTTTCCAATACAATGTGACATATGGTGAGTGTGTGAGCACGTGTTGGAGGAGGAGATGGTGGCTCAATGGATTAGTCATTTGCCTTTCACCTCTGGAAGCATAGTTAAACTCAGTTCTGACCAGAGCTGCACAGTATATTCCAGATGGCTAAAGTGGGCCTAATTAAAATGAATTCAGTGATGTCACCTCGGATCTAAGTGAATCGCATGCACCACTCATTTGGCAGTTTGGCAATGTCAGTTCACAAATGAAATAACCAGATTAAAATCCTCCCTTAAGTCTTTCGGGACAACAGTCGCACTGCATAGAAATACATGTTATCCTAACTAGAAAATGTACTTCTATAATGTATTATCTGTTTTAAATTCTAATTAATGCACTATTCTAATACAAATAAACATTGAATAAGACTTGCATGTGAGGTAAATCAGTGCAACAACATTTCACTAAGATGATTCACTGGATATACACTGATTTAAACCAGCTGTGAATATGGCAACATGGTTTTAGAGAATTCTTTATTTTAACAATTTCTTTTTTTAAAATGTAGGCATAAATCAAAATAATATGAATTCCAAAGAAATAGAAGTGCAAAGTATTGCCAACTCAAACATTTTAAACAATCATTCTTTACAATGTGTCCCTTAAATTTAAAATTAGCATTTTCTAGCTTTTACATTTGGGAAAGTGTGACTGGAAGAGGTAGGAAAGCCCTTGAGTACCTTGTGTACCATTTTAGCCATGAGTCTAATAGCATCTGTGTATCCTGAGAACCTGTGATGTAGATGTGCTGAAGTAGGGTAGTTTTTTCTTCCCCATCTAATTCAGATTCACAAATATTTTGTTTCCTAGCAAAGGTGTTTCACCCCATCTGAAATAACGACCTTTTTTTTTGTATGATATAATACACCAGGAACTGTATCATCGTGTACACTGTGAAGGATGTTTTTTTTCTAAGTTTGTTTTTTCTTGCAACATTTCTTCAATGGATAGTGAACTGCTGGGCCCACAGAGATCTTCAGACCACCAGCTCATGTATTTGAAAGGCATCTGTTTATTTTTAAAATGCAAATGCAGCCTACCTCAAAGACTGACTTGCAAGAAATGAACAATCTGAACAAGTCAAGAGGTTTCCAATCAGGAGCTGTGTTCCTCCTTTATATCAGGCTATGATCACTTGCTGTCAAAACCACTTAAACAATATCCTGGAATCTGAATGAAGTCCCCCCACAATTAAAATGAGCAGGATAATCCTGCAAGAATTATTCAGGCAAATCATTTTTCACACAGTTTAAAGTAATGATAAGGTCATTTACAAAAGAAATCAGCGCCTTTGAAATGCTGACTTGTAGACAGAGGACTGCCTGGAGGAGGGCCATAGATAACAGTGAAGACTGGCCTCCTAACACTACCCTCGCAGTCTTTGGAACTGATTCTGATGAAGAGAAGGCCCAATAAGGTTAATACCCCTACTTTGATCTCTGTCAAAGCGTACCAGCAAGAATTAATTTACATTTCAGATGAAAAAGGTTGACAGCATGAAAAGGCATCTTGTTTCTGGTATGTGAATGTGCTGTAATAGATCGGGAATTCTGAAAGGAAGTTCTGAGGAAGCTAAAGGGATAAGCCGAGCGGCTGCTTTTATTGGGAAAGAGATGAAAGGAAAACAAATTTCAATATGCGCTGTTCTGTAGAAACATGTAAGCCAAATGCTTCCTAAATTTCAAGGCCTGCTTGAGCTGGGAGGGGGAGGGAAAGGAGAGGGAAGTACATATATTTTAATTATATGGTTTTGCTAATGTCTGGATGACAAATGCAAACAATCTATCTCACTGCCTGAAACGGCTCATTTGAAAAAAAAAACAAAACCACAAAGGTGATCATCCTCGATTTTCCAGAAAAGCTGCCTTGAACTACACACTCACATCATAAGATGTGCAGCAAAGAGAGAGATTTGGAGTTGCTTTTGTCTCCATGTCACTAGGCACTTGGACAGTGTAATGTAAACAACAGAAAGACTGTCAATGTGTTTTAAAACCTGGAAAATGGCCACCATTAGCAAGCATGAGCTTTGACTTGAGACACAGATAATTAGCATGTAGAGAGAGAAAATGTGCATAAGAATAATTGTCAAATAAGAAGTCCTAGATATAGGTTTCCAAAGGCAGACAGAAATGCGTTGAGGATTTTTGTTACTATTGTTGTTATTCTTACTGTTATTATACTCCTTTGAATGCAGCACCAAAGATAGGAGGAGCAGACAGCTTAATTAATACAAAGGTGCACTGTGTTTAACCCTGTAGTTCTAATGCTTATTTGCCCTGATTACTGAAACTGTCAAGTGCCAGGTTACAAAGGAAGACAGTGTGTGTTGGTGGGAAGAATGCTAACAGCATTCCTCCAGCGTTAGGTCCAGCAGGCTCAGAAGTGTCTGAATTCAAGGGTACATTTACACTCCAGCTGCCTCTGCCCTGCCACGTTAAATGCAGCGTCCTAAGAGATGGCAGGAAGGAACCCAGCTCTCAACCTCTTCCATGTGTGCAAACAGCAGAATAGACTAGTTGCTTTCTCCAATGAGCTAGGAATGAGCACGCACCTCCTATACACCTAAGAAATCTGTCTGGACAAAACTGAGGCAGAATGTCCCCTACAGTCTCCAAGTGATACTGCTACACACCAGTTTCCTTCTGAACCTGAGAAAACTCTCATCTTAAGGAGCAGGCAAGAGTGGGACACAGGCAAGAGTGGGACAGCGATGGGTCCGCTGCTTCACTTTCCCTTTTACGGCAAAAGGCTAAGTCAGGAAATCAAAGTCCAGGCATGGCCAAGTGAAAATGTAGCAAATACTCCAGAAAACAGTTGCAGAGGGTGCTCACCATCTACTCTCCGTGCTGTCATGAAAACAATAGACAATGACAACACAAAGGAGAGGAAGAAGGGGAGAGAGTGCTTCTGCAGTCCTTGTTGTAATGGGAGAAAAAAAATTCTCCTTAACAGTTAGTTCTACATTCAATAGAATATTTTGCATTTGATCCTGGAGCTGTAGTTCATCATTCTACATGCATGCAAAGTGAAAAATTATTATTTTATTCTAATGATATTCTGTTCCTTTCTGTCACTGCGCTGGTATCCTGTTTCCCATTGAAAGCAATGGTGATACTTAATTTCAGAGTAGCAAACTTAGACAAAAGAAAAACAAATACATTTACTGGAAATGGCTTGAGAACAAAGTAAAAGAGTATTTAGAACACATTTTTTTCAGATTGACTTTAGACTGTATGATACAGAACAGAGAGGTAACAAAGCTCAAGGAATTATCATGCAGGCAGCTGGCAGAATACAGGTGGTACCTTGGTTTATCTGTAAACACTCAGCTATAGTCTTTCAACCTGGACAGGGAAGGTGTATTACACTGCATCGTATGGAGGCTGCTTCATATTGGCAGGATCTGAAAACACCATTGAGTTCACAGCACTGGTTCTTAGATTTCTGTGCCATATGGTACCCTGCTCTCTTACTGGAGACCTACACAGCCCTATGGGCCTGTTCCTCCAATAATCTCTTTAAAGTTTATTCAAATTCATATTGATATGGCTGCATAGGAGTCTGGCAGAGAGTCAAAAGATTGGCCAAAGCTGGCAAACCCAGCAAGCAGTCAAAACAAAAACCTGGAAATCTGCCAAGACCTCGGCTCAACAAAGACAGAGAAATGCATGTCCAGTGCCTCCCATCCACACTCGTGGCCAAATCAATCCAGTGCTTCGTACCAGCTCTATATATAGTTGAATCATACTGACTGTGCACTAAAGAATCTTAAAGAATTAACTCAACAGCCTGTAATCAAGATTAAAATTAATTTTTTTGCTTCCAGAGAAGTATTTACAAAAAGCCCAAAGTGCCTAATACCTGTCACTGACGCCACCTGATAGTGAAGAACAAATGATCAGAAGAAATCTTTTTGATAGCTTTTATTTGGACTGTATGTATTTCTCTTGGCTATAAACACTAACACATGAAATCACCCACAGTAAAATAGGTGTTGGCAATTGAAATGATGTTTTAATTACCTGCTTGAATATGTATAGCAGCATCAGTTCTTCTGTTCCTTATTTCCTTGTACTTCCTGCGAGCTTCATATCCTCTCCAGGCTAAAAATACAAAACCATGTGCTGGAAATTACATTTATTTAAGGAACTGCTACAGAGTCAGAGATGTGCTGAAACTTTCATCCCTCCTGCCACAACCACTCCAGCCCCCACCCCCAATACCTCTTCCCCACCCACCCACATGTTGAACTCTGGGTTCACAACTGCACTTCACATCTCCACAACTTCAAACACCGCTTCACTTATCCAAATTTTAATTGTCACCATGTGCTCATTGATGTCCTAACCCAAAAAGCAAAGGTGCATGAACATGTCAGCACAAGAACTCCTTTCCTCACACACCTCCTCAAAATCGAAATAAGGAAGCCTGCTAAATTACTGATAACCAGCCTCTTGGGCCCACCCCCCCATGCACGTTACCTGGAATGCTGGAATACACAGCGGGAGAGTGGAGGGACAGATGCTACTGCCTTTCATTTGTGTGCTGCCTGCTAATGTAGACATACCTAGCAATATATTCTTTTTCTGCACAGGCAAAGCTTTGAAAATACTAAGCTATTTAAATCAAGACATTGCCAAATACTAAAATGACACCTTAGAAGTAAATCAATAATATTTGCATCAATTAGCTGGAGAGAAAAGCCCCTCCGGTTATTTTGATTTCATAATAAATTATTACAAATGAATAAATAACATACATGCAATTTTAGACCTTGAAATGCAATGACACCCAGTGAAATAGGGAATATGAATATTTACCTGATTGTATGGTAACAGCACTATTTTCTCTTTTCTCTTTGACTTTCTTGTATCTCCTTGCTCCAAGCCATCCCTTGATATAGGCTTGCATAACCACCACCCTCCCTATAACTTCTCGCAGGAACAAATTTAACTGCTCTATATGGTAATACTTCAGGAAAACCTGAAATGGGAAAGAACAAAAAAAATCAGTATTACATCAAACATAACCTCTTGTATTCTGCCTTTTCATTAGTCATGTCAGCCAATTTAAGGGCATAATTCGTGAAGAAAATGGTAAAATATTGGTTGCCCCATTGCAAAATAAACCACATATTTATGCCTTTAACAAAGTCAGCTGGCCAGAGGGATATTTGCAGGTATCAACAATATTGAATATGGCCTTTCCTGACAGTGGAAAGATAAATCCTGGGCTGAATTTTGTTTTTTAGACATAATAGTCTAACAGCATTCTGCTTCAGAAA
Source organism: Zapornia atra (assembly GCA_013400835.1). Lineage (NCBI taxonomy): Eukaryota > Metazoa > Chordata > Aves > Gruiformes > Rallidae > Zapornia > Zapornia atra. The sequence continues at coordinate 50,924 of VZTU01031238.1, read as the reverse complement.
GCAAATTCTCTGGGTGCTTACATATACCTCATCTGGGTCTTGAGCAGGAAAATTCTCCTCTTTCCTTTGTGCATACAACTCAAGATGCTGCATGACATACTTTTAACATGAGTCATCCACTCCATTTTAAACCACGAACAAAGGCTCTTGACAGACCCAGAAGGGTCTCAACTAAAACTCCACAGATAATGTATGTAATAACCAGGGTCACAGGATGGGCCAGTGTGTGAAGTTTCAGTCATGCCACGATCAAGACCAGGAGGAACTTCAGGAAGGCACTACCACAGCAGGCACTGACAGATGTACTGTCCTTATCAAGACAGCCACATGCAGTATGTGCTTTGGGGAGGTACCCAATCCACCTCTCTTCTTGCAGCACTAACTCAGCTGGCCTGAGAGGGCACTTCTGTAACCTGGGAAGGTAACTGGAGTAAATTTCTTGCTCTTTTGTTAATCCATGAAGTGCTATTCAAACCACTATTAGACACATTTTGCTAAAAGGATGCTATCCTTGAGAAAATGGTAACACTCTCTACCTTGGTTTTCCCAAGAATCCAGTTGTCTAGTTTAGATTTCTCCAAAATGGCAAGACAGTTTTCTCTGCTACCAAGGGGAGTCTCATGTGCCTTGAATGCAAGGTAATAATACCTGCAAAACCAAATTACAAAGAAAGAATTTATTTGATAATCAGTACATACTGCTCTTTTCAAGGTCAGAGCTGCATCTGTAGAACTCAGGCCAAATTCTCCCTTATAGTCAGTTCTCTTCATAAATCAGGACACAGCTGTCATGAACAATTATTTGAGCATATACATGACATAGTAAAGTAAGTTGTACCATAGTGGTGACAAGAATCTGCTGCATTCTAGAAATCACCACTTGGTGTAATCATCCTCAAAGGTCCTTTAAAAAACAGTGCAACTTGGGAAACAACCAAGGTTGCTCTACATTTTTCAGGTAACTGAGTGAATGAACAATGGGGAGAAGAAGGAAAAGTGCTAGAAATCAGAATAAGAGAAAGGAAGGCAAAAATAAGACCCTTGGAATAACATGTGTGGAATAAGTATGCTATCTACAGAGCTGCATAACATGCTCTGGCACAGTTACACCTCACTGCAAGTCTGCAAGGTCTGTGGAGTAAGCAGGTGCTCCCTGAGGTGTTCAGTGGACCTTTACAGATTCCTGACTGGGAGAAAAGTCAAATACTAGCACCTAAGAAACAGAAAAGAACCAAAAGTAAATTATTCATGTCCTGATGCCTGTTTCTTATGAGAAAAAACAGAAAAGGCATTTAAGAATCTATCAATATTTTAGTTACTGGTATCAGTCATTTTTCCCAAAGAAATTTGGGAAGCATAAATCCACATAAGAAGCCCAAGGCTCTTGAAATGTAAAAAGATCATTCCCATCATTGGAACTCCAAAGAGCTTCCCATTTTCGGTACACTTAGTAGAAAGCCTGAGGATTCTCAACTGGTGAATGTAAAGGCCAGTACTAGGAGGGTAGGCAGTACAATGATACAGTGAGTATTGATTAGTTTACAGTAAAAACAACTCTCATATCAATCTTAATTTATAGACAGCAAGATGCTCAGATTGCTTCACACCTCCAGAGGTGTTCATATATATGCATAATGAAAACAACTGGCATTGCTATCGTACCGGCAAGGAACTTACCAGTGCTGATGGTTAAACAGAGCTAGCAGCTATTTTAAAGAAAAGCAAGTGAACTACTCATATAATACAAAAATTTTCTTCACTCTTCAGGATTTCTGGGGTTATTGTTAGGTTTGTAAGTCATAAAGGCATGGCTTTTTTCTGTTTGATTGGAACAAACAATTAATTGGAACTGTTATGACCAATTTTAGTGGCTTTTAGAGCTGGCCCATACTGCACAACATTGACTTTTCCTATGTCCACATTCCCTTTCACAATTACATGAAATAAGAGTATTGTGCAAATACTAATGAAAAAAGGATGCAAACATGTTTGAATGGAATTATGAATGGACCAATCCCTACATGTAAACCCACCATTTACTGCATGATGAATGATGGTTTTGTCGTTTTTAAGTAACTCCCAAAAAATTATGTTAAATAACAGTAAGAACATGTGCCAGTCAGTTTAGAAATTTAATGTTATTTTAGCACAAGTACACTGTTAGATGGTAGCAACTGCCACCTCAGCTCTCCTTTATGAACCACCATGTCTTGTCTTGGTCTTTATTCAGTTATAATTCTAAACTGTGTTTGAGAGGAACTGGCAGGTTCAGCAAATCATTGTCCTAATTATTAACATGGGGAAGAGCCATCAGATGTTCTTTAAAACATAAAGAATCCTCAGAAGCCACATAGATGCAAGAAAATACCCTACCTCATACTGAAGAAAATATGTGGAAGCAATTAAAAAAAATAGAATAGTGCAAGCATTTGGTTGTTTTTTTTTTAATCGGGAGAATATGATATTCAAGTATTCGCTCCAGTTAGTCTCTAGATATTACCTCCAGTTGCCACAAGAAAGACAAAAGAACCATTAAAATTGTCAATAAAGATCAAAGGGGAACAAAATGACATCTGAAGGCAAAAGCACTAGAATCAGTCCTGGAAGAGACACACAGATATTCACCAACTGGAGATATTGTCTGCTCTGTATAACGATAGGAGATTACGTATACTGAGTTATTTTTAATGCAGTGACTCTCTCAAAAAGATGATATTGCCAAGTCTTTCAAAACACTAAGAGTCATGCCATTTAGTATGTATGGAAAAATGGTGTATTTACAAGAAAACCACCTTCCCTCCACCTTATTACTGAAATTCAATGATGCCAGTTTTCACAAGACAAATAGTACTAATAAATTTGCACTAATAAAACTCAGATTTAAAATATACACATCACAACCAATTTGTGATAGTGTGCAATGTTACCACATACTTGACAGACACATCAGGGAAATTGCACTAATAGTAAATTGCTGTTTGCTTCAAAAGCCAGTGCAGATAGACATGTTATTTACACGTGTACGTAACTTAAGCAGTTCCTTTCCTTAGAAGGACGGAAGGATTCGAGTGAGTGATAATATCAGTTTTCTGGTTGTACATACATCTTTTAGGACATGTTGTAGTTGGGAATTTTAAAACCACTAAATAGTTTTTAGATAGCACTGATACAATAAAATAATTAAGGGCAATCTCATAATTTTTGCATCTGCCTCTACCAGTGACATTCTAATTAGCGAGAAGTTGACTTATTTGTGACAAATACCTGACTAAAAAGTATTTTTGAGCTATGCAATTTACATGACTCACTATACTGTTTTGTTTATGACAAACTTCTATACCTTTCTATTGTAGTACTCTCTCCATTAGTGCTCCTTCATGAACAAGAATGTAGTTGCTTTTGGTATTCAGGAAGAAAACTACAAATAAAACAATCCCCATTTTTCTTATAAAATCCTATTTTAACACATTCTTATAAAATAAGATTTATCTGTCTTCTAAGCAAGCAAGCCATTCAGAATGACAGTAACTCCACAACCCATGGGAATCACTTCAGTTTCTGTATGTAAACCTATTGTCTTCCAATATTTCATAAAAACTTCCTTTAAATTGTGTTTTTCCAAATGTTTTGATTGATCCAACCACTGCACAAAAGACTTCGGTAACTGGTCAAACATGCTGGGATGTCAAATTTTCAACACCAGGTCTTCCTGTTTCTTTTCAGTTATGTCATCAAAAAAAAGGCAGAAATTACTCTATTCCTCCAAAGTAAGGTCTAGCAATAGACCGGCAATTTCTTTCTGATTATTTCTCCTTCAGAACTGCATTTGGAGTTTGCATTCTGCACCATAAACAGTCTCCAGATTGGTGTTCCAAAGCTCAAATCTATCTCTTTTTTTTTTTTTTTTTTTTTAAAAGCACTTCGTTTTCTATCTGGTGCCCACTTCCATGACTGCATCACTTAACTACAGATGCACAAGTAGTTTGACTTGGTGTGCTCAGGATAATTGTACAGCAGCACTGCATGTGCCAAATAAGGTCATCCAGTTATCTGTACAGCAATGGAGCATATGGGATATTTTGGAGGAAGGTAAAATGCTTCACCTTAATATATCTGGTAAAAGTGTGCCATATCACACAAGGTGAAATAGTAAACAGCTGGGCATGCACTCAAAACTTTGGGGTATATGCAAATTTATAACTTTTCATTTTGATTTATTGGCCTAATTTAATCTCTATCACACTTATGTAAATCTACTGTACAGAGATCACAAAGTGACCTTTATTTACAACATTTCACCAAGAGAAGAAACCAGAGACTTAATTTCAGGAAAATGGAGAAAGAAATCACGTTTGCTTCCAGATGAGATGAAAAATTCACAACTCTTATTTCCATATTTGCATTTATTATTCCAGCAGGAAATGCAGTAGTCTGGAATACTTCAGTGCTCTTCTATATTAAGCCAGTACTTTCACTTCTATTTTTAAAAATAAATTTTATAGTCCTTCATCTGTCATTTCACAAACATGCACAATATTTGTGCAAAAAATACTTGGCTTTTCTTGGGTTATACATCCTGCTTGAAAATTCCCTACACATGACACATATTCATCCACATATTTCCTAGAAGTAATTGACTAATCACATTCTCAGTCACAGTTAAGACTAAAAGAAAAGTCATTTCCCCTCAGAAGAACTAATTTCTCAGAGCTGATGAAACTCTGGAATTATGTATTTCTTAACCAGTGGTCCTTAAACTCCACTACAAACAATCCTTCATGGACATGGACAGTATTCCAGGCAAAAAATACATTAAAATGGAATTAGCTGTACTTAATAGTCATTAGGCATACACCAACTTTTTTTAAATGTCTAATTTAGCCCCAGATCAACAGTTGCAAATCTAGGACATGCAGAATTGAGGTTAAAAGTTAAAGACATTTGAGTATGCTAAGATATGTAAAACTTCAGAATGTTGCTATGCATTATCTGATTATGGCCTAGGCATTTTAGTGTTGGTGGGTTTAGATTAGATAAACTGATTGTAAACAAATGGTCAATTCTCTCCTCTTTAAAGGACAAACTGTGGAACAGTTCAATAAACAGCATTTAAACAGTACCATTAACTACTACACCAGTGTCTCTTACTAAAGTTCCCTTTATGTTCCAGATTTAAAGGCAGTAGCCATTCTACACAATTAGCTAACCAGAGTAAAAATTAACTCTTTTTCTCCTTAAAACAAAATATACTCCTTTGTACTAACGTATCCTGCCCTGAGGGGTAGAATGGACACCGATATGTGAAAAGCATGGGGTGCAAGAGAGCAAAATCCCTTTCTAGACAGACCCCCATTAATAGTGGGGAGATTCTCAATGTTACTAAACCCAGTTGTAGAGGAGTTTACCATATTTAAAGTATACATGAATGTTATACAGATCTGGTGAAATCTAAAGCCACTGAAACAAATAGCACACAATTCTATGGATAGTAATAATATTAAAATATGGGGGGGATGTAAAATTTCAATAAATAGCATTTATTGAAATCACTTAAGGACTTTGGAACTTGGGCAGAGTCAGTGTTAAGTGTAATTTTGCATTAAAAATTAATCATTTTAAAAGCTAGCATTTCTTTTCTCTATAGCAAACCTGTTAATCAGTGCTTCCCTGATTTGGCATAATAAACAAATCTATCACTAATGAATTCTTGGGGTTAGAAGAAAGCATGTAACACATGTTTTACAGGATTTAGCAACTAGTTTCTATTTCTAGCTCCACTCAATGCAGAATGTGACTTAAGGTCAACAAGGCTTTATATGGCCATGAGAAATGTAACACTGATCATTTAGAGACTCTGTGTACCAGGTATACTAATAGCAAGTTTATGCAAATTTGCACTGAAAGACTGAAAAAGCAGAACCAACCTCACTGGGATTCCTGTTACAGTAATAGCACTGGTACTGCAGTAAGTGTATGATCTGAGTATGATGAGCCATCATCTGGCTACTGTGGAGTAGGTAGTGGCTTATAAGAAAAGTTTATCCTGCATCTTAATGTAGTACAATAACTTTAATGCAGAATAGAAGTGAGCAGAGAAGAAGGAAAAAGCCAATCCTTCTAGGAAACTTGTACAAAACACACTCCTATGTTTATGAGGCAGTTCAAGCCTGTCAGCATTTAGCAGTTCCTTATCTTTCAGCCCATGGTACAGTATGTACAACATGAAAAGGTATATACAGCTGGGTGTATGTGGTGGGGCCACACCTGCACACCACATCGTGCTATATGAACTTCCAGGGGCCTGGGCACTGAGATTATAGCAAGGAACATCCCATGCAGTGAGTGTTTCAGTGGAGGTCCATGCTAACAGGCAGACCTTCCTTAGCTGCTGTGCATCGGCACTGTGTGGCCCCACAATCCAGGCACGCCAGGGTGCATAAGCAGGTTAATAATCCGTGTCTGAAGCCCGGGACTCCAGCCGGAGGGAGGGGCTGTGCTGCTTCACAGCAAACACATAAGAAAGACACATGATGGCACAGAGTGTGAGACACGGCCAACAGAGACTAAGTGCCTAAAACTTGACAGGTCTACAGTGTTTACAGGGGCTGCAGATTACCTTTTCCTACTTTAAATAAAAGAATACGTATATTTATATACATAAACCAGATGGTTGTATACTTGGCTGAAGAAACACTGTGTGAATGAGTTACAATTAAGTCCTCTCCTCACCATCTGTTTTTTAACCCCATAGACCAACTTGCAGGTTTGCAACACTGAAATAATCTGTTCTACATGAAAACAGAAGACAGTAAAGAGTAACATTAGACAGAGTTTTATCTTCTGTTTACCTCCCACCTGATAAACCCTGAATGGTTCTGTTCTCTGCCTTTGATTGTTTTGTCCTCATATTTCCTGCTAAGAGTTTACAAAACAGCATTATTGAACAGGCAGATAAGAAGCACACCTATTTGTTTAATAACATCAAGGGAGAAAAAGTGCTGGCTCATCCATTTCGTTGTTAAGTTGCTCAAAAGGATCAAAATACCAATTAACTTGCTGGCTTAGAAAATCTTTGATATCCTCACATTTACTGACATTTTGAAACTCTTGTTCATACTTGCCTAATGTCTTTTTGATTATGAACAAAGAAGTGCCAATCTGTTTAGCATTTGACCTGTTTTCTCAAACATTTTTATGTATTCAACTACTTAGTTCCTAAAAACACTTGAGGTTGTAAGTTGAAGAAAAATGTTTCTTGTTCCATTGATAGCTTCTTAAAGTATTGTTTTTTCTTGTTATTTTCCTTTTTTTTTTTAACCAAAGAGCAAATCAGAATAGAATTTGTTTAAAAATAAAGCATGAACTGAACAAAGGAGCAAGAACACCCCCTCTCCCCCCTCCCTGTTTATATTCTGAACTCAGGAAGTATCCTATGCTGTTGGGCAAATTCCTGAATCTCCCCCACGCCACCGACATCCCTAGTCTGTCATCCCTTCTGTGGACCTTCTTTCCTGAAAGAATTATATAGAAGTTGGATTAAAAACCTCGGGACTATCTGTCAAGATGTTAAAACACAACTTACCCTCATCTGCAGGGATGGAAAGCTACAGTCAGGTCCTGCTTTTACTGCCAGTACTTTTTCAAGATTGTACTCTCAAATTCAGTGCACTTTTGAATGAAAGTAGTCTACTGATAAGAGGAAGCCTAATTTCCTCTCAATTTACACTAATTTCAGTGGAGTTAATCTTAGTTCACTTATGTGTAAATTGGATGAAAGTTAAGGTTAATAATTCTGCCTTCAACCTCTTCAGGATGTTGCAAAGATGTGTTAGTGATCACAAAAATTAATCTCTTTGTTAAACCTGTTTCAGAATGGTTTGACCTTACTAAAATTAGCCATATAACACACAGACACGCACACACAAAAGTTGGAGGAAATCATGTCTGAAAACTAAATTGCTTTGATGGACAAATGATCACAGTTATCCTTTCCAGAATACACCTCTAGTGTTTTCCTATTACATAAACTCATTTGGCATGCAAATATATTACAAATAAGAAATGTCATCATTTTTCAGAATTAATTAAGCTGTGGTTTACTGTTCAACATCTCTCAATGCCAGGACCACAGATTTCCAAGCCCAATTGACTGATTTACACATATATAAATTTACCTGATCTTTGGGTTTTAGAAAGGCTTGTGAAACTCTTTATATCTCTTCTTTCTCACAAACATAATCAGCTCCTTCCCTCTAGCATCATGTAAATGACTTGCTTTCAATAGATTAATTAACTCAATATTGCCTGGATGAGCAACCTCCAGTTCAGAAAATACCACTAAATGCTTGATACAGATCTGAACAGACTGGAAACCAGTCAAAGCGTATTTTAAATCTAGATGAAACCATAATGATCATAAAAACACATTGTCATGATAAAAACAATGTCATTTCCTGAATCAAATCTATGAACTTTCTGAGATTTAGTAAAGTATTAAAGGTAGTAGTAGTAGTCATAACAAAGGTTCAGATGAACAGAGATCTGGTTATACTTCAAGATACCTCCAAGATAAATTAGTACGAGGCTACAAAGCTATTAGGAGGAATATTTCTAAAACTAAAGCTTTTATATAATTTCGTTCTTCAGCATGTGCACATTCTTCATGTGACCTTCCAAATCCCTGTATTGTCTGAGCATGATGATTAATTTCTACTTGTTTCCTCTACTAAGGGAACCACGGGGATAGGCTTGCTACTGAATATTAGAGTGCTCACTGCTGCTCTCACATTGGTTTTTCTCTATTAGAGCTCCGAGATCTCTTGTAGTCTTTATCTCTGATAGTCACTGTTCTCATTGGAGAATGAGACTGCACATGTACAAACCAATGTTTGTAGAACTTTCTGTACTTACACATATTTCATTGAATGAAGTTTTAAAACAACAGCCATGTTATAGAAGTCTTACCTTTTCACAAACTCCTCAAAGAGGATGCGATGAGAATACCCTTTTTGACGTATTTTGACAGTTTCCAGAATTCCAGTGTATCGCAGCTGCAGTAGAACTCTCTCATGAGAAAATGTCAGTGCCTCTCGATCATCATTAGGTTTAATGCAGCGGATAAAGTGAGGCTGTCCAACAACCATTTTGGATAAAAGATCCATGAGGGAATACTAGTGAGGAGAATAAAAAAAGATGCACACACTTGACAAAAAAACTGCAATGCAGCTACTTAAATGGGAAATAGGTATTTTTAAATACAAACTTTAGTTTGTAATGTTAACTTGCACTGATGTTTTAGTAATTTTTAAGCTCTTGGCTAAAATTATAAAAAAAATATTATTATATGTCTTGGTATTTATTTCTTACACATTTCTCTTCATCTCTCATACCAAAATTAGTTGAAGAAGGCAACCTTGTGGGCAACCTTGTGTAGATCCAGGCCTGGAGGTTGGTGGCCCTGCCTGTGGCAGGGGGGTTGGAGCTCTATGATCCTTGGGGTCCCTTCCAACCCAGACCAGTCTATGATTCTATGATTCTAAGGCCGATATTTTAAAAAGTAATAGAAAAGCATTCTAACTATAATTCTACTGCAGGCACATTTAACCAACCAAATAGCTCCAAGAGAAGAACAAGCTTTACTGTGAAAAATCACAGAAATTAACAGAAAATAATGAGGAAAGGCTTGCAAGAAGTCATCACTTTGGTCCTCTGCCCAAAGAGAAGACTGGATGTATCAGTAGCATTTCAGGCACATCTCTGTTTAATCCTTTTTTCAGAATCACTGAGAATATACACTGCACAACCTCCCTGGACAATCTACTGAAGTGCTACATTACCATGACTATTCATAATGCTCCTAACATCTAACATAAATCTTCTTTCTGAATCGTAGGCCCACTACTTCTTTTCCTATCCACACAGATATGGAAAACAATTTATGCCATTGCATTTTACAAATATGTAAAAAGTGTGATCAGATCATATGTATCTGCTTTTCCAAAGTCTTCTCTGAATACTGATACTTCTGCTCCATCCTCACCTCATTAACCTACTCTATGATAAATGTTTCCTGCAAATACACTCAATCTCAAAATCACATGCAATTTCAAGCTGACTTGGTCACTCTGCTGTAGGCTGCATCCATGTTATGGTGTACATTCACACGCACTCCCCTGCTCCACTGTTTCATTTTATTTCTTTTTTTACAGTTCCTACACAGCTGACATCTGCACAGTTCTTAGCAAGAGTGTTCTAAATCCATGCTTGAGTTACCGCATGTCTGGATGTGTGTCCCTGTGCTGCAACATCTCAGTAGATAATCAGCTTCCACTGTGCCTTTCCTTACACCATTTTGCATGACAATAAGAACAGGTATTTGTAAAGGGCAGGAAGCTTTAACCCACACTGCCTAGCACAGAGCACAGTGAAACAACCCATTCTTCATGGTACAAGTGCAGCCCAAGCACCAACTGCTCACACTTTTCCACTCTGCAATGACTGCAAGAAAAATAATATTAACCAAAAGCTTTGGATTGGGATGTGGGTTTCCAGACTCCTAACCTTCCAGTTCCAACATTCTCAATGCTTTTTCCTTACTTGTTTGATTTAAACACACAGGTGGAGTATACATCACCTCAGATAGGATTAATACTGATAAAACAGCAATTTATACAATTTACAAGAGTACTTCCAAAAGATGCGTTGGTTTTACTTATTAGCACAAATAATAAAAATCTTTAAAAGTAGGTATGCCTGAGCTTCTGAAAAAATATGAATGTTTTATTTGCACAAAATCAGTTTTTTGTTCATAAAGGGGCCTGTTTTGGGATCAAAATAGTCTAGATTCTGTTATCAGTTTATTTGGTGAAATTATAAAAGAACAAATATGAGGAAACTAAATGGAGCAAAAGAAAATTTATGAGTCTACAAAGTCCTCACAACAGAATAAGAAAAAACCCCTCCTATTCTCTTTGATTTCATAACCCCACAAATATTTTAGATATGTCTATTGCTCTTATCACCAAAATGCTTGTTTACAATTTAACTTTTGTACCCTAAAATAGGAAGCCATAGTTTGCCTCTTCATGTTAGTTGTTTCCTCAGGGTGTCGCATAACCTCCATCGTGTCAACCTAGGAGACAAAACTCAGATGTAAAAGCTGTTCCAGAAGCACTTCAGCTCCATCTCACCTCTACTGGGTTCATTTTTTGTTATGGTGATTCCTTCAGGTGTGATTACCTCAGAGTATTTTATCAGAGGTAGGAAAGTCAGTTTCTAACAGATGCAGGGCATGCCCTGAGTTCGGAATGAGTAGTAAGTATTCTGAGTGATTGCACAGTTTTGTCATGATACTGTAACACTAAGCCAACAAAGCAGCTGTCAAGAGGCAATACCTTGTGAACTGATTTTTTAAAAGCATTCCTCTTCTCACCACAATGAATTCCATCAGGTCTTATTTTCGCTATAAGAGTTAACAATTTTATAACGACCAGGAAGGAAATTATGCTGCCTCCTTCTGCTCACGTATAGAAAAAATGCTGTTGTTGGATAACACGTGGCAAACAACATAGGTAAACTCAGAATGTGTAAGTCTTTTCCTGTCTGCTGTTGTGGTTACTATTAATTACCTTAATTTGCCATTCAGATGCCAAGAATTTCAGCAATCTTACCCCACTGAACTGCCAGAGCTTCCAACACCACTTTTTCAGCATTTCAGAAGAGTTATTTTTAGAGGGTATACATGGACAGCAAACATATTGCTCCTTGTATATTTTAGTTATAATGTCAGTACAGCTGCTCTTATCAAAATGAAACCAGAATTTATGAATTAGTATAACCATGGTTACCAATCACAAGCAGATTGTGTTGCTGTATTACAGCTCAACAAAATTAAAGAAAATCAACCAGCATCCTGTTTGCATGGAGCATTAACAACATTTTAGCATTCACTTGCTTTGTGGCAGTTTACCATCTGCTCTGACCAGGTGGCATTTGTAAAAACCAGATAATGCTGCTGTCAGCACCTGTGCTACACTTCCTGGACTTCGCTCCATACGATCATTTCCAACACTCACTGACTTAAGACCACTTTTCTCACCACTAAAAGTAATTGCTGAAAAGATTACAGTTCTCAGTAAAGTAAGTGTGTCTCTTACCTTCAGGAGATATTTAGGAGACTGCATGCAAAATATAAAGGAAATAAAGCACTAAGTAGTAATAGATCAAGAAAATGGATTTTGTGTTGGGGAAGAAATCAAAAGAAAACTCGTGAAGACAAGATTAAGAATACAGATGGTGCAAAGAGAGAGATATTTCCATAAGGGTGACCATAAAAATTTCAGTATGTTTTCATGCTCTGATGTTCTAGCCCAGAGTACTAATATACACACATTAGTACACATCTCAAGCTAACACATGAGGGGAAAAAAAAAAGAAAGAAGAAAAAGATGCAGTTTGATTTCAGTTTCGAGGATGTTGACAGAAATCTCTGCAACACATCTCAGGAAAAACGCCTTATCAGCACAGATAACATCAAACATCTTTAGATGACACCTGACAAAGTAAACATCAATGACCTAATCAGAACAGCAGGCATGTCCATGGGGAAGTAGATGGGAATGTTTCACAACTATCTTGGCAAGACAATACTTTTTTTAGAATTGATAGCTAAATCTCTAGCAAAGGTCAGGTAGAAGACAAAAGCCGTACCAGTGAGTACTGACAGTAAGTTCAAAATAACCAGTAACATGCAATGTTAAAAGACAATTTAATCATAAAAACCACCAAATCGAGAGGAAAAGCACATAGTTTGAGGACTGCACTGAAGCTGAAATGCTAAACTGGTTTATTGTCTATCTAGAAAAGCAGATACTCCTTGTGATATTATTTTGGAGGTTCAGCACTCATAATCTCTCAGTCATATCTGGAATATCTGCTGGCCAGTGGTGAACTTACACACTCTACCTTTTGGGCAATAGGATACTGTATGCATCTCCTTTTCACAGCTGCTTATTTTCACCAAACCTGTAGAATCTTATGCTCTTGGAGACAGACTGCTACTCTGCCAAATATGGTTTACTACAGCCTGCTGTGTTCAAAAGGGTTTGGTTTTGTTTTGTGTTTTTTAGGGGGAAGGGAGTGAACACACAGAAAGACAGATGGTCAGAAACACTAACAGAGAAGAGGTGATACACTTTTTCCTCAGAAAATCAGGGTAAAACCAGTATTGTGAGAGTCTTTTTCTTCAGAGTTGTAAATTCAGATCTGTGCAATCTGTAAGGACCAGGATCAATTTTCAAACCTTTTTGACAAGAAATACTTGAAGTCCCCATTAGGAAAATTCTATTAGACCTAGGGAGATTTTCCTGTACGAAGTTTTGTCTCTGGTTAATTTATAACATTGCATGTCTATGAAGCCACGCAGTTTTATGGTAGGGCAATAATCACATGTACAACAGGCTTTATCACAACTGGTTTGTCAGAAAATGAGAGAACAAAATAAGAATGTCAGGATATAATCTTGTGTGTTAAATTACTAGTTACTCCATTTAATTTCAACTGCTAAGTCACATTTTTACATGACACTAGTAGTGACGTACAATATACATTTATATGATTATAACTGAAATGGAAAGCAGCTTGACGTAGAAAAGACAAACTGTTTGATCATTAAAAAAAATTTGTTACACTAGTTTTGAAACAATATTTTAAGAATGATTTATCACATCAGGTCACCTTATGAAGTCATTAGAAATTATTACTTTCACATATTGACCACACCTGCTGCTGGCGTGGTGTGATAGCTGTAAAACCAAAAAAACATGTTAAGCAAAAAAACCTCATAAATTAAATAATAAATTAAAATTTCCAAACTTCCAAACAAAATATCATGTTTGTATTTTTGAAACAAATTGCAAAACAGTAATTTATTTTTTTTTCCCCTGAAGTTGTTTGGATTAAAAGCTTTAGGGTATTATAAGGAAGAGTTTTTTCCAGTTAAAAATTATTTCAATTAACTTTTTCTGAATAGTGCTGCACTTATACATGTCTTTTATTGCCTTCTTTAAAAATCTGAAGGGTGTCTAAAAACCATTTAAAGACAACTTAGTATAACTGTGTTTGTTAAAGCTCTAAGAAAGAACTGCTCTATTCCATCCCAGCTGTATCAATAAAGCACATGCTTAGGAAGGTTATGTTGAATATAGCTGGATGTGGAAGACAATGTGTGTATAATACAAGAAAATTGGAAAGGCCATTATGTGTCCTTCTGTCCTTCAGCACTGCAAGTGTTTATTCCAGAGAGGACATAAATCTCTGAAATCCACATCTGTATTTGCAGGTACAGTGAAGGATACAGATGTCTGGGTGGCATGAACTACTGTATCAACAGTTGATCATGAGCTCCTAATAACAGGAGAGACTGAAAAGAAATAGAAAACCCAGAACATAAAATTCTGTAGACTTTTGAACATTTGCAGTTACTTTTTAAAAACTATTATTACTTCCTTTGGAGGCAACCCCACCCCCGGCAATAAAACCTTAACTAAGCTAACTCTAACCGTACTACTTAGGAAGCAGGGAGGGAATGCCCAGGCTATCAGCTTGAGGCACAGAGTTTTCCTCACAAACTAAGTGTACTCAGTTGGCAACATATCCTTTTAACTGACAGAAAATTATCCCATCTTTTTGCAATTACACCACACACTTCTATGGCAAAATCCAGCAGTGTTTAAATTCTACAGTTGTTCTTTTTAAAAAGTAGTGGTTTGGCTGAGTTGTTCTTTTTTGGTTATCTATCAGCCACAAATGTCCCCTAGCTTTTCACCTGCAAATTGACTAAAATAAGAACAGATAATTTCTTTTATCTTGCCTTTCATATGGTCAAATACACTATTCAATATTTTAACTAAGTAATTCTCATTCTAGGCCAAAAGGGCCAGAGGAAAACCTCCACCCCATTGAGATTAGAAAAGAATATGGCTATCGATATCAATGTAAATGACATTTCATTCAAAAAAATGTAAAAATCAGTAGTAAATTTATTCCTCACTGGATTCTACAATGGGTCCTCACTAAAACTGTAAACAGTGCTCCTGGCTGAGGTGTGTGTTTTTTGATATTCAGGGAGACTCAGATTGGCAGGAACCTCACTACCCACATACATGAGCTAAACATCCATCCATAGTCTCCCAGTATTTTATGAACGATTACCTGTCTTCAAAGGGAACACTACTAACCTTGATACGCCCAGCACTAAGCTGTGGAGGCAAAGACCTAGATGCTGCTGTCACTCTGGCTCTTGCCTGTGCCAAGTTTCCTGTTCAAAAAGAAAAGAAAAATATACTGCAAAAACTGTATAGAAGCTTAGCAGGAAAAAATTTATATAGTGGAAAAT